>OX596006.1:10307245-10907245 GCA_951394115.2 Drosophila phalerata | reverse complement strand
AAAATGCAAATAAATGACATAATTTTAAGCGACAACTATCTACAGCCAGAAGTTGATCTTACACCATTATATCCCCCCTTAGAAATAATTAAAATTAAACCTATCAATCATGATGACATTGTAAAAATTGTATCACAAAATAATATCTTTACATATGCAATCATCATAATCATAACCATCATATTCATAAATTTATTCTTATATCTAAAATATGTATCTTGTAATCCCATAATGATAATCCATAAAAAATTTAAGAAACAAATTCACGAACCCAAAAACCAAACAACGCCATCGGTTCAACCAGAAGAAGAAGAACAAAGAGACACAATTATCGAGATGACACAAACAACATTGCCAAAACTTTACCCTTCAGTGTCACCTTGACTCGCAGGCTCGTCTCTTAAGGAGAGGGAAGTGACATATTCTATGTCTACGTTATACATAATATATTCTATGTCCACGTTGTACATAAGTCTAGACACCAAATTCCTAATTCCAATAATGTAAACTTTCACAGGCTGCAATTGTAAACAAGCCACCCCAAATTTCGCATACCGATCATGTAAACTTTCACAGGCTGCACTTGTAAACAAAGAGCAGCTAAGCCGGGCTTCTCCCCCATCGATCAGCATTGATCGAAATAACTCACTGTCAGCAGATTTGCGTTCCCAGCCAACGCTGAGTTCGTTCCCAGCCTTTATAATATTGTAAACATTTAAATGCCCGAAATTAGGTTTCGTTATAACTCAATGCACAATTATCTGTTAGTCTTAAGTTGTTCTTCAATAAATGAACTCGTCGTGAAATATCGCCTTGCCTTTTATTTTATAATAAATTCAACTTAACCGTTAGAGCTGTGCGCGGTTTTTATAAGATTCAAACTCACAGTAAATAAAGAAAAATCTAATTATATAACTGCCAATATAACATTATTTAAATAAAATGATTTAACAGATATTCGATGCTTAATATGTCAATACAACATTATTAGATAATAATTTTAAAAAAAGTTTTAAAAGTAAATAATAAAAAAAATGAAAAAAAAAAAAAAAAATCACCTTAAAAAAAATTGTCCCAGCCGGGAGTCGAACCCGAAAAAAATGTTTTTGTAGCTGGGAATCGAACCCACGACCTAGTTTTAAAAGAAAGTTTAAAACTTCGGTAGCTCAACCCATTGAGCCACACATCGCATTGCGTGCAAGTCGCCAAATTTCTATATTGGTTTTACAGGACTCTATTTCATAATTTTAAAAACGTTTGTTAACATTAAATGTTAATATTATATGTTATCATAACATTAACAAATACAAATTGAATTTCAATGCAAAATGATTGAATTAAAAAACATATGTCCCTGCCAGGGTTTGAACTCACGATCGGATGACTAACCATATCACGAGCGCTGCGACTCGGCACACTACGCCACAGAAGCCCATTGTGTAAAGGAGGCCAATTTGTTATATAATATGTTTATTCAATTTTCATGTTTTCAAGTTATTCAAATATTAATTACTGCCAACGCTCCATCATCGAAACAGCAAAATTTATTATTTGAATATCTTGGTTATATACTGTCCGATCGGAATGAAATTTTCATCTATGACACTTTTCTCTTCGTCTGTTCAAAATCTGGAATCTCTAGCTTTTAAATTGCGCTTATAATTTGGATATGAAATTTTCTATGTCAAGTTTAGGGGCGTAAAGGGGGCGTGGCCGAATTCTGAAACAAACTTGATCTGCTTGCAATATAAAGGAACCTACATACCAATTTTGGTGTCTCTAGCATTTAAACTGCTCTTTTAATATGGATATGAAATTTTCTATGTCGATTTTTGGGCGGTAAAGGGGGGCGTGGCCGAATTCTGAAACAAACTTGATCTGCTTGCAATATAGAGGAACCTACATACCAATTTTGGTGTCTCTAGCATTTAAACTGCTCTTTTAATATGGATATGAAATTTTCGATGTCGATTTTTGGGCGGTAAAGGGGGGCGTGGCCGATTTCTGAAACAAACTTGATCTGGTTGCAATATAGAGGAACCTACATACCATTTTTGGTGTCTCTAGCATTTAAACTGCTCTTTTAATATGGATATGAAATTTTCTTTGTCGATTTTTGGGCGGTAAAGGGGGCGTGGCCGATTTCTGAAACAAATTTGATCTGCTTGCAATATAGACAAAGCTACATACCAAATTTGGTGTCTTTAGCTATTATAGTCTCTGAGATCTAGGTGTTCATACAGACGTCAGGACAGCAGGACGTCAGGACAGACGGACATTGCTATATCGACTCGGCTATTGATGCTGATCAAGAATATATATACTTTATGGGGTCTGCCACGCCTCCTTCTGCCTGTTTCGTTAAAACAAACCCAATAGACCCCTGTACTTTTTTTTAAGTACGGTGACTAATAAATACACAGAAATCACAAATTCAAAAGCAAAAGATATTCTTTTGAAATATTTTCTAAATCACACAAGCGTAATTTACATCGAAAATAATAAAGACTTTTTAATTTTCCAACATGCATATCAAGACATTATAAACCTACACAGTAACTTAAAAATCCGAAAAAGCAATTTAAAGTTAAAAGATATTAAAACCAACCCTGAATTCAAAGAGTTAATCATCATCATACATCCAGGTATAGAAAAAATTATCCGACTTTTCAAAGAAACTCATTATTTCCCAGATTATCACAAACTAACTCAAAATATCATTAATGATTGTGAAACCTGCAATCTTGCAAAGACAGAACACAGACGAATTTTACTTTTGAATTAACCCCGGAAATAAATAGCCCTAGTGAACTTTACGTTATAGACTTTTACGCGATCGATAATGAACAATATTTATCATGCATAGACGTATATTCCAAATTTGCATCACTTATAAAAACAAATACTAGAGATTGGCTAGAAGCTAAGCGTCCCCTTAATAGAATTTTTAACGACATGGAAAAACCACATAAAATAAAAGCAGACAAAGACTCAGCATTTATGAGCAATTCCTTTAAAATATGGCTATTAATGAAAAAATTGGAATTATAAATACAGATAATAATCGAGAAAACAAAGAGACTAGAATGGAAATGATTTTATATACTTACAACCACAAGACTAAACCTAACACAACTGGACAGACACCAGCTTACATATTACTTTACGCATGCACACCCTTTTACAATACCCAATTGATAAAAGAAAACAAAATAAACAAACTGAACGAAAAAAGACAAGATTATGAGATTGACACAGAAATCAGACAAGCACCGTTAACACGTTCAAAATCAAAAATCCTTTTAGAAAAACTGGCAGAATAGAACAATTAGATTAAAAACACTATAATGAAAATAACAAAGGACAGAGTATTGTCCACTACAGAGGTAAATTCAAAAACAAAAAGAAAACTAATGACAGTAAATACTTATGACAGCTATGACTACATTGACAACAGCAGGAACGATAGAAATTAACCCAATCGAAAATAACCAAGGATCTATTTTGTTCGAATCAGGAACAATACAGATCCCCATAACATTTATAAACCATTGTTTCACATCTAATGTTACACATATTGAGGAAACATTTAATTATCTGTTAAAAGAAAGTTCACAATTCAATGTCCCATAAATTAATTATTTAATTCAAAAACTAAACAGAGAAATGAACGGCATTCGCTTGACAAAACGAAACAAACGAGGACTTTTCAATTTTGTAGGTTCAACACACAAATATCTTTTTGGCACCTTAGACGAAGACGACAGACAACAAATTGAACAACAAGTTAATACACTGGCGCAAAATACCATACAAGTCAGCAATCTTAATCATATCATTGACAGTCTCAATGACGGCAAAAAAATGACCAATAACCAAAATAATGCTATACGGAAAGAGTAAAAAAGTAACCTTTTAATATTTAACATTGAACATTTAACTGAATATATCGAAGACATTGAAATGGGTTCACAACTCACACGACTGGGAATTTTCAACCCTAAGTTACTTGGCAACATTCATTATAATAATCTCATGGACACAAAATCCTCTGCCTGGTATAAAACAGCCACTAATGAGATATTCTTAATGTCTCATATTCCCACTAACACAATTAAAAAATCAACTTTCTTAATTACACCATACCCTGACAATAATGGACAAATTATCAGTGAAAATACTGCAGGCAAATTTTATTTACACAATAATTATGTTATAAACACTTTTACAAAAAATATTATTAAAGACCATTGTATTGTCAATATTATAAAACTTAAGACACCAACTTGCACTTTCCAAAAATATCGTAAGGAATATTACATTCAATATATCTAACCAAATATATTAATTACATGGAATATGACACGACAAAAACTTGATTAAAATTGTAATAGCCAAGAAATTTACATTGAAAATAATAAAATAATTAAAGTATTTAATTGTACTGCAAACTTAAACAAGTTTCAATATCAAATAATGTTCAACAATACACAAATCTAATATTCACTGAACGCAATGTGACTAAAATTGAGCCAATGTCACACATAGAAATTAAGGAAATGATTTTGTTCAGTAATAAAAACAACACAATTTATAAAAATCAATTGATAATCATTTTATTCAATTTAGCTTTAAGTTGCATATCACTGCGGACGGCAGTTCGCGCTAGTGGCTAATTTGGAAAATTTGCTACGACTGTCCGATCAGATTGAGTTATATACCGACCGAAAGGTTTAGCCCAAACTTACAAAATGGCGTACTAAAACTTTTGCTAGCCCACCTGGTTCGTGAGAAAAGGGGGTGTAAGTGGGAGGGAAAAAATTTTAAAGATTGCAGCTAATGGGGCCGTTGGAGCCTTTTTGTAAAATTCCTGTTTCAGAAGATAAAAATATTTGAAATTTTTGGTGGTCTTCTCAAAATGAGATGAAAAGTCAGTTTGTTTGTGTGTTTGTCTGTTTGCATCAAAGCGCTAAAAAAGCTTAAAAGTAACGGTGGGGATTTATTCCTTTTCGAAAATCTAGAAATGTTTGTTCTACGACTTTTTGAATTTCCCGCTAGTTTAGCGCCTCCCCGCTAAAATTTCCCCGCTAAAATTAAAACCATTGTAGCTACAGATATGTCCTATATATCATTGGAAAGGTGAGTTTAAAGGCTTTTAGGCATACCTTTAAACTTATTTCCTTAAGTACTCAGGTAACATTTTACAGGTGAAATACGGTTTTTTATCTTACTTTTTGGCGAATTATGAAAAAACGGCTCTGACGATTTTTTATTTATATTTATTTTCAATACGTTGTAAAACGTAAGGTTTCTCGTTTTTTGGTATATGAAACATAAATTTTGGCTGAGGGGCTTGGAAGATTCAACTATTAACTGAATATAGGCATTTTTGTACCAATCGAAAATCACGTTTTAGTATGAAAAACTCTTTGGTTTTATGAGAAAACTCAACCAAACTAATAAAATGTGCATTTAACTTAGTTTAATATATCCAGACCAAATTTGGTAGAAATCGGACCACTATATCATATAGATGTCATAAGACCGATCGGGTGAAAATTAGGTCTTAGTATGAAATGTTTTTTTGTTTTATTAGATATTTTAACCAAATTCATAGAATATGCATTTAATTTAATTTATAGATCCTGTCCGAAGTTGGTATAAATCGGACCACTATATCATATAGCTTCCATAGGACCGATCGGACGAAAATCAAGTCCTACTATAAAAAACTTTATTTTCCATAGTAAGTACGGGGTCTCCGACAGTCAAGTATGCTCGACTGTAGCAATTCAAACGAAGCGAGCGGGGGGCGGAGCCTCCTATTTTTCTTTATATTTAAAAAAAAAATTTATTTAAAATATATAAAAATAAAATTATATATATATTTTACTATCTGCCTGTATTAATGATAAAGTTACAATGTCAAAAACAAAATCAATTGCAGAAATTTCTGATATCACACCAAAAAACCTTCACACGAGGTAAAAGTCTAGTGACGAAAGCATATTCTAGCCCGAAAATTTCTGATATCACATTTTGTGGCGAACGAAATTAGGTTTAATATAAAAAAATTAAATAAATATAAAAAAACAATACCTGAAAATTGGATTTCGGCACTGCCCAAAAAGTTATTTTTATGTACAAAAAAGCTAACCCTAAACTTTCAGAACTTAAATGTAAACTAACAGAATTCAAATAAGTAAGCAAATGTAAAAAGACAGCCAGCAGAGCTTTGAAGGCTTTTTAATTATATATTGCTAGTTGCCTTTCGCACCCTTCGTGCTGCTTTCGTCACTAGCGCGGACTGCCGTCCGCACTGATGTATACATTTTTCGATCGGTCGACATTCGCGTTTTAGTATGAAAAACGTTTTTTTTTTTCATATCTAAATATTCTTGCAAATCCTGACGAAAATTGGTTCAAATCGGTCCACTGTATTAATAGCTACTACAGGAACGATCGGTCAAAAATCACGTTTTAGTACAAAAAGCTTTATTGTTTTCTGAGATATCTCAACCAATCTGGCAGAGAATGAATTTAAGTCAGTCTTATATATCCTAATCAAAATTGGTTCAAATTGGTCCACTATATCATATAGCTGCCATGGGATCGGTCAGTCGAAAAACGTCTTAATACAAAAAACTTTTTTATGTTTTGGGATATCTCAATCTGACAGAAAATGCATTAAAGTTGGTATTTTGCACTCTGACCAAACTTTATTCAAATCGGCTGACTATATTATATATCTGTCATTGAAACAATCAGTCAAAAATTTAACGTCTTCGGCGTGCCGGGCACAGGGTATCCTGCTTTGATGTTGATTTTGAAATTTGGAGTAAGCATATTAATAACCTTCTTTCAAAGCATCAATGTGAAATCTGATATCTTCCAAAAAAAAAACCTATTTACTAGTTAAAAGTCTAGTGACGAAAGTCCTTCTATGCCCCAAAATTTATAATATCCAATTTTGTGACGAAAAATATATATTATAATAGAAAAAAATTAAAACAAAAATATATTAGTTAAAAAAATTGCATTTTTGTAGACATATTACCGATCTTTTTGTGTTTGGTTTTGTCTGAAAAGTACGTTCAATTATAATGAAATAATGATAAAGTTTATTTCGTTACCTTTTTACCTTGTATACCTGCAATGTTTAAAAAAACACTAAAACTAGGCTATTTTTCAAATTTGATGGAAAATGACGAGATTCCACATCCGACCGCCACTATCCCACTATAACAGGGCACTTCGGTATTCAATTTTCTACCTAAACTTCTCGGTATTTGCCTGCATCTAGGCGCGCCTTAGCATAGTTATAGTCAAACAAGGGGGCTCCGCCCCCTGCTCGCTTCGCTCGCCTACCCCCGGCTCGCTTCGCTCGCGGTGAGGTGCGGCTACAGTCGAGCATGCTCGACAGTAGAATACCCTGAGCCCACGTACTCTTTTATAAAAGTTGATTTTTGTTTGTTCCTACGGCAGCTATATGATATATGGAACCGGTTTGAACTAAATCTGGTCAGAATGTACAATACCAACATAAATACATATTCTATCAGTTTGATTAAAATATCTCAAAAAGCAAAAAACTTTTTCATACTAAGACCTAATCTTCGATTGAGCGTCTCTATTGTAGCTATATGATATAGTGGTCTGATTTGAACCAAATTGGGTCAGGATGTAAATTACCAGCCGAGATGCTTATTCTATCAGTTTGGTTCTGATATCACAACAAAAACTTTTTCATACTAAAACTTGATTTTCGATGTATCGTTCCTATGGCAGCTATTTGATATAGTAGTCCGATTTGAACTTTATTTGGTCAGGATGTGGAATACCAGCCCAGATACATATTCTATCAGTTTGGTTCTGATATCTCAACAAACAAAAAACTTTTTCATACTAAAACTTGATTTTCGATGTATCGTTCCTATGGCAGCTATATGATATAGTGGTCCGATTTGAACTTTATTTGGTCAGGATGTGGAATACCAGGCCAGATACATATTCTATCAGTTTGGTTCTGATATCTCAACAAACAAAAAACTTTTTCATACTAAAACTTGATTTTCGATGTATCGTTCCTATGGCAGCTATATGATATAGTGGTCCGATTTGAACTTTATTTGGTCAGGATGTAGAATACTAGCCCAGATACATATTCTATCAGTTTGGTTCTGATATCTCAACAAACAAAAAACTTTTTCGAAAAACTTGAATTTCGATGTATCATTTCTATGGCAGCTATATAATATAGTGGTCCGATCCAAAAATAAAAACAAACTTGATCTGCGTACGGTATACAGGAACCTACATACCAAATTTGAAGTCTCTAGCTCTTATGGTTTCTGAGATCGACGCGTTCAAACAGACGGACAGACAGACAGACGGACAGACAGACGGACATGGCTCAATCGACTCGGCTATTGATCCTGATCAAGAATATATATACTTTTGGGGGTCTGCCACGCCCCCTTCTGCCTGTTACATACATTCTGCCAAATGCATTATACCCTTTTTGCCCATTTTCAATGGGCTCAGGGTATAAAAACTGATGCAACCTCGAATAAAAAGCACTTAAAATGGCCATGAAAAAAGAAGAGTGCAATTCAAGTACATGCGTTTTGCATTTCCTGGCTGCCAATATTATGGTGTAATATCTTCTTGTAACTTTTACCTGTTTTCTGACAATGATTTTTGGGGAACTTTGGAAAGGTATGTACGTGCAGGTAACAGCTATAATAAATGAGATATGAAATTAAAATTCGTTGTTGTGTGATATGAATGGAGGAAACTACCTATTGTTTCCTTTTTATACCCTGAGCCCATTAAAAATGGGCAAAAAAGGGTATAATGCATTTGGCAGAATGTATGTAACAGGCAGAAGGGGGCGTGGCAGACCCCAAAAAGTATATATATTCTTCATCAGGATCAACAGTCGAGTCGATTGAGCCATGTCCGTCTGTCTGTCCGTCTGTTTGAACGCGTCGATCTCAGAAACCATAAGAGCAAGAGTCTTCAAATTTGGTATGTAGGTTCCTGGATACCGTACGCAGATCAAGTTTGTTTTTATTTTTGGATCGAACAACTATATCATATAGCTGCCATAGGAACGATACATCGAAAATAAAGTTTTTGTATGAAAAGCTTCTTTAATTTTTGAGATATCTCAACCAATCTCTCACGATATATATTTGGGGTGGTATTATACATCCTAACCAAATTTGGTCCAAATCGGCCCACTATATCATATAGCTGTCATACAGACGCTCTGCCGAAAATCAAGTTTTAGTATGAAAAAGTTTTTTGTTTTTTGAGATATCTTAACCAAACTGATAGAATATGCATTTATGTTGGTTTTGTACATTCTGACCAGATTTGGTTCATATCGGTTCCATATATCATATAGCTGCCATTGGAATAATTGGTCGAAAATCAACATTTATAAAAGAGTACCTGGGCTCAGGGTATCCTACTGTCGAGCGTGCTCGACTGTAGCCGCACCCCACCGCGAGCGAAGCGAGTAGGGGGTAGACGAGCGAAGCGAGTAGGGGGCGGAGCCCCCTTGTTTTGAATTAGGTTTTGTTCTTTACCTAATTAAAATGAAATAGGGTATTTAATGAATTACATTTCATGTTGTCAGACAGTCCATCTTTGACTTCATAAGAGCCATTACATATCTGGAGCTGCTTTTCTATTGAACAGCACTTTTAGACCCCGTACTTAAAAAAAGTACAGGGGTCTATTGGGTTTGTTTTAACGAAAATGTGCGCAACAGGCAGAAGGAGGCGTGACAGACCCCATAAAGTATATATATTCTTGATCAGCATCAATAGCCGAGTCGATATAGCAATGTCCGTCTGTCCTGACGTCCTGCTGTCCTGACGTCTGATGAACACCTAGGTCTCAGAGACTATAAGAGCTAAATTTGGTATGTAGCTTTGTCTATATTGCAAGCAGATCAAGTTTATTTCAGAAATCGGCCACGCCCCCCTTTACCGCCCAAAAATCGACATAGAAAATTTCATATCCATATTAAAAGAGCAGTTTAAATGCTAGAGACACCAAAATTGGTATGTAGGTTCCTCTATATTGCAAGCAGATCAAGTTTGTTTCAGAATTCGGCCACGCCCCCTTTACGCCCCTAAACTTGACATAGAAATATCATATCCAAATTATAAGCGCAATTTAAAAGTTAGAGATTCAAGATTTTGCACAGACAAATAGAAAAGTGTCATAGATGAAAATTTCATTCCGATCGGACAGTAAATAACCAAGATATTCAAATAATAAATTTTGCTGTTTCGATGATGGAGCGTTGGCAGTAATTAAGATTTGAATAACTTGAAAACATGAAAATTGAATAAACATATTATATAACAAATTGGCCTCCTTTACACAATGGGCTTCTGTGGCGTAGTGTGCCGAGTCGCAGCACTCGTGATATGGTTAGTCATCCGATCGTGAGTTCAAACCCTGGCAGGGACATATGTTTTTTAATTCTGTGGCAGTCTCATCGACTCGATAAACAGATCTATCATATCGATAACATTAGGTTAATCATTAATCGTTCAGGTGAACTAGTTCTGTTCACTATTCCCAAGCGACTCACGAAGAGCACATCGAGAATCGAAACGTAATTTAATTTGTACGAGAAAGATTAATAAATGATTGAAAACTGCAAACGGCCACTGATTTAATATGGCCGGAGAAAAAACAGAGCAGAAAGACGGCCAGGGAATCACTGCAGCCGGAACCAGAAGCACCGGAACCGGAAGCACATCCCAGCATCAGGCCAGTCACGAAATCTTCCGAGTAGGCGTCAAGCCGCCATCATTTTGCAAAGAACAGCCGGACTTATACTTCATACAAATGGAGTCACAGTTCGCAGTATCAGGCATATCGAGCGATAGCACAAAATATCACCAAGTGATCGCATCTCTGGAGCCGCAATATCTAGTGCACATTGCAGACATCATTCGAAGTCCACCAGAGGTTAACAAATACGACGCAATCAAAACGGCTCTCACCAAGGAGTACACGGATTCCGATCAGAGAAAACTAAATAAACTCATACATGAGGTGCAATTAGGCGATCTCAAACCGTCGCAGTTGTTAAAGCGAATAAAGAATTTTGCCGGCACCCAAATTTCACATGAGTCCATTAAAGCTCTGTGAATGGAACGCCTTCCAGTGAACGTTCGCGCAATCGTGTCAATTGCTGACGGCGATTCGTCTAAAGTTTCTCTGCAAGCAGATAAGGTATTGGAAACCCAACGCCACTTAACAATGTGCTCACTGCAAGAGAACGCTGGCGACGCCAAACTCCGTTCAGAAATCGACGAATTACGCAAACAATTGCGAAAACTTAAGTCTGAATCATCTTCAAAGAGTCAACCACGCAGCCACTCGAAATCACCTGACCGCTCAGCATTCTGCTACTATTACGGTAGATTTGGAGCCAAAGCCAGGCGATGCACAGATCCATGCGATTTTAAGAAGCTCAATCCGGAAAACTAAAACCTACTTTGTCAGAGACGGCCTGCAAAGTGGGCGCAACCAGTCGTCGATTATTCATCACAGATCAAACAACAAAAGTCCGATATTTGATCGACACAGGCGCAGACTTTTCAGTATTACCTTACCCAAATTTGGTGTCTTTAGCTATTATAGTCTCTGAGATCTAGGTGTTCATACAGACGTCAGGACAGCAGGACGTCAGGACAGACGGACATTGCTATATCGACTCGGCTATTGATGCTGATCAAGAATATATATACTTTATGGGGTCTGCCACGCCTCCTTCTGCCTGTTTCGTTAAAACAAACCCAATAGACCCCTGTACTTTTTTTTAAGTACGGTGACTAATAAATACACAGAAATCACAAATTCAAAAGCAAAAGATATTCTTTTGAAATATTTTCTAAATCACACAAGCGTAATTTACATCGAAAATAATAAAGACTTTTTAATTTTCCAACATGCATATCAAGACATTATAAACCTACACAGTAACTTAAAAATCCGAAAAAGCAATTTAAAGTTAAAAGATATTAAAACCAACCCTGAATTCAAAGAGTTAATCATCATCATACATCCAGGTATAGAAAAAATTATCCGACTTTTCAAAGAAACTCATTATTTCCCAGATTATCACAAACTAACTCAAAATATCATTAATGATTGTGAAACCTGCAATCTTGCAAAGACAGAACACAGACGAATTTTACTTTTGAATTAACCCCGGAAATAACACTAAATAGCCCTAGTGAACTTTACGTTATAGACTTTTACGCGATCGATAATGAACAATATTTATCATGCATAGACGTATATTCCAAATTTGCATCACTTATAAAAACAAATACTAGAGATTGGCTAGAAGCTAAGCGTCCCATTAATAGAATTTTTAACGACATGGAAAAACCACTTAAAATAAAAGCAGACAAAGACTCAGCATTTATGAGCAATTCCTTTAAAATATGGCTATTAATGAAAAAACTGGAATTATAAATACAGATAATAATCGAGAAAACAAAGAGACTAGAATGGAAATGATTTTATATACTTACAACCACAAGACTAAACCTAACACAACTGGACAGACACCAGCTTACATATTACTTTACGCATGCACACCCTTTTACAATACCCAATTGATAAAAGAAAACAAAATAAACAAACTGAACGAAAAAAGACAAGATTATGAGATTGACACAGAAATCAGACAAGCACCGTTAACACGTTCAAAATCAAAAATCCTTTTAGAAAAACTGGCAGAATAGAACAATTAGATTAAAAACACTATAATGAAAATAACAAAGGACAGAGTATTGTCCACTACAGAGGTAAATTCAAAAACAAAAAGAAAACTAATGACAGTAAATACTTATGACAGCTATGACTACATTGACAACAGCAGGAACGATAGAAATTAACCCAATCGAAAATAACCAAGGATCTATTTTGTTCAAATCAGGAACAATACAGATCCCCATAGCATTTATAAACCATTGTTTCACATCTAATGTTACACATATTGAGGAAACATTTAATTATCTGTTAAAAGAAAGTTCACAATTCAATGTCCCATAAATTAATTATTTAATTCAAAAACTAAACAGAGAAATGAACGGCATTCGCTTGACAAAACGAAACAAACGAGGACTTTTCAATTTTGTAGGTTCAACACACAAATATCTTTTTGGCACCTTAGACGAAGACGACAGACAACAAATTGAACAACAAGTTAATACACTGGCGCAAAATACCATACAAGTCAGCAATCTTAATCATATCATTGACAGTCTCAATGACGGCAAAAAAATGACCAATAACCAAAATAATGCTATACGGAAAGAGTAAAAAAGTAACCTTTTAATATTTAACATTGAACATTTAACTGAATATATCGAAGACATTGAAATGGGTTCACAACTCACACGACTGGGAATTTTCAACCCTAAGTTACTTGGCAACATTCATTATAATAATCTCATGGACACAAAATCCTCTGCCTGGTATAAAACAGCCACTAATGAGATATTCTTAATGTCTCATATTCCCACTAACACAATTAAAAAATCAACTTTCTTAATTACACCATACCCTGACAATAATGGACAAATTATCAGTGAAAATACTGCAGGCAAATTTTATTTACACAATAATTATGTTATAAACACTTTTACAAAAAATATTATTAAAGACCATTGTATTGTCAATATTATAAAACTTAAGACACCAACTTGCACTTTCCAAAAATATCGTAAGGAATATTACATTCAATATATCTAACCAAATATATTAATTACATGGAATATGACACGACAAAAACTTGATTAAAATTGTAATAGCCAAGAAATTTACATTGAAAATAATAAAATAATTAAAGTATTTAATTGTACTGCAAACTTAAACAAGTTTCAATATCAAATAATGTTCAACAATACACAAATCTAATATTCACTGAACGCAATGTGACTAAAATTGAGCCAATGTCACACATAGAAATTAAGGAAATGATTTTGTTCAGTAATAAAAACAACACAATTTATAAAAATCAATTGATAATCATTTTATTCAATTTAGCTTTAAGTTGCATATCACTGCGGACGGCAGTTCGCGCTAGTGGCTAATTTGGAAAATTTGCTACGACTGTCCGATCAGATTGAGTTATATACCGACCGAAAGGTTTAGCCCAAACTTACAAAATGGCGTACTAAAACTTTTGCTAGCCCACCTGGTTCGTGAGAAAAGGGGGTGTAAGTGGGAGGGAAAAAATTTTAAAGATTGCAGCTAATGGGGCCGTTGGAGCCTTTTTGTAAAATTCCTGTTTCAGAAGATAAAAATATTTGAAATTTTTGGTGGTCTTCTCAAAATGAGATGAAAAGTCAGTTTGTTTGTGTGTTTGTCTGTTTGCATCAAAGCGCTAAAAAAGCTTAAAAGTAACGGTGGGGATTTATTCCTTTTCGAAAATCTAGAAATGTTTGTTCTACGACTTTTTGAATTTCCCGCTAGTTTAGCGCCTCCCCGCTAAAATTTCCCCGCTAAAATTAAAACCATTGTAGCTACAGATATGTCCTATATATCATTGGAAAGGTGAGCTTAAAGGCTTTTAGGCATACCCTTAAACTTATTTCCTTAAGTACTCAGGTAACATTTTACAGGTGAAATACGGTTTTTTATCTTACTTTTTGGCGAATTATGACAAAACGGCTCTTACGATTTTTTATTTATATTTATTTTCAATACGTTGTAAAACGTAAGGTTTCTCGTTTTTTGGTATATGAAACATATATTTTGGCTGAGGGGCTTGGAAGATTCAACTATTAACTGAATATAGGCATTTTTGTATCAATCGAAAATCACGTTTTAGTATGAAAAACTCTTTGGTTTTATGAGAAATCTCAACCAAACTAATAAAATGTGCATTTAACTTAGTTTAATATATCCAGACCAAATTTGGTAGAAATCGGACCACTATATCATATAGATGTCATAGGACCGATCGGGCGAAAATTAGGTCTTAGTATGAAATTTTTTTTTGTTTTATTAGATATTTTAACCAAATTCATAGAATATGCATCTAATTTAGTTTTATAGATCCTGTCCGAAGTTGGTATAAATCGGACCACTATATCATATAGCTTCCATAGGACCGATCGGACGAAAATCAAGTCTTACTATAAAAAACTTTATTTTCCATAGTAAGTACGGGGTCTCCGACAGTCAAGTATGCTCGACTGTAGCAATTCAAACGAAGCGAGCGGGGGGCGGAGCCTCCTATTTTTCTTTATATTTAAAAAAAAAATTTATTTAAAATATATAAAAATAAAATTATATATATATTTTACTATCTGCCTGTATTAATGATAAAGTTACAATGTCAAAAACAAAATCAATTGCAGAAATTTCTGATATCACACCAAAAAACCTTTACACGAGGTAAAAGTCTAGTGACGAAAGCATATTCTAGCCCGAAAATTTCTGATATCACATTTTGTGGCGAACGAAATTAGGTTTAATATAAAAAAATTAAATAAATATAAAAAAACAATACCTGAAAATTGGATTTCGGCACTGCCCAAAAAGTTATTTTTATGTACAAAAAAGCTAACCCTAAACTTTCAGAACTTAAATGTAAACTAACAGAATTCAAATAAGTAAGCAAATGTAAAAAGACAGCCAGCAGAGCTTTGAAGGCTTTTTAATTATATATTGCTAGTTGCCTTTCGCACCCTTCGTGCTGCTTTCGTCACTAGCGCGGACTGCCGTCCGCACTGATGTATACATTTTTCGATCGGTCGACATTCGCGTTTTAGTATGAAAAACGTTTTTTTTTTTCATATCTAAATATTCTTGCAAATCCTGACGAAAATTGGTTCAAATCGGTCCACTGTATTAATAGCTACTACAGGAACGATCGGTCAAAAATCACGTTTTAGTACAAAAAGCTTTATTGTTTTCTGAGATATCTCAACCAATCTGGCAGAGAATGAATTTAAGTCAGTCTTATATATCCTAATCAAAATTGGTTCAAATTGGTCCACTATATCATATAGCTGCCATGGGATCGGTCAGTCGAAAAACGTCTTAATACAAAAAACTTTTTTATGTTTTGGGATATCTCAATCTGACAGAAAATGCATTAAAGTTGGTATTTTGCACTCTGACCAAATTTTATTCAAATCGGCTGACTATATTATATATCTGTTATTGAAACAATCAGTCAAAAATTTAACGTCTTCGGCGTGCCGGGCACAGGGTATCCTGCTTTGATGTTGATTTTGAAATTTAGAGTAAGCATATTAATAACCTTCTTTCAAAGCATCAATGTGAAATCTGATATCTTCCAAAAAAAAACCTATTTACTAGTTAAAAGTCTAGTGACGAAAGTCTTTCTATGCCCCAAAATTTCTAATATCCAATTTTGTGACGAAAAATATATATTATAATAGAAAAAAATTAAAACAAAAATATATTAGTTAAAAAAATTGCATTTTTGTAGACATATTACCGATCTTTTTGTTTTTGGTTTTGTCTGAAAAGTACGTTCAATTATAATGAAATAATGATAAAGTTTATTTCGTTACCTTTTTACCTTGTATAACTGCAATGTTTAAAAAAAAACACTAAAACTAGGCTATTTTTCAAATTTGATGGAAAATGACGAGATTCCACATCCGACCGCCACTATCCCACTATAACAGGGCACTTCGGTATTCAATTTTCTACCTAAACTTCTCGGTATTTGCCTGCATCTAGGCGCGCCTTAGCATAGTTATAGTCAAAAAACTGATGCAACCTCGAATAAAAAGCACTTAAAATGGCCATGAAAAAAGAAGAGTTCAATTCAAGTACATGCGTTTTGCATTTCCTGGCTGCCAATATTATGGTGTAATATCTTCTTGTAACTTTTACCTGTTTTCTGACAATGATTTTTGGGGAACTTTGGAATGGTATGTACGTGCAGGTAACAGCTATAATAAATGAGATATGAAATTAAAATTCGTTATTGTGTTATATGAATGGAGGAAACTACCTATTGTTTCCTTTTTTTGAATTGGGTTTTGTTCTTTACCTAATTAAAATGAAATAGGGTATTTAATGAATTACATTTCATGTTGTCAGACAGTCCATCTTTGACTTCATAAGAGCCATTACATATCTGGAGCTGCTTTTCTATTGAACAGCACTTTTAGACCCCGTACTTAAAAAAAGTACAGGGGTCTATTGGGTTTGTTTTAACGAAAATGTGCGCAACAGGCAGAAGGAGGCGTGACAGACCCCATAAAGTATATATATTCTTGATCAGCATCAATAGCCGAGTCGATATAGCAATGTCCGTCTGTCCTGACGTCCTGCTGTCCTGACGTCTGATGAACACCTAGATCTCAGAGACTATAAGAGCTAAATTTGGTATGTAGCTTTGTCTATATTGCAAGCAGATCAAGTTTATTTCAGAAATCGGCCACGCCCCCTTTACCGCCCAAAAATCGACATAGAACATTTCATATCCATATTAAAAGAGCAGTTTAAATGCTAGAGACACCAAAATTGGTATGTAGGTTCCTCTATATTGCAAGCAGATCAAGTTTGTTTCAGAATTCGGCCACGCCCCCTTTACGCCCCTAAACTTGACATAGAAATATCATATCCAAATTATAAGCGCAATTTAAAAGTAAGAGATTCAAGATTTTGCACAGACAAAGAGAAAAGTGTCATAGATGAAAATTTCATTCCGATCGGACAGTAAATAACCAAGATATTCAAATAATAAATTTTGCTGTTTCGATGATGGAGCGTTGGCAGTAATTAAGATTTGAATAACTTGAAAACATGAAAATTTGATAAACATATTATATAACAAATTGGCCTCCTTTACACAATGGGCTTCTGTGGCGTAGTGTGCCGAGTCGCAGCACTCGTGATATGGTTAGTCATCCGATCGTGAGTTCAAACCCTGGCAGGGACATATGTTTTTTAATTCTGTGGCAGTCTCATCGACTCGATAAACAGATCTATCATATCGATAACATTAGGTTAATCATTAATCGTTCAGGTGAACTAGTTCTGTTCACTGTTCCCAAGCGACTCACGAAGAGCACATCGAGAATCGAAACGTAATTTAATTTGTACGAGAAAGATTAATAAATGATTGAAAACTGCAAACGGCCACTGATTTAATATGGCCGGAGAAAAAACAGAGCAGAAAGACGGCCAGGGAATCACTGCAGCCGGAACCAGCGCCAAAATGCAAGTGCAGAGCGCACAAAGCACATTCCAGCATCAGGCCAGTCACGAAATCTTCCGAGTAGGCGTCAAGCCGCCATCATTTTGCAAAGAACAGCCGGACTTATACTTCATACAAATGGAGTCACAGTTCGCAGTATCAGGCATATCGAGCGATAGCACAAAATATCACCAAGTGATCGCATCTCTGGAGCCGCAATATCTAGTGCACATTGCAGACATCATTCGAAGTCCACCAGAGGTTAACAAATACGACGCAATCAAAACGGCTCTCACCAAGGAGTACACGGATTCCGATCAGAGAAAACTAAATAAACTCATACATGAGGTGCAATTAGGCGATCTCAAACCGTCGCAGTTGTTAAAGCGAATAAAGAATTTTGCCGGCACCCAAATTTCACATGAGTCCATTAAAGCACTGTGAATGGAACGCCTTCCAGAGAACGTTCGCGCAATCGTGTCAATTTCTCTGCAAGCAGATAAGGTATTGGAAACCCAACGCCACTTAACAATGTGCTCACTGCAAGAGAACGCTGGCGACGCCAAACTCCGTTCAGAAATCGACGAATTACGCAAACAATTGCGAAAACTTAAGTCTGAATCATCTTCAAAGAGTCAACCACGCAGCCACTCGAAATCACCTGACCGCTCAGCATTCTGCTACTATTACGGTAGATTTGGAGCCAAAGCCAGGCGATGCACAGATCCATGCGATTTTAAGAAGCTCGATCCGGAAAACTAAAACCTACTTTGTCAGAGACGGCCTGCAAAGTGGGCGCAACCAGTCGTCGATTATTCATCACAGATCAAACAACAAAAGTCCGATATTTGATCGACACAGGCGCAGACTTTTCAGTATTACCTTCAGCAGATCGCAATGCTCATCCCTCAAATTATCTTTATGCAACAAACGGCACTCCAATAAAAACGTTTGGCACCAAAATTGCTATAGTCAACTTCGGCCTGCGCAGAAAAATGGACTGGCAATTTGTCATAGCTGATGTCACAAAACCAATAATTGGAGCTGATTTTCTTCACCACTAAGGGCTATTAGTCGACGTACGCAAAAAACTTCTTAGAGACAGCTCTACAAAGCTACATATACGTGAATACACAGACTTGACCATGCCCTGCAAATATGCAACACACGAAGTAAAAACTTCAGTACAGCATTACATCTTCACAAAGGATCAGCCTGTGTTTTCAAAAGCACGTCGATTAAACCCAGAAAAGTTGGCAATTGCTAAACGGGAATTTGAAATACATGCTTCACCAAGGCATTTGCAGTCCAAGCAGCAGCCAGTGGGCAAGTCCACTACACATGGCACCCAAGAAGAATGAAAACGAATGGCGTCCTTGCGGTGATTACAGACGATTAATCCATATCACAAAGCCAGATCGATACCCATTGCAGCACATTCACGACTTTTCCTACAAACTCAATGGCAAGTCAATCTTCACAACAATCGATTTGGAACGGGCTTATCATCAGATACCAATTGCTCCAGAGCATCGCAGCAAAACCGCAATTATCACCCCATTCGGCTTGTACGAATTCAATGTGATGACATTTGGACTATACAATGCAAGCCAAACATTTCAGAGATTCATGGATCAAATCTTCAGAGATATGGACAACGTCATAGTCTACATAGACGACATCTGCATCGCTACGGAAAACGCAGACGAACACTATCAACACGTCAATAAGGTTTTAAGCAGACTAAGGCAGCACGGACTGCGCATAAACGCTTCAAAATGCATCTTTGGACGAACGCGGGTAGACTTCCTCGGCAATCACTTCACGCAAGGCGGCATCACACCAACAAACGATCGGATTCAGGCAATCATTGATTTTAAGAAGCCCGCACTGGCGCACGTGCTCAAAAGTTTCTTAGCAATGCTAAATGACTACAGACGATGCCTACCCAATGCAGCTTTTAAGCAAGGCCAACTGCAAAAACTAATCGTAGGCAACAAAAAGAAGGACAAGACACCATTGGTATGGGATGCTGAAGCAGAGCAAATGTTTGACCAATGCAAAGCCGACTTAGCACGCGTGACCACACTAACACATCCGTCCGCAAACGCTAAACTTATACTGCACGTTGACGCAAGCAACTTTTGTGTTGGCGCGGCCTTAAACGAATTGCGAAACGGATCACTCAAACCGCTCGGTTGCTTCTCCAAGCGCATATCGGAATCACAGATGAAACAAAGCACCTATGACCGTGAGTTACTGGCAATCCTTCTGTCTGTCAAGTACTTTGCGCACATGATCGAGAGACGCAGCTGCACAATTCTGACCGATCACAAACCGCTTGTTCGCAGCAGAACACGCATTTGTAATAATGAAATAGAATATAAGTTGTTAAAGCATTCTCAAAAACCAATTGTACCATATTTATTTGCCATCATTATTATTATTTGCATCAGCATACCATCCTGTAAATATCGCAAACATCGATAACCTGTAAATATCGTAATCGATTTCATTGTTCATTTTGATCTTGTTACAAAATCTCATCTCTTCTATGCTTTGACTCTGAAAATAAAACAAGTGTAATTGGAACCGCGTCTTTTTGCTAATATAATTTACAAATAAGCAAATCGGCCAAACTGGGGATGCAAAACAGTATCTCCTCGAAACATTGGTGACCCCGACGTGATTTATTTTACTACTTTTTCACGTAATTTTCGCATTCGAATATATTGACATTTTTCGTTTCGCAAGTTTCGGTCGTGTGGCTTGCAATTTTGGCTGCAGCCATACACACACATACAAGGCAAAGTTGAGTGCGGTCTACGTTATTGCAGATTTTGCGAATCGTCGCAATAATCTCATCACGCGATATTATATAGCCGCTGCTATATTATATCCAAGCTGTTTCAGCGCAAATCGGTGTAAAACACAATTTTGGTAAAACCAGCGTCAACACACACACACATTGCCTGTCTTGTGCAGCGGTAATCGGTCTGTTTGCTTCTTCCATTCGCTTTCGTGTTAACCTCTTGCGAGTTCAAGTGCAGTTCATCATTTTGGCGCGAAACCTTGTCATCTTGGCGCGCAAATATTCTACAGTGAACGATCGCAACAATGAACGACACAACGATTGAGGTACCTGCGAACGGCCGAGCTCCATTACATCCCAGCGATCTTGACTTTTTCAAAGCCAAGACAGCAGGAGTTAAGCGGCAACTTGCTGCACTAAATGCATTTCTGACAGAGGAGCTAAACACCTTCGATGAAGCTGATTTACTTGTGCGTTTGGAGACGGTTGAAGGAATGAAGGCTGAATTTGAAAGTTACCAATCCAGTCTTGAGAAATTGGATTTGCTTGAGCTTACTGGCGATGCAAGATCTGATTTCGCTCAGCTGTACTGGGATGCCAAATCAAAACTTTCAAGGAAGGATGTCTTCGGAAAATCTCGCACTGAGTGTGTAAACTCCACAGCAGTAGCAGATCATCACTTCATCGCATCTCATTCACATACACGTAAATCACGATTGCCAGAACTATATTTGCCAAAGTTCAGTGGCTGCTATGAAGATTGGCCCAACTTCTACGCTATGTTCCGCATGTGGTCGGAAACGATGAGGATCTGAGTAAGCTTGAAAAATATCAGCACCTGCGTGCGTGTTTGGAAGGTGCCGCATTGAATACAATAAAATCTTTGTAACTCACTGGTGCTAACTATGATAAAGCATTAGGAGCGCTTCTAAAACGTTTTGATAAAAAGTTGATGCATTTTCAAGCACACATAAGGGCTATATTCGGGCTATCAGGTGTCGAAAAAGGATCGGCGAGTGGACTGCGTGTCCTAACTGACAAGATCCACTCACATCTTCAATCACTTGACACCATGGCAAGCACGACGGAGCTTCTAGATGGATTGCTTATGCACGTCATCAGTCTCAGGCTTGACCAGACATCGCGGGAGAAGTGGGAGGAGTTCTTGCCATCGGATAAATTGCCCAAGTGGTCGGACATGTCAGCATTTCTGGAAGAAAGATGCTGCCATTTGGAAAAACTGGAAATAGCTGTCAGCAAGAATCCCAGCCAGCAGGTGAGCAAGCACTCATCTAAGCAAAACCAAAGCTCACTCATTGCGTCATCCAATCAAAATCATTCGTCATGCCCATTTTGCGATGCGAAAGATAATTTTCCGTCAAAGTGCGAGAAGTTTCTAAACTTAACGCCTCAATTGCGCCATAAGGAAGCAAAGCGCATGCACCTTTGCCTAAATTGTCTTCGCAAAGGTCATGGCTTGCAGCAATGTAGATCGGGGCATTGTCAACATTGCCAGTATAAGCACCACTCGCTGCTTCACATGAATGCAAATCAATCTTCTAGCAATTTACCGTCTACGCCACAGCCACACCACCTACAATAATCTCGCAACCAACGAGCTCTTCAACGCTCATCTCCACCTCTTCCGATTCTCCACATGAAGCCCTGAATAATAAGCTCGTGGGTTATGTGTTGCTCCCCACTGCGATTGTATACGCAAGGAGTCGCTCTGGAGTCTTCCTACCATGTCGCGCTTTGCTGGACTCTGCTTCTCAGCTCAACTTCATCACGACACGATTTGCCAAACAGTTGCAACTGAAACCAGAGAGATCTAACATCTCTATCTCAGGAATTGGAGAATCTTCGCTGTCGCTCGACCAATCGGTTGACATTATAGCGCAGTCTTATGATAACTCTTATAAAGCATCTTTTGCTGCGGTTGTCAAACGATAACTGATTATCAGCCGCATTTCAGTTTAAACTTCGATGGATGGAACACTCCACAAAACATAAAGCTGGCTGATCCTTCATTCTTTAAATCTCAGCGCATCGACATTTTGCTTGGTGCCGGGTTGTTCTTTGACCTCATATGCGTTGGTGAAATTCGCATTGCTGACAATTTGCCATCTCTTCAAAAGACGAGACTTGGCTGGGTCGTTTCTGGCGGTTGTTCTCATCGTTCAAGCAGACACTCATCGTTAGCTGCTCTGCACCCTTTGTCAGAGTCTATCGGCGTTGAAGAACCATTAGCTGATATCGTTAAGCGCTTTTGGGAAGTCGATAGTTGCTGCGGATCTACGCCATCTATTTCGGATGAGGATGCTCTGTGCGAGCAGCTGTTTGTGGAAGGACACACTCGCCTAGACTCGGGTCAATATTCGGTTCGTCTCCCAGTTAGATCCAATTTCGATGCCTTAGGCGACTCATATCATCGCGCCTTGCGACGTTTTAAATTTCTTGAGGCCAAGTTGGGAAAAGACCAACAGCTAAAGGAGCAGTACTCAGCATTTCTGCAGGAGTACATCGACTTGGGGCACATGTCATTGGCGATCATGGATAAAAGCGCACCACAGTATTTTTTGCCGCACCACTGCGTTCAGAAGCCGGACAGCACAACGACAAAGCTGCGCGTTGTTTTTGACGGCTCGGTAAAAACAACTTCTGGAGCATCGCTAAACGATCTGCTGCTAGCTGGTCCATCCATTCAGCCTAAGATTTTCAACACACTGATTCGATTTCGTTTCTTCAAGGTCGCGCTATGCGGTGACATTTGTAAGATGTACAGATCTGTACGTGTCACACATCCAGACGAGTATCTGCAATGCATATTGTGGCGAGACAACCCGAAGGACGCAATCAGGATATACAAGCTAGACACAATCACGTATGGAACTAAGCCTGCTGCGTTTCTGGCTATCCGTGCGATGCACCAGTTAGCCTGCGATAAGGAGGATGAGTTTCCATTGGCCGCGAAAATCGTTCGTAGAGATTTTTATGTTGATGACTTAATCTCTGGAGGAGACTCTGCTGCCAAAGCATCAAGTCAAGAACATGCTAAGTAAAGGAGGATTTTCAATTCGTAAGTCGTGTTCTAACGATCCTGAAGCGCTAATTGGGGAATCAAAAACTGATCTCGAGAAGTTAATGAAGTTTCACGACGGATCTGACGTCACAAAGGCTCTTGGACTAACGTGGGACACAAGCTCTGATGACCTACTGTTTAACTTTGCGAATATCATGCTGGACGTCCGGGGATCCAAAAGAATCATTCTATCGGCCATCGCCAAGTTGTACGACCCCCTAGGATTGATCGCGCCTATCATCACCAAAATGAAAATATTTCTACAAGCATTATGGAAGAAGAAATTGGATTGGGATGAGAGTTTGCCGCAGGCGCTCCATTCTGCCTGGATCGAGCTCACTTCACAAATATCTTTCGTATGCAGCCTCAAGTTTCCGAGATATGTGATGCTTCCCGCAGCTAAATGGCAAATTCACGCTTTTTGCGATGCAAGCATGGTCGCGTATGGCGCTTGTGTCTACATCCGCTCTGAGGTGCATGGACACGTCACGTCCAGATTGTTATGCTCAAAGTCCAGAGTGGCTCCTCTAAAAACGCTCATTATTCCCAAACTTGAGCTCTCCGCAGCGTTTTTGTTGTCAGAACTCATCGATACTATAGCTTAAAGTGAACAGTTTGAATGCACCTATCATTGTTGGTCCGACTCCACCGTAGCGCTGGCTTGGATACGCGAAGCACCATCCAATTTCAACGTCTTTGTCTCCAACAGGGTTTCTCAGATCCAAGAGCGCACGAAGGGCATGATTTGGCATCATGTACCTACGCAGATGAACCCGGCTGATATCCTGTCTCGAGGATGCACACCTCTAGAGCTGCTTAATTCCAATCTCTGGGCTCAAGGTCCGGAATTCTTGCGACTCAGCAGCATGGAATGGCCTCAAGCAGTTGCATACCCGGTGGATCTACCTGAACGGCGACACAAGGTGTTAATTTCAGCAGTTCAAATCGATTTGTCCACACACTGCAAATTCCAGAACTCGTTTGGAAAACTGCAGCGTGTACTTTTTTGCATATGTCGATCGATTCCTAAGCCTTCGCAGCCAGGAGCTGTCTCATCGGAAGGGTCCGCTGACCATCGAGGATGTAAAGCGAGGAACGCATCTGCTCATCAAGAGCATACAATTGGTCCACTTTTCGGAGGACTACAGAGCCTTGCGAGCCGGCAAGCAACTTTCTTCAAAGAGCGAGCTTCGGTCCCTGTTGCCTATTTTGGATCCTTTTGGATTGATGCGTTTGGAGGTCGTCTTCAAAACTCGGACCTAGACTGTGAGGCAAAGCATCCGCTCTTGTTGCCAAAACGCCATCCCGTCACTATTGCGATAGTAATATTTTACCACCGAAAGTTCCTCCACGCCGGTTCGCAGAGCTTGCTTGCTGCCTTGCGGCAAAGATTCTGGCCCATCGGAGGATTGAAGGCGATCGCGGCTGTCATCAGCAAGGGCGTGCAATGCGCGCGATTGCGACCAAAGCTACGAGAGCATGTCAAGTCTGAGGTCAGGAACAGGCCACCAGTCAAATGCTACATCTGCGTATTTGTCAGCTTCACGACCAAGGCAGCCCATTTGGAGTTGGTCGAGGATTTATCTACACCATCCTTCATCGCTGCTCTCAAGCGTTTCGTCAGCTTAAGGGGCAAGCCATATGCCGTGTGGTCTGACAATGCTACAAATTTTGTCGGAGCAAGGAATGAGCTGACCGAGCTAAGACGCTTCTTCTTAAGTGATCCTCATAAAACCCAAGTTTCAGGAGAGTGCCTAGCGCTTGGAATCAACTGGCACTGCATCCCTCCCCGTTCTCCTCACTTTGGAGGGTTGTGGGAAGCTGCAGTCAAGGCAGCTAAATATCATTTGTACCGCGTCATGGGAAGCTCCACTCTAACATTCTACGAAATCCGCACTCTCGAGTGCCAGATCTCTGCAATCTTAAATTCACGCCCGCTCTGTCCCATTACAGATAATCCAAACGATCTTCAGGTTCTGACGCCTGGACATTTCCTATGGGGCAAGGCCAATGTCACCATAGATGAGCCAGATGTCTCGCATCTCAACATCGGTCGCTTGAATCGCTGGCAGCGCATTTGCCACATACAGCAGGCGTTCTGGAAGAGCTGGAGTACTAACTACTTGTCCTTGCTGCAAGAGCGAGGCAAATGGCGTTCGTCGCACCCAAATCTGCAGGCTGGAGACATGGTCCTGCTGAAGCATGACAGCCAGCCTCCGCTTAAATGGCCCCTCGGGCGAGTTGAGAGCACAATCCCAGGAGAGGACGGAGTCGTGCGAGTAGCCATCGTACGCACGGCCAACGGCCTGGTCAGAAGAGCCGTAACTAAGATTGCTGTTCTGCCCGTCGAGACCACATCGGTTGACAGCCTTCGGCTCCCAACGGGGGAAGAATGTTCGCAGAAGAACACGCATTTGTAATAATAAAATAGAATATAAGTTGTTAAAGCATTCTCAAAAACCAATTGTACCATATTTATTTGCCATCATTATTATTATTTGCATCAGCATACCATCCTGTAAATATCGCAAACATCGATAACCTGTAAATATCGTAATCGATTTCATTGTTCATTTTGATCTTGTTACAAAATCTCATCTCTTCTATGCTTTGACTCTGAAAATAAAACAAGTGTAATTGGAACCGCGTCTTTTTGCTAATATAATTTACAAATAAGCAAATCGACCAAACAGGGGATGCAAAACAGTATCTCCTCGAAACACCGCTCATTTTCGCTTTTCAAAAGAAGTCAGACAAAACTACTCCAAAGTAATCGCGACAACTCGGCTTCATCAGCGAATATACAACAGACATTCAGCACATCTCAGGCAAAGGCAACATAGTTGCAGATACACTATCGAGAGTTGAGGCAATTTTTAACGACGATCAAATAGATTTTGAAAAACTTGCTCTCAGCCAGCAATCGGATGTAGAATGGAAAGAACTGATTGAAAATTCTTCCCTACTACTGAACCAAATTCAGCTCTGCGATTCAGAGACGTTGTTACACTGCGACATATCCTCAACGCGCATACGTCCATACGTCACACCCAGTTATCGCAGACAAGTTTTCAATTTCATCCACGGCTTATCCCATCCAGGAAACCGCGCTACAGTGAAGCTTATAACTGAACGCTTCGTCTGGAAGGACATGAAGAAGATATCGCTCAGATGGTAAGCAACTGCATCAGCTGTCAACAGGCCAAAATCAGCAGGCACTATAAAGCAGCGCTTCGAAAGTTTGATGTTCCCGACAAACGATTCGAGCATATAAACATTGATCGCATCGGACCTCTGCCACTGTCTAGCAACTACAGGTACTGTCTTACGTGCATCGACCGATACTCTCGATGGCCAGCGGCAATTCCAATAGCAGACATTACCGCTGAGACAGTAGCCAGAGCACTGTTGCATGGTTGGATTGCGCAGTACGGCATGCCGCATGCCAAAACTACTGATCAAGGCAGACAATTCGAGTCTAAATTATTTAAGGAACTCACGCATTTAACAGGCTCTAAGCATCTGCGAACAACGGCATATCATCCGCAAGCCAATGGCATAGTCGAAAGAATGCACAGAACGCTGAAGAGTGCTATTAAATGTCACACAGATTCCAACTGGATTGACAGCCTTCCTATCGTACTGTTTGGTTTGCGTGCAACATTTAAGGAAGATCTTAACGCCTCTCCAGCGGAAATGGTATATGGCACCACATTGAAGCTTCCAGGTGAATTTTTCGACGAACCTGCCGACAACTACATAGAGAGCGAGTTCATCAAGCAATTACGTTCGACCATGGCCCAGTTAAAGCCTGTTAATACATCACACCATGATACCGCCAAAGTATTTATTCAGAAGGATCTCAAGACATGCACAGTGTGCACACACATCTTCCTGCGCGACGACACAGTCAAAGCGCCGCTAAAAGCACCGTATGATGGACCTTTTCCAGTCGTCAGCCGCAACGAAAAAAACTTTGTCATCGACATCCATGGGAAGCACAACACTGTCACCATCGATCGAGTGAAGGCAGCCTTCATAGAGGCAGACGATAAAGTAATACCCTTGCCTGAAGCAACATCTTTCCCTGCAGCTAACTCCAGCAAACAGCAGCCTGTTATCAGAACGCGAAGCGGACGCGAAGTGCACCCACCGAAAAAACCTGTACATTTTGCACCTTAGCTGCAGCATCGGAAGGGGAGTGGATGTGGCAGTCTCATCGACTAGATAAACAGATCTATCATATCGATAACATTAGGTTAATCATTAATCGTTCAGGTGAACTAGTTCTGTTCACTGTTCCCAAGCGACTCTCGAAGAGCACATCAAGAATCGAAACGTAATTTAATTTGTAAGAGAAAGATTAATAAATAATAGATATTATCTAACAAAGTCTTACAATTCAATCATTTTGCATTGAAATTCAATTTGTATTTATTAATGTTATGATTAATGTTAATTAATGTTATACATATAATATTAACATTTAATGTTAACAAACGTTTTTAAAATTATGAAATTGAGTCATGTAAAACCAATATAGAAATTTGGCGACTTGCACGCAATGCTATTTTTAATTTTTTTGTATTATTTAATTTTAAAACTTTTTTTAAAATTATTATCTAATAATGTTGTATTGACATATTAAGCATCGAATTCCCGGTTAAATTATTTTATTTAAATAATGTTATATTGGCAGTTATATAAATGTTGTGTTAGAATTCTGTAAATTTAATGTTATTTACATTTACTATGTAAATTCATGTTTTTAATAAATTTATCTCTTAATTTCTTTTGATTCAAATATTTTATTAAACTAAATTTTGAGCTTCAATTATGTTACTATATGAATTAAGTGTTGGTTAATTTATTTATTACAACATTTTGCATGTTAAACGTGTAGTTTTAGTTTTATCTCTGTTAATGTTTTACATATGCTTCACAAGACCAAATAATAATGTTAAGCTAGAAACTTCTTTTGTTTTGTCGCGTGCTTTAATATGTATGTATGTGTGCACTTAACAGATCTTAGAATTGTGTATATGGCTGTCTCGCTCTCCCTAATGCTTTACGCATATGTATATATATTTGACTTTACATTGGCTCTTCTTCAATTCTTTTTTGCGCGTTGTCTTCGAGTGATTTTGAAATTGACTTTGCGATTTAACGAGTGTAACTTAATTACATAAATGGTGCGACTAGTGTTCATAAATAATGTTTAACAGAAGACCGTAGGAAGGCATATAAACTATAAGTTATTTTAAGTTTATTTTAAATATAATTTAATTTTAGCAGTGGCTGCTTTTGGATAGTAAGTACGGGGTCTCCGACAGTCGAGTATGCTCGACTGTAGCACCGTCCGACTAGTTTTTCATATATTTCAAAGAATTTACGTCAGTGTCAGCAATGAAGTGTAATCATGGCTTTAAAAAATTCTACATGTTTCGATTTATTCAGAAACATAGAAAACAAAATTGAATTTGAGTTGGCTATTTTGAAAGAGTTAAACGTTTCTTTACAAATTGCGACTCCAGACTTGTTATTAAATACTAAAAACATTTACTGAAACATAAAGAAGAAATGGCTGAAATGCCAACGATCAACGGAATAGTTTCATAGAAAATATTTTGACTGGCTAGAAGGCCTTACGTTTTTTGAAGAGACAGAAGACAAAGCGGACCCATCAACTAGCCAAATGAGAGGAAGACCGAGGAAACCGTTGGAAGACTGCTGGACGTACACAAGGAAACGCAAGCTTGACGATGCTACAGTAGCAATATCCGCGAAACATTTGGCAGATGCGCTATCTTCAAAATAAGTGAAAGTGCAGGAAAAGACATAAGCTGATATAACAAAAACAAAGTGCATACAAGCAAATAATACACACTAGTTCCCTTACCACTAAGAAATAAAAGCTCGATCCTCGACCATCCTCTGTTCGCTATTGCCGTTTAATATTCTTCAAATATGCAAAAGAGACAACTTAACTGACGCAATCAACTAGGGACGACATGGATTCACAAATAGATCGATTGATTCCAATTGATATTACAACCAAGAATGGTTGAACCTGAAAGTTGGTTTCGTGTTCTTTTTTTACAATGATTGATCAAAAAGTCTTAAATGATATTACAAATACTAATGGTGCATTTGCACTTGTTGACGAAGCGTCATTTCGAGCAATGACAACAATTGGCAACCAAGGTCAGCACATTACTTGCGTTTACATTATTTGACATAGTTGACCAAAAAACATGCTTGTCAACTACTTTTCCAGCTGGTCAACGCGAGGACTAGCAACGGGTTGACGATGAAGTCGACAGCCGTTTTAACTATTTGACAACAATATTCGTTACCGTTCAAGTTGCTAATGCTTTAGAGTTGACAACGATATTGTGTATGTATCAACCGTACTTAAATGTTTGAAATTAAAAATGTTGAAAGAACATACAAATTTCGATGTATTCTCAAAATTAAAGAATAATTATTAATTATTTAAATTCGCAAGTTGTTTTCAATAGTGACAGGCTTAATTATTTTATTTTATGTCTTGAAGAGGATGAAAAGCACAAACTCGCAATGCTAACTCAATAACTAATTTTTTATTTTCTACAATTGAATATTGTTGAATATTGCAGCAATTAAATTTGCAATTTTATGTTGCCAGTTATCGATGGGCCATCGACAGCTTTCGGTAGTGATCAACTTCAGTTTTAAATCACGAAAATTGCTTCGATTACATACTTATATATATAAATATTTATATATATAATCAATTAATAATGTACTTGTGAATTGATTTTAATTAAAATTATTATAAGTTTTACTTAAGTTAAAATCAGAGAAACTGTTAAACAAATAACATTGATGCCAAAATCAATGTGCTGCCACCTTTAATATATACACAATGTTTGTGAACGCATAAATAAAGAACGAACATGAAGTCAATTTGAATTGTCATTGTCAACGTAGCCATTTTGACTTCAACTGTTGACATCAAGCGTTTACACTATGTTTACACTCACAATGTCAACTGGCGTTTTTCGTATTGTCAATTTGTAGTCAACGCAACAGTTGACTGAGTTGCCCGCTGTTTTGTAACAAATTTCACGTTGTCATCAAAATTAAAATATTTGTCAACTAGTGTAAATGCACCATAAGTCAACTAAGAGGTGTGCAATTTGTAAAGGAACGCAATCGCAATTTTCGAAAATGTACGATTCAACGAAGGATAATAATCTGGACGATTCAACGAAGGAAAATAATCTGGACGATTCAACGATGAATAATAATCTGGACGATTCAACGAAGGATGATAATGTGAACGTTCCAACGAAGGATTACATTATAGAATTCAGTGTATAGACTTTATTTTAAAGCTTGCGTACAGACTTCCACGGCCAGGAGAAAATTATGACGAAAACCTACCGCAGAATAAAATCAAAGCTGACCGGAAAAAAATTTTTCCAAGCAGAATTTACGAAAAGGCTTGGATTAAAGGTGGACTGCCCAAAGCACAATTATGGAAATACCAATGATGGGATACGTCCAGAAGATTTTTTGCAAGTGATGAAGTGACTTCTCAAAAAACAGGAGTTCACAATGACATTATAAAAAGGTTCGCTGTTATCCTTAATTACATAAATTCTAAGGAAATGATAAATTGCTCAAAATATGAAGAGTATGCATCAAAAACAAAGCAATTTCTGATTGAAATGTACTGCAAGAAGTTGCTTACACCTACCGTTCGCAGAATTTTGGATCATGGCAGAGATATAATTGAGTACCAATGCCTTCCGCTTGGAGAGTTGTCTGAAGAAGTACAGGAATGCAAAAACAAGGACTATAAAAGGTTTAGATACACGAATACTTGCATGATTTGACGGGTGAGACAGAATGAACACCTTTTCTTGTTAGATCACGAAAGGATTTGAAAGAAAATAATTATAGTCCCGAAATTTTAAGTTTATTAGATATTAATCAAAGTGATGAATATTTTGAAGAAAATTAGCCATAAAATAAATATATACAAAATTAAGCTCATTAAAAATTAAAAAAAATTTTTTTTTTTTTTGTTGTTAAATTATTTAAACTATTGAATATATTTAAAAATATTGTTAAGCAATGGAATAAGATTAAAATATATGTACCGCACACAAAAAAATTGTGTTTTTTTTTTCATTTTATATGTCAAAAATACACGGAAAATATTTTTCAACTTTCACCAGTAAGCAGTCAGTTCAAAGCCTATGAAGTTTTCTATAAAATGCTTTTGAAATATCTTCACTAGTTCAAAAGAATGGCTCTACTGTGCACCGTGCACAGCAATTGGAGATTTGTCCACCAATTTTATGGAAGACTTTACGCAAAGACAAAAAGCCGTGAGACCATGCAATTCGTCGTAATTTTGGTGTATGGGCCGAAAATGAGATTGATCCCGATGCTGATTTTCATCGCAAAATTTTGTAATGAGGCTCATATTTGGTTGAATGGCTACTAAGGAATCACACAAGCTTGCACAGTCGGACAAAATGTTCCCACATTTGTGTAGCATCTGGAGATGCCGCCACACATACACGTGACATTTACTCCTGTCCAAAGCATCTGATGTTACTGGAGGATAATTAGAATTGCGGTGCTCTGCCCGCCTGTGGGCCAGATCATTTCACATGTGCAGCACCCGTGGTTGGAAATAGTGATATGAACAAGGATTGCATACCAGCATCATGGCGTTGTGATGGCCAATTGATGACCAAGAGGATCCCGCCCTTCCTGTCGGCCGGATCAGTTCAGCTGCCAGTCGGGCGAGTGCATTGACAAGTCGCTCGTCTGTGACGGCACCAGGATGGATTGCTGCAAGCGACCTGGCGAATTTCAGTGTCCAACTAGCAAGGTTAGTTGAGTTTATTCAATACCTAATACAATAACTAAAATCATTTTTAATGCTTACAGCTTTGCATCTCGACTGCTTTGCTTTGCGATGGTTGGGAGAGCTGTGCCGATGGCGGAGACGAGTCTGCGGATATTTGTCAGCAACGTAGCATGGCGCCAGCATCGGATAAGCGTGCATTTATGATATTGATTGGAGCCACAATGGTCATCATCTTCTCCATTGTTTATCTGCTGCAATTTTGTCGCACACGCATTGGGAAAAGTCGCAAGGAGCCCAAGGATGATCAGGCCTCGGATCCATTGTCACCATCGACGCTGAGCAAATCTCAGCGTGTCTCAAAAATTGCCTCTGTTGCGGATGTAGTGCGCATGTCGACGCTCAACTCACGCAACAGCATGAACTCGTACGATCGCAATCACATAACAGGCGCATCCAGTTCGACAACGAATGGCAGCAGCATGGTCGCCTATCCGATCAATCCACCGCCATCGCCGGTAACACGTTCACGTCGTCCATACAGTCACTACAAGATCATCAATCAACTGCTGCCACCGACTCCATGCTCTACGGATATTTGCGATGAATCCGATTCGAATTATACGAGTAAATCGAATAGCAATAATAGTAATGGTGGCGCCACCAAGTTGTCATCCAGTTCGGCAGCTGCCTGCCTGCAATATGGTTTTGACAGCGAACCATATCCGCCGCAGCCAACACATCGACAAGCAAAATAGCCGCATTTGGAGCGATGATAATCCACATGAGACCCTTGAGAAGCCATAACATCCACAAAATCTGACTGCTTGGTGTGCTTTATGGGCTGGTGGAGTCATTGGGCCACACTTCTTACGAAATGATGCTGGAGAGTCAGTTACCGTTAATGAAAACCGGTATAAAGCAATGTTAACCAACCATTTTGATTCCGAATTGGATGGCATGAATGTGGATAAGATATGGTTTTAACAAGACGGCGCTACATGCCACACAGCGCACGTCACATCAATGCTCGAAAAAGTGGACCTCTAGGCTTGGCTATATTCGAGCCAGCCGCGGCGGTCACATGCCAGAAATGATATTTTAACATTAATGGCATAAAATTATCCTTCCAATAAGGCCAAATTGATAGACAATAAAACAATTGTCTTGTGTTTTATTTCAACTCGAAGTTCCATGCCTCTCAAAAAACACCCTTTATGTCATTTACAATATTTAAAAATTTGATTAAAATCGGGTCACTATATCATGGGAACAATGGGATGTAATGTATTAACAACTTTTAGGTTTTTTGAACTATCTCAACAAAACTGACATAATATGTAATTTTTACCATATGTTACACCTTGACAAAATTTCGTCAAAATCAAATGACTATATCATATAGCTTTCATAGGTACAATGAAGCTCAAATTAAACTTTAGTATGAAAAACTTTTTTGTTTCTTAAGACATATCAACCAAACTCAAAGATTTTGTAGGTGAGACTGCCTGTTACACCCTGACAAAATTTGGTCAACATCGGGTAACTATATCATATAGCTGCCATTGGAACAATTGGATGGAAATGAATTTTAGTATGCAAATTATTTTTGTTTTTTGAGCTACCTCAACTAAACTTATAGGACATGTATTTTTTACTAAATGTTACACCCTATTTAAATTTGGTCTAAATCGGATGACTATATAAAATAGTTGCCATATGAACGTCGGTTTCAAATTAACCTTTTATATGAAAAACTTTATTAATTTTTGGAATTTCTTAATCAAACTCACAAATCGCTTTTGCACGCCAAATATTTTTCTGCGAAATCTAGCAGCGTGCATACAATTATTCGTTTTTTATTTACAAAATATGTTATATTACACTAGGCAACAAATTTGAACTTTTTGGCGACTAAACGAACGAAACCCACTTTCGTTCGTTTGGGGCCAAAAACGACGAAAAACTTTATTTTTTTCCAATGGCAGCATTTTTTTTTAGAATTCTTACTTTTTTTAGAGGTACGCCCACGTTTGCCATGACTACTTGCGAATGCCAAAACTGATTTTCAAAATGATTACTTTTCTAAAAGCTAATGGCTTTTTTTACTTTAAAATTTAAGGAGAACTCGAAAAAAAATAACTAAATTTCGTTTCTATTTTATTTACATAGCTGTATTAGTTTCGCGTTGTTTAAGATATGATTCATAAAAATCTATGGCGAAAAGGCGATAAAATAATTTGTTATTTGTAGGGATGATTTTTTCGATTTTTTTACTTCCTTGTGGAGCAGCATGACCTTAAGTATGAACATTTTTTGTTTTTTTCGAGATATCTTAACCAATCTCACACAATATCAATTTGCTGTCATTTTACACATTACGGCCATATTTGGATTAAATCTGTCTACTATATCATATAGCTGCCATTGAAACGGTCGTTTCAAAATGAGACTTTAGTATGAAAAACTTTTATGTTTTCTTCAGCTATGTTTACTAAACTGATCGATCGGACCACTATAACATATAGCTGCCATGGGACCGATCAGTCGAAAATCAACATTTGCGTGAAACTTGTATTTTGTTTATATGTATGCTAATCAGGGACCGTAATCATTATAAGTTATATAATAAAAATTACATAGTAATGATTATATTTTAATTTTAAACAATTTTGTTTAGTGATAATAATTATTTTTGAGTAATTTTATTAAACTTAGACCGTAATCATTATTTTTGATGAAAAAAAATTAAAACTCAAAAATAATGATTATTAATGATTTTTACTTTTTTTCTTCACTGATAATAATTATTTTAGAGTAATTTTATAAAACTTAGACCGTAATCATTATTTTTGATCAAAAAAAATAAAACTCAAAAATAATGATTATTTATGATTTTTATTTTTTTCGCTCAAAATAAAACTCAACAGTAATATACGGCCTCTGGGTTAAATATTTTGCCAATATTATTTTTTATTCTTATAAATGGAACCTAAAGCTACCTCCCAGCATAATAAATAATATTTAGCAAAATATTTAACCCAGAGGCCGTAAATTACTGTTGAGTTTTATTTTGAGCGAAAAAAATAAAAATCATAAATAATTATTATTTTTGAGTTTTATTTTTTTTGATCAAAAATAATGATTACGGTCTAAGTTTTATAAAATTACTCAGAAATAATTATTATCAGTAAAGAAAAAAGTAAAAATCATTAATAATCATTAATTTTGGGTTTTATTTTTTTTTGATCAAAAATAATGATTACGGTCTAAGTTTTATAAAATTACTCAAAAATAATTATTATCAGTGAAGAAAAACGTAAAAATCATAAATTTAAAAATCATGACGGAAATGCAAAGCTTAAGAAAAAATAAGGATTTTGGTGTGAACCATATTTTTCTAGGTCCATTAGAAGTGTGTGATTTTTTTAGTTAAAAAAATAAATATAATCATTATTTACGGTCCCTGATGCTAATAACAAAGCATTCTCTCCATAGATTTTAATGAATAATATCTGAAACGACGCGTAATTAATGCAGCTATGTAAATAAAATATTTCAGATATAAGGTATAGTGGTCCGATTCCAACCAAATTTGGGCAGGTTGTATAAGGCAATAGGAGGCTTAAAACTTATAAGTTTGGTACAGATAACCTAAAAAAACAAACAAAGTTGTTTTACTAAAGGATGCTTATCGAGCGTTCGTAAGGTTCGGGGTTAATTCTAGCTGTGTTCGGACGGAGCCTTCCCGGCGGGCGGGCAACCCCGGGTCGTAACCAGCCTTGCCAAGGTATGGGGCACTGCCTTGGTCGACCCCCTGTCTCCCCACCACCTTTCGGTGCCGCGGTTCTTGCCTGTCGAGCAATGTGGGCGTTTATAATATTGAAATTAACTCCCCAACACCCGCCTCGTATAAACCGAGACAAACGACGGATGTCGATACTAGTTATATCGACGAGGAGGTACTACTTGGTTCCAGCCAGTTAGTGTAAAAATCAAGAGGTGTTGCTCAGACGAGCACGCCCAAATCCGACGACACTCCCAGTCAACCCAGTGCTGCTAATCCCGGAGGGGAAGGTAAACCGAAATCGGAATACCAGCTGCTCAAGGCAAAGGCCAGTCGTTGCCGTTTCGTTCTGCGTAAGGTCGCAAAGAACGAGGCAGATGGTACGATTAACCCGCGCGACGCTGAGGACAAAGCGCGTTGTCAAGAGACAATAGCGAAGCTCGAGGCTGAACGAGCTAGCTTAGCAGCGGTGCAAGCCACAAAGACGGTGGCAAAAGCTAAGCGCAACAGGTCCCAAGAGGAGGGACACAATGCGCCAAAGAGGGCGAGGGACGCAGTGGGTGGTCCCCGTGCCACTTCGCTTTGCAAAGCCGAGATCAGGCATTTCAGCGAGTTGGCCAAAGACAGCCTGTCAACGGCTCTTGTAGACGAGCTCAACGCTGACGGGAAGCTGCTGACGGAGAAGTAGGGTGACGTGGAGACTAAACTTTCCGATTAGGTTATGGACTATGGGAGCAACATCCCAGCCTACGACTCGTCGGACGTGATCCGTGGCCACAGGGTAATCACCTGCGTGGACGAGGCGTCGAGAGTGTTCCTTGCAGAATGGGTCGCCGAGATCGGCGATGCATGGGACGGACTTAAGATTAGGCTCGTCCCAGCCAGGGACATCCCCCGGCGTCCTCGGGGCGCATCTGGTTGCCCAAGGGGCAAACGGATCATGACAAGCTGATCCGGACGCTGAGGGCAATGAACCCAGACATCAATACCGATGACTGGGCCGTCTTGAAGGCAGAGCAGGTCATGAAGGCGAGCAGCCATTGCTGCGACGCAAACTATAGACACATACCGTGTGTCAGCACTGAGAATAATGATCGAGGTGAGTCTGTCTTTGATTATATTATCAACAGGAACATTACTACCCATTATTACAAAGCAGTGAGGAACATCAAGGTTGGGAGGAAGTACTGGATCTCACGCTGCTTACAGGTAACAACAGGTTACAAGTAAAAAATTGGCGAGTTTCTACGCGCCACTCTTTTTCAGACCACAGGTACATAAAATTCGAGATTGATGATTATTGTATGAAATAAATTAGGCAAAATTGAAAAATGTGTCTTTTGTTTTTATTTTTGTCGATATGACATTTTCAGCAAGCAACAACACACTTGCATAAACGCAAGGGGCAAAGTTTCAGGAGATGTTTATTCTTCATCTTCAGAACCGTTTCTGCTAGTTGATCAGCGATTTAAACTTACTGTCGTTTTTGCGTCGCTAAAACCAGTTGGGAATTATAAGGCACAAGAATGAAAAAAAGTTTGGATGCCATCGTGTGTTGCTGTCACTTAATTAAAAACCTCCTTCAGTCGATTTTAAACCAACTTTCAAATCTCTTTGAATAGCCACCTGTCGTCCTCTATGGAACAGGTGACCTGACTCAACCAACAAAACACAACACTGGCATAGAAGCATGAAGCATGGAGCATGACATGGTACAGCTGATTCAAGAAATGCCACTCCCTATCATCAGTACCTTTGTATTGACTCGACTAACGATTAAAGCCGATGTCATCTTTGGCTATTACCACAAAAAACGTATTATATGAAAAATTGTGAGTCTGGTGGTTTTTCGCGATTTGCGGGGACGGAGAGGGAAAGGCTTAAATTTGAAACCAATTTAATCAGCGTGGGGTCAATAGAAATCTGTGTGCCAAATTTGGTAACTCTGTCTTATAGTCTCTAAGATGCTTGTGTTTATCCAGACTGACGACCGGTTTTTCTCTAATTACGGGCGTGGAAGGAGGCGGATCAAAAATTTAAAACTTGACCTGCTCCAACGCCTTTGTGATCTGCGTGTGAAAGTTTAGTTACTCTATCTCTTATAGTCTCTGAGATCTAGGCGCTCACACGGACGAACAGATAGACAGACGGACAAACACACATGAATATATCGACTCTGCTGTTGATGCTAATCAAGAATATATATAAGTCCTAACTTACAAAATGGCATACTAGAACTTTTTCTAATTAACCTGGTTCACGAGATCCGGGGGTATAAGTGGGAATGGAAAAATGTAAACGACCGCAGCTAGGGGGACGTTGGAACATTTATAGAAAAAATTGTATTAATTAACATTCAAAAATAAACGTCGATTGATACCTCAATCACCCAAATCCGATAACTGGTTCAAAAGATAATTAAATCTGAAATTTTTAGTGGCCTTCTCCAAATTAGATGAAAATTCAGTTTGTTTGTCCGTTTTAAAGCGCTAAAAAACCTTAGGTGTAATGATAGGGAATTATTCCGCTTCAAAAATCTAAAAATGTATGTTCTACGACTTTTCGAATTTCCCGCTGGCTTAACGGGATAACGCTATTTTCAAAATTTAAACCCCCGCAGTTTCCAAATAGTAAAATTTACAGATATTTTCTATATATCGTTAAATAGGTGTTATTATGGCCTGTAATTTTTTTATCTAAATTACTTAGGTAACATTTTACACGTGAAATAATTACATTTTGGCTATTTTAGAAAAATTGACACATGTCATCTTTATTAAATTTTAATATGTTATAGCCAATAAAATTCCGCGGCTTTTGGTATATCACACATATCCAGTGCTGCCAAAACCGATTTTTTTCCATCAAATCTGGCTGTTTTTGAAGGCTAGTAGCGGGAAAATTTTTGGAATTGCGGGAAGCGGGAATTCTGGCTTTTTTAGAAATTTATTCAGCCTTTTTTCGGCTTTTTTTTAATGCTTCCAAAGGTTACATAAAAAGTATAAAAAATTGGCATCTTCATTACTATTTCTACCGATATTTCCCAAAGTCAGCACTATTTTTGGCCATTCTATCATCTTTATGCCAAAAGTCGGCGCCAACTGTAACAATTTTTTCGAAATGCCAAAAGTCTCTGCTCGCTTAGTTCGCATCTGATGCCGTCCGGACCAACATAAATGCAAAAATATTCTATAAATTTACTTAAGATATTTCAAAGAACAAACAAAATGTTTATGCTTTTACTTGATTTTTGACCGATTGATGATTTGCGTACAGTATTCAGAAATCTGCATACCAAGCCTCTAGCTCTTATAGTCCCTGAGAACGATGCGTTCAAGCAAACGGACTCGGCTGTTGAGCTGATCAAGAATATATATAAGAAGAAGAAGAAGTATATATATAAGGCTGCCACGCCTTCTTCTGCCTGTTACACACATTTATACCCTATTTTGATCATTTTTAATGAGCACAGGGTTAAAAACATTTAATTTATGAGCCCATAAGTACCGCTTTTTTTAAGCCTTTTTCTTAAAATTTTTGGCTTTTTTTGCGGGTCCTTCCAGTCAAAAACAGCTTTTTTTGGTCTCAAAAGTTGGCAGCACTGCACATATCTATAAAAATTATTTTCGGCGAGATATTACCATATAAGTGTAAATATACATATTACATAATATGTATGGCAACCGGTGTTGCCGGAAAGTTTTGTTTTGCGGTGAAAAAACACTAGCGCTGCCAGACACTTTAATTTGTTTGTTTGTTTGTTTGTTTGTTTGTTTGTTTGTTTGTTTGTTTGTTTGTTTGTTTGTTTGTTTGTTTGTTTGTTTGTTTGTTTTTGTTTGTTTGTTTGTTTGTTTGTTTGTTTGTTTGTTTGTTTGTTTTTGTTTGTTTGTTTGTTTGTTTGTTTGTTTGTTTGTTTGTTTGTTTTTGTTTGTTTGTTTTTGTTTGTTTTTGTTTGTTTGTTTTTGTTTTTGTTTGTTTTTGTTTGTTTTTGTTTGTTTTTGTTTGTTTGTTTTTGTTTGTTTTTGTTTGTTTGTTTTTGTTTGTTTGTTTTTGTTTGTTTGTTTTTGTTTGTTTGTTTTTGTTTGTTTGTTTTTGTTTGTTTGTTTTTGTTTTTGTTTTTGTTTTTGTTTTTGTTTTTGTTTTTGTTTTTGTTTTTGTTTTTGTTTTTGTTTTTGTTTTTGTTTTTGTTTTTGTTTTTGTTTTTGTTTTTGTTTTTGTTTTTGTTTGTTTTTGTTTGTTTTTGTTTGTTTTTGTTTGTTTTTGTTTGTTTTTGTTTGTTTTTGTTTGTTTTTGTTTGTTTTTGTTTGTTTTTGTTTGTTTTTGTTTGTTTTTGTTTGTTTTTGTTTGTTTTTGTTTGTTTTTGTTTGTTTTTGTTTGTTTTTGTTTGTTTTTGTTTGTTTGTTTGTTTGTTTGTTTGTTTTTGTTTGTTTTTGTTTGTTTTTGTTTGTTTTTGTTTGTTTTTGTTTGTTTGTTTTTGTTTGTTTGTTTTTGTTTGTTTTTGTTTGTTTGTTTTTGTTTGTTTGTTTTTGTTTTTGTTTGTTTTTGTTTGTTTGTTTGTTTGTTTGTTTGTTTGTTTGTTTGTTTGTTTGTTTGTTTGTTTGTTTGTTTGTTTGTTTGTTTGTTTGTTTGTTTGTTTGTTTGTTTGTTTGTTTGTTTGTTTGTTTGTTTGTTTGTTTGTTTGTTTGTTTGTTTGTTTGTTTGTTTGTTTGTTTGTTTGTTTGTTTGTTTGTTTGTTTGTTTGTTTGTTTGTTTGTTTGTTTGTTTGTTTGTTTGTTTGTTTGTTTGTTTGTTTGTTTGTTTGTTTGTTTGTTTGTTTGTTTGTTTGTTTGTTTGTTTGTTTGTTTGTTTGTTTGTTTGTTTGTTTGTTTGTTTGTTTGTTTGTTTGTTTGTTTGTTTGTTTGTAAGATATTCTAAGAGTAAATTGTTGTCTCTAACTGATAAACAGTTGATTGACACAATCTCTTGAAGTTAGCTGTTCGAAAAATGCGCATTAAGTTGCTCATTATATTCTGCAGTGCAAAAAAACGGCATTTGGCAATTCGGCGCAAGTGAATTTAAATCGTTTAACTCATTTTAGTACTGAACTATATGCAATGCACCCATCATTAGAAAGGTAAAAGAGCGCTCTTTTTAATTATGAAACACATTTTAAATAAAAAACACTTTTTTAAAGTTAATTTACGCTTTTTATTTTCGTGTTACCATATGGTAACGCTGGGAAGTACAGAGTACAGGTTTTTTCCATACATTTTATTCGCGTTTCGCACTGTTTTGTTCATAAAATATGATTGCTCCTATGACAGCTATATGATATAGTGGTCCGATTTGAACCAAATTTATGTATAGGAACATATAAGATACATATTCTAAGAGTTTCGTTGAGATATGTCAGAATAGAAAAAAGTTTTTCATACTAAAGGTGAATTTGACCCCGATTGTTCCTCTGACAGTTGTGTTATATATACGATATACTGCACCGATTTGACCCAAATTTGGTCCAATATATCAAGGAAGAGCCCCCCTGTTGGAATAAGTTGTGTTTATTAGACCTTTTCTCAAACATTTGTATTTTGTAGCATTAAGAAAATCTGTACCCTGTACTTCCCAGCGTTACCATATGGTAACAGCCGAAAAAATGGTCCTGTCGATTATCATGACAAGGACGAACAAAATGAGTGTGTTTTTCGGACTCAGCGAACTCAAATTTATCAGTCCTGAAAGTTTCATTAATAAATTCGAAAAAATGTTGCTCAGGACGATTCGGGTTAAGTAAACCTGTACCCTGTACTTCCCAGCATTACCATATGGTAACAGTCGAAGTTTTATATTTTATTTTTTTTATTTACTTTATATTTTTATTAAGGGATGCCACAGAAATCAAAATCTCTTAAAAATGTATGTATGGAGACTTTGGAGATTTTCAGTTGGTTTCGCTTTCTGTGGCACCCCTGATAACTTCCTAATGCTACAAGTAACAAACTTATTATTTAATGGATCATTCACAATAATTCAAATTTGACAAATAACATGGCATTCAAAACAAACTGGATGTTATTACATATTACATCAAATTACATTAAGTTACATTTACTTTACTAAGACTAACTTAATCAAACAATAAATGTTTTAAACTAATTTTTAAATTGTGACGTGTTCCCAATAGTTTTTAAGTTGTTAGGTAATTGATTCCAAAGCTTACCAGAATGCACAAAGAAAAGTTTTATCTGAGCTCTTAAATCTGTTTCTTATAGTTACAATAGGACTCGTAGGACTACAAGAGGATACAAAGTGAATTTTATTAAATAGATAGTCTCGCTTTTTATTCATTATTATTTTATAAAGTAATATCAATACTCGAAGCTTGACCCAAGATTGCAAAGATATGCTAAGGATTTTATTTGCGTGCTCGCTTGTATGTTTAAATCTTCTTATTGCAAAGACATATCTGGCTATGTTATTTAATGTAATTTTAATTTTTTTTTGACTAGCGACACTGCAACAGCCAAACTGCTAAACTCCATAAAATAAGAAGGGTATAAGATATGTTTTTGCAATAAGAAGTCGTAAGCTGGTGGGAAGTAGATTTTTGGTCAAGTATAATTGCCTAAGCTTGTCATAAGTTATGCCTGATATTGAGCTAACATGATCTTGTCCTGATAGGGTGTTATTGATTACCATGTCCAGGTTTGCTGCCTTATCTAAATATTCAATGTACTTTTTGACTTTTTGTATGCTGCTCGATGCTATTTTGTTCTTATAAATTATTATACACTTAGTATTTGACGGATTTAACAAGAGACCATTATTTTCCGCCCACTCATTGACAATAGACAGCTCACTACAGATGATGTAAAGTTGTACATCTTTTGTAGTTTAGTGAAAAGAATTTTGTGATTCACTGAATCAAAAGCATTACAAAAATCTAGTAGGGTTAGAATAATTACATTATTTTTATCAAGCTGCTCTCGAATGTCGTCAGTAATTTTAATTGTTGCAGTGGTGCAGCTTCTATGCTTACGAAAACCATTTTCGTTTTTTTACTAAAAATTAATATTCATCCAATTGTTTCAAGGGCATACAGTTAGCCGAATTTTATCAGGGTGTAACAGACAATCTCAAATACACAATTTATGAGTTTGGTTGATATGTTTTAAGAAACAAAAAAGTTTTTCATACTGAAGGTTAATTTGAGCTTGATTGTACCCATGACAGCTATATGATATAGTCATCCGATTTTGACAAAATTTGGTCAGGGTATAACGTATGGTAAAAAAACACAATATGTGAGTTTAGTTGAGATAACCTAAAAAACAAAAAAAGTTTTTCAAACTTAAGGTGAATCTAAACCCGATTGTTCCTCTTGCAGCTATATGATATAGTAACCCTATTTTAACCAACTTGTAAAAAATTGTAAAATTTAAAAAAAGTTAATAAAATTAAAATAAAACCTTGCCTTGTTCGGGATTCGAACCGCGGACCTCTTGCGCCTAAGTCTACACACCATCCTATGCGACACCTAGGTAATGAGTCTATTTTCTGACCAATCATTATTAAATGTAAACTCAATATGAATGCGAACTTTGACCTCGAATTTAACGCACTTGCAGGGCGAAACAAGTTTAAGCCTGAATTGTCAAAAAACTAAGCTGTCTGGCAACACTGTCTTTTTCTACAACGAAAAACAAAAATTTCTGGCAGCACTGGTTATTTTTGCCGAGAAAAAGCTCTCTGCCAAATAGGATTAGTAATATCTATAAAATATCTATATAAACACTTAATTGGTAATATCTTGCCCGAACGAATTTTTACAGATATATGTGATTCACCTAAAAACGCGACTATAACATATTGAAATTTGATTAAAGCGACATGTGTCAATATTTCACCTGTTAAATGTTACCTGTGTACTTAAGAAAAAAAAATGTGTGAAATTACTCTTAAAGTCTTTTCCAGCGATATAATAGGTCACTTGAAAAGTTTTGAAAGCGGAATGTTTCTAGTACTTTTAGAACCAAAAGCTGTATATCATTTGAAAACTCCATTCTTACGGTTTATATACGTATGCCATAGCTTTTAAGTCAATTAGTGAAAAAGCTTTTTTTAATCAGCCGTTTGTTTTGAATAGTTTATCTGCAAGCGAGATTCATACCAAGTTAATAAAAGTATTAAAGAACTCTTTTCCTTCGTTTCCGACTGTTCATAGATGGATAGGTCGCACGAGTGTTAATGATGACCCACGTTCTGGACGGCCAAAAACTGCAACTAACCATAATTTATTGATGCTGTGTATGGTTATAGCAGACGGAATATTGGCACTGATACATATAACGGAGGCTGTGAACATCTCGGAGAAACGGGTGTTTCATATATTGAAGAACAAATTAGCGTTGAGAAAGCTGATAACAAGATGGGTGCTGCATTTCGTAAATTTGGATCAAAAACGCAATCGAAAGCAATTGTCCCAACAGCATTTGGATGTTTTTCAGAAGAATAAAACTGATTTTGTGCGTCGAATTGTTATTATAGATAAAACTTGGGTTTACCACTATGATCCAGCACTGCGACAACAAGCTTCAGAGTGGACTGAAGCCGGTGTTTCGGATCCGACGCAAACAAGTGGTCAAAATCATCGAAAAAGGTTATGGCTTCAGTTTTCTGGGATGCGTAGTCAATATTGTGGATTGACTGACTGACTCTGACTCTTACTTTTACTTGTTCTATCACCTTAAAAAATGTCTACGTGGGACCCGTTTTTCATCAAATGATGAAGTAATAATTGCGGTAAATGGCTATTTAAGGGCTCTCAGAAAAACACTTCAGAGGGGGTGTAAATGAATTAGAAAATCGCTGGAAAAAATTTATTAATCTCAGCGAAGATTACACTGAAGAATATATTAAGTTTAACCCGTCTATTTATTTTCTTTCATTTCCGGTTTCAAAACTTTTTAAGTGACCTAAAATAGGAGACTATATCTGTAGCTTATATGGTTTGAAAACTGCGGGGTTTCAATTTGAGCGATATTTACTGCTTTCCCGCTAATCTAGACCTTTTTTTTTCAAAAAGTCATAGACCGAACATTTCTAGATTTTCGAAAAGGAATAAATCTGTATCATCAAATCTAAGCTTTTTTAGCGCTTTGATACAGACAAACAAACAAACAAACTGACTGTTCATTTCATTTTGAGAAGTCCACTAAAAATTTCAAATTTAATTATGTTTCGAAGTATCAATCAACGCGTATTTTTGATAAAATTTTTTTTACACATTAAAAACTTTACCGAAATGACAGAGCGGCCCCATTAGCTGCAATCATTTCAATTTTGCCCCGCCCACTTACACCCCCTTATCTAATGAACCAGGTGAGTTAGCGAAGGAAATTAAAAAGCCTACTGACTTAAATAACGATCCATTGCACTTAAAAGAAAGAACAGATATATAACACTGCAGTTCAAAACCCTCCTCATGCACATATTTTTGATACTTTTATTCTTTTCTTACAAACACGTTAATGTGGTCGGATCTCGGAAACAACAAACTTGTGTGGTGACCGGGTTACAGAATATTTCATAGAAATAAATTGATTGTCCGAATTATCAGGTTGTCCGAGTTATTTAAACTGTACAGTAATTTATTTATGCGTCAAAGAAGTTTATTCAAGAAAAAATGTAAGAAGGGTATATTTTTTTACGCTTCAATTCCGCAAGCGAAGCGAGCCGGGGATGAGCGAGCAAACCGAATAGGGGGCGGAGCCCCGTTGTATGTTATTTGATATTATATAAATTGTTAACCTCGAAAGAACAAAAAGCCACCAAACTCACCAAACTTCCAACTCAGGTCCAGTGCGATAACTAGCGCCCATGTCCTTGGCTTCTAATATAGATTGCAATATTCGCGCCATGTTTCCTTCAAAGTCCAGGGCCCACTGGTTTAAAGTTGATACAGCCACTGTTATTTTGCGGACCATATTTACTTCTTGCCAATTGACGTATTTATCAGTAAATATTGGCAGTTTCAAATAGGCAGTTTCAAATAGGCAGTTTCAAATAGGCACTTTCAAATAGGCAGTTGAACTGAAATAAAGTTACTGTTAAATTTATTGTTGCCACAGCTCGACGAGTTTTAAAGTTGTTTTGTCATATCAATCCTGTCGTAAACTCTGCAAGCACATCTGCTATATTCGTTGCTATATCTTTTGCTGTTGCTATTGATCAAACAATGAAATCCGTTTAATAGTTGTTGTGCTGACGTAGCCGACATCTATTAATAGACATTTATAATAATATATATATATATATATATATATAGAAGTCGTCGCAGACTCTAAATCCAAAAAACAAACATTGTTTGCGCATTATGAAAATATGAATCCCAACAGGTATGCATTATAAAAAAATGTTTACCAAGGACATGCTGAGATACATATATATATAGTATGTATTACATACAGTGGCGTGCGAAAATGAGTACATGCTTGCGTAACTACACGCCGTATCCTGGTCCACACTAAATATATATGGGAATATAATGTAGTTACGTTACAGTCATAGAATTTTTTTTTAAATTAGAAAAAAACAAAACAATTTTTAAAAGTAACTTTTATATCTGAGTAGCAATTAAGTTGGAATTAAGTTGGATTATACACTCCCCGTCAAAAGGTTAGACAAAGGTTCAACTTGTAAAACTTATTATACGGAAACATGTAAAAATTCGAAAAAGCTGCAGCTCGTTTCTTTAAATTAAATTATTTTACCATTCGATAATTGTGAATCATCCCATTATTTTGTTTTATTATTAATGGTAATGAATAGGGGTTTCAATTAAGAATATAATTGTGTAAGCTGGAGTTTTTTCCAAAATCCATTCATTCTCTGGTCTAAAAAATCGAAATAAATCGTTCCGTAAAAGGTGAAACCCTTATCGGAGCAATAACAGCCTAAACCAGGGAATTAAACCGAACAAATATCGGTTCCGGTACGTCCCGAAACAACTATTTCGGTAAACGGTTCTATTTCGGATTTTTCCTTTCGCTTCCGGTATCAGTACTTGTACGTACCGGTACAGCAATTAAACTAAAACAAACAAAATAAATGTTATAGAACTAAAATATATTAACAGATTTGTACATACATACGTACTATATGTTTGTATTTTATCGAGATAATCCTAACCTAAATTTAAAGTTTTTTTTTATTAGATAGCAAAATTAGCAAAATGATATACATAAGTGTACAGAATGCGGTACCGGTACAAACGTTTCGGTTTTCGCTTCTTATTAACAAATTTGTTTCGGTTACGGTTTCGGTTCCGGTACTCAAAATGAAACGGTTAATTTCGGTTAACGGTTCCGGTACCGGTTTCGGTACAGATACAGCAATTAAATTTAAAAAAAAATAAATAAATGTTATAAAACAAAAATATATTAAAAGAAGATTTGTACATACATACTATATGTTTGTATTTTATCGAGATAAACCTTACCCAAATTTAAAGTTATTTTTTAATAGAAAGCTAAATTAGCAAAATGATCTACATACAGAAAACAAAGAATTATTTTTCGAAAAGTGTGCCGAAAGCGTACCGGTACAAAAGTTTCGATTTTTGGTTCTTATAAACAAATTTATGTCGGTTACGGTTTCGGTTCCGATATTCAAAATGAAACGGGTAATTTCGGTGAATGGTACGGGTTTCGGTATTATTCCCTGGCCTTAACTGATTTTTTCTTTTTGCAGATGGTGAAGATAGTATTTTAATCCATCAGGTCCATTAAAAGTTAAACATTTATTATCCCACATTTTAAAAAATTTACATTTATTTGCTGAAATATCCCATGTCACAGAATTACTTGTGTTGATGAGATTTTTTACTGGCAAAAAGCTAGTTTTTTTTTTTTGTAATTTCCGGTTCATTCATGAGAGGAACTTCAGTTTATTATACCCGTTACTTATAAAAAATAAGTATAAGGGTATATTGTGTTCGTTGGAATGTATGTAACAGGGAGAAGGAGGCATCTCCGACCACATAAAGTATATATATTCTTGATCAGCATCAATAGCGGAGTCGATATAGCCATGTGTGTCTGTCCGTCCGTCCGTCTGTCCGTCTGTGTGAGCGCCTAGATCTCAGAGACCATAAGAGATAGAGTAACCAAACTTTCACACGTAGATCACAAAGGCGTTGGAGCAGGTCAAGTTTGTTTCAAATTTTGGACCCGCCTCCTTCCACGCCCATAATTCGCGAAAAACCGGTCATCCGTCTGTATAAACACAAGGATCTCAGAGACTATAAGAGATAGAATAACCAAATTTGTCACACAGATTTATATATACCTCACGCAGATCAAGTTTGATTCAAATTTAAGCCACGCCCCCCTCCGCCCCCGCAAATCGCGAAAAACCACCTCACCCACAATTTTTTATATAATATGTATTTTTTGGTAATAACCGATATCTGTTATTATTATCTATTATCCCACTGAATCGCAACAAGATCGGACAAGTAGAACAGCAGTTATTGCGTGTCTAAGTTGTTGAATCAACAGGTTCCCCCTAGAGTATGCGATAGTTTTTGTATTTTTAAACCTTATTAGAATGCTTCAAATTCTCAACTAGTTCTGGCAAAGCAAATATGACATTAGGATTGAATCGCTAATGTATTGAAATAAGTAACGGGTATCCTATGGTCGGGGTCTCGACTATAGCCTTTCCCACTTGTTTTTAAAGCTCTTCTTGTGAACTTAACACTTTGTTCCTTCCTTGAAACTGATGCCAATATTTTTTTAAATTTTATAAGCAATGAAAAAAAAAATTGAACCTTGATCGTTTAATTTCAAGCCATCTTTATATTTGATATTGAAATCGCTATCAGCAGGTTGCTATTCTCCCAATCTTGAAGGACTTAATCTTTAGGTTATCCCACTTTTCTATTACAGGAAGACTTTTTTTGATATTCTAAGGGCCGTTTTCTCATCTTATTTTTAAAGCCTACTTTACTCATAGGGAACTTTGCTCTAAATGTAGGCTTTAACATTTTTCGTTCTCTCATCTTGATTTTAACGTCACATTTAGAAATGTGACTAGCCTTGATCAGCATCAACAGCCGAGTCGATATAGCCATGTGTGTCTGTCCGTCTGTCCGTATGAACAAAAGGATCTCAGAGACTATGAGAGACAGAGTAACCAAATTTGGCACACAGATTTCTATATACCCAGCGCAGATCAAGTTTATTTCAAATTTAGGCCACGCCCCCCTCCGCCCTCGCAAATCGCGAAAAACCGTTCGTTCGTCTGTATAAACATAGGGATCTTAAAAACTATAAGTGATAGAGTAACCAAATTTGGCACATATATTTCTATAGACCTCACGCAGATCAAGTATGTTTCAAATTTTAGCCACGCCTCCTTAAGCCCCCGCAAATCTCGAAAAACCACCACACTCACAGTTTTTCAGATAATTCACTTTTTATGGTAAATAACGGTATATATTAATATTATCTATAATCTCATGTAGCCCTTCCCGCTTGTTTTTATATTAATTTATATGTTTAGACCCCGTACTTAAAAAAAGTACAGAGGTCTTTTGGGTTTGTTTTAACGAAAATGTGCGTAACAGGCAGAAGGAGGCGTTGCAGACCCTATAAAGTATATACATTCTTGATCAGAATCAATAGCCAAGTCCATATAGCAATGTCCGTCTGTCCTGACACTTGAACAACTAGATCTCAGAGACAATAAGAGCTAGAGCCACCAAACTTGGTATGTAGGTTCGTCTATATTGCAAGCAGATCAAGTTTGTTTTAAAATTTGGCCACGCCCCCTTTGTCGTCCACAAATCGAAAAACAAAATTTCATATCCAAATTATAAAACAATTTCAAAGCTAGGGACACCAAACTTAGTATATAGATTCCTCTATATTGCAGGCATATCAAGTTCGTTTTTTTTTGCTGCCATAGGACCGATCGGCCGAAAATCAAGTCTTAGTATGAAACACTTTTTTATTTTATGAGATATCTCAACCAATCTAATACAGTATGCAAATAACTTGGTTTTATATATCCTGTCCAAAGTTGGTTCAAATCGGATTACTAAATCATATAGCTGCCATTGGACCTATCGAGCGAAAATCAAGTCTTAGTATGAAAAACTTTTTTGTTTTATGATATATCTTAACAAAACTATTACAGTATGCATATAACTTGGCTTTATATATCCTGTCCAAAGTTGGTTTAAATCGGACCACTATATCATATAGCTTCCATTGGACCGATCAGCCGAAAATCAAGTCTTAGTATGAATAACGGTGGGCAAGCCCTTGCTCACGCTGCTCAAAACGGTAAATTGGCTTGCCTGCGATTTTTGATAATACAACAACAACTTTAGAAATTTTTTTTTATGACCCCAATAAAACAAAACAACAAACACACAGCAAATGCTTGAGTTTCGGCTGCGACGCGTACCGTCATAAAAGTGTTTATTTTGCTAAGATTTATGACTTCAGTAGCGTTTTGTACACTGTGTGAAAGGATTTGATGCGTTTTGATCTTTACCACATAATAAGCGTTCGACTTACAAAATAAAATAAATTAGAACTTCTTTTAGTGTATAATTGTTTTGGCTCATCAAACCCAACAACAACCACACAGATCTTTTGTCGCGGCGCACAGAGTCATAAATGTGTTCATTTTGCTTTAATTTATGACTTCAAAAGTTGTGTTTGTTGTAGATGTTGTTGTAGTGCTCACGATTGCATATTCAGCGCCCACCGCTGATTTAAACGATCGCAGCTAATGGTTCCGTTGGGGCTTTTTGGTAAAATTTAATATTATCAAAAATTCTAATCAAAAATAAGCGTCGATTGATACCCACTAAAAACATAAATTAATATTAAACAAGTGGGAAAGGCTAAAGTCGAGATCCCGACCATAGGATTACCCGTTACTTATTCAATACATTAGCGATTCAATCCTAATGTCATATTTGCGTTGCCAGAACTAGTTGAGAATTTTAAGCATTCTAATAAGGTTTAACAACACAAAAACTATTGCATACTCTAGGGGGCACCTGTTGCTTTAACAACTTAGGCACGCAATAACTGCTGTTCTACTTGTCCGATCTTGTTGCGATTCAGTGGGATAATAGATAATAATAACAGATATCGGTTATTACCAAAAAATACGTAATATTTGAAAAATTGTGGGTGAGGTGGTTTTTCGCGATTTGGGGGGCGGAGGGGGGCGTGTCTTAAATTTGAAACAAACTTGATCTGCGTGAGGTATATGGAAATCTGTGTGCCAAATTTGGTTACTCTATCTCTATCTGTGTTTATACAGACGGACGACCGGCTTTTCGCGAGTTGCGGGCGTGGAAGGAGGCGGGTTAAAAATTTAAAACAAACTTGACCTGCTCCAACGCCTTTGTGATCTGCGTGTGAGAGTTTGGTGTCTCTATCTCTTGTGGTCTCTGAGATCTAGGCGCTCACACGGACGGACGGACAGACGGACATGGCTATATCAACTCGGCTGTTGATGCTGATCAAGAATATATATACTTTATGTAGTCGGAAATGCCTCCTTCTGCCTGTTACGCACATTCCAACGAACACAATATACCCTTTTACTTATTTTTTATAAGTAACGGGTATAAAAATGAATGAAAATTGGAATTCGGCACTGCGCAAAAAGTAATTTTAATGTACAAAAAAGCTCACCCTTTTTGCGCACAGTGCAGAATGCCAATTTCCAGGTATTGTTTTTTTTATATTAATTTATATTTTTAGACCCCATACTTAAAAAAAGTACAGAGGTCTTTTGGGTGTGTTTTAACGAAAATGTGCGTAACAGGCAGAAGGAGGCGTGGCAGACCCTATAAACTATATATATTCTTGATCAGCATCAATAGCCAAGTCAATATAGCAATGTCCGTCTGTCCGTCTGTCTGTCCGTCCGTCTGTGTGAACACCTAGATCTCAGAGACTATAAGAGCTAGAGACACCATACTTGGTATGTAGGTTCGTCTATATTGCAAGCAGATAGTTTGTTTCAAAATTTGGCCACGCCCCCTTTGTCGCCCACAAATCGAAAAACAAAATTTCATATCCAAATTATAAAACAATTTCAAAGCTAGGGACACCAAACTTAGTATATAGATTCCTCTATATTGCAGGCATATCAAGTTCGTTTTTTTTTGCTGCCATAGGACCGATCGGCCGAAAATCAAGTCTTAGTATGAAAAACTTTTTTATTTTATGAGATATCTCAACCAATCTAATACAGTATGCAAATAACTTGGTTTTATATATCCTGTCCAAAGTTGTTTCAAATCGGATTACTAAATCATATAGCTGCCATTGGACCGATCGGCCGAAAATCAAGTTTTAGTATGAAAAACTTATTTGTTTTATGAGATATCTCAACATAAAACATATGCAAATAACTTGGTTTTATATATCCTGTCTAAAGTTAGTTTAAATCGGACCACTATATCATATAGCTTCCATTGGACCGATCGGCCGAAAATCAAGGTTTAGTATGAAAAACTTATTTGTTTTATGAGATATCTTAACCAAACTAATACAATAGGCATATAACTTGGTTTTATATATCCTGTCCGAAGTTGGCATAAATCGGACCACTATATCATACAGCTTCCATTGGACCGATCGGCCGAAAATCAAGTTTTAGTATGAAAAACTTTTTTGTTTTATGATATATCTCAACAAAACTATTACAGTATGCAAATAACTTGGTTTTATAAATCCTGTCTAAAGTTAGTTCAAATCAGACCACTATATCATATAGCTTCCAATGGACCGATCAGCCGAAAATCAAGTTTTAGTATGAAAAACTTATTTGTTTTATGAGATATCTTAACCAAACTAATACAATATGCATATAACTTGGTTTTATATATCCTGTCCGAAGTTGGCATAAATCGGACCACTATATCATATAGCTTCTATTGGACCTATCGGCCGAAAATCAAGTTTTAGTATGAAAAACTTATTTGTTTTATGAGATATCTCAACATAAAACATATGCAAATAACTTGGTTTTATATATCCTGTCTAAAGTTAGTTTAAATCGGACCACTATATCATATAGCTTCCATTGGACCGATCGGCCGAAAATCAAGGTTTAGTATGAAAAACTTATTTGTTTTATGAGATATCTTAACCAAACTAATACAATATGCAAAAACTTGGTTTTATATATCCTGTCCAAAGTTGGTTCAAATCGGATTACTAAATCATATAGCTGCCATTGGACCTATCGGGCGAAAATCAAGTCTTAGTATGAAAAACTTTTTTGTTTTATGATATATCTCAACAAAACTATTACAGTATGCAAATAACTTGGTTTTATATATCCTGTCTAAAGTTAGTTCAAATCGGACCACTATATCATATAGCTGCCATTGGACCTATCGGGCGAAAATCAAGTCTTAGTATGAAAAACTTTTTTGTTTTATGATATATCTCAACAAAACTATTACAGTATGCAAATAACTTGGTTTTATATATCCTGTCTAAAGTTAGTTTAAATCGGACCACTATATCATATAGCTTCCATTGGACCGATCGGCCGAAAATCAAGTTTTAGTATGAAAAACGTCTTTGTTTTATGAGATATCTCAACAAAACTATTACAGTATGCAAATAACTTGGCCTTATATATCCTGTCCAAAGTTGGTTTAAATCGGACCACTATATCATATAGCTTCCATTGGACCGATCAGCCGAAAATCAAGTCTTAGTATGAAAAACATCTTTGTTTTCTGAGATATCTCAACAAAACTATTACAGTATGCAAATAACTTGGCCTTATATATCCTGTCCAAAGTTGGTTTAAATAGGACCACTATATCATATAGCTTCCATTGGACCGATCAGCCGAAAATCAAGTCTTAGTATGAAAAACTTATTTGTTTTATGAGATATCTCAACATAAAACATATGCAAATAACTTGGTTTTATATATCCTGTCTAAAGTTAGTTTAAATCGGACCACTATATCATATAGCTTCCATTGGACCGATCGGCCGAAAATCAAGGTTTAGTATGAAAAACTTATTTGTGTTATGAGATATCTTAACCAAACTAATACAATATGCAAAAACTTGGTTTTATATATCCTGTCCAAAGTTGGTTCAAATCGGATTACTAAATCATATAGCTGCCATTGGACCTATCGGGCGAAAATCAAGTCTTAGTATGAAAAACTTTTTTGTTTTATGATATCGGACAACTATATCATATAGCTGTCATTGAAAAAAGTAGTCGAAAATGTATTACTACGCTCTGCAACAGCATTAAGCGGGCAAAATATTTTTTTATTTATGTAGTCTTTTCTATTTTCATAGTAAGTACAGGGTCTCCGACAGACTTTTACATCATGTAGAGGTATCGACCGATACACAAATATCTATATTCAGTTAACAGGTAATATCTTCAAAACCCCTCAGCCAAAATTAATGTGTCATATACCAAAAAGACGTGAAACTTTACGTTTTACATCATCAACAAATTAAAATTGTTAGAGCCGTTTTTTCTAAATTCGCCAAAAAGTAAGCTAAAAAAACGTTATTTCACCTGTAAATTTTTATCTGAGTACTTTAGAAAACATGGGGGCTCTGCCCCCTACTCGCTTCGCTCGCCTACCCCCGGCTCGCTTCGCTCGCGGTGAGGTGCGGCTACAGTCGAGCACGCTCGACAGTAGGATACCCTGAGCCCAGGTACTCTTTTATAAATGTTGATTTTCAACCAATTATTCCTATGGCAGCTATATGATATATGGAACTGATTTGAACCAAATCTGGCCAGAATGTACAAAACCGACATAAACGCATATTCTATCAGCTTGGTTAAGATATCTCAAAAAACAAAAAACTTTTTCATACTAGAACGCAGAGCGTATGTATGACAGCCATATGATATAGTGGGCCGATTTGGTCAAGATGTTTAATACTACCCCAAATATATATCGTGTGAGATTGGTGAGATTGGAGATATCTCAAAAAATTAAGAAGAAGCTCTTCATACAAAAATTTTATTTTTTTTTTTAAATTTTGTTGATTTTTATTTGGTTTAAACAAGCTTTCTGTTACCGCTTAGGCAACTTAATCTAGTTATGAGATGACCCTTTTAGGGAGGTCGATTGGGTGGCATCTTTTGAGGCGTCTCCTCCTTGGTCGCGCTGTAAGGTGTCTTGCCAATACATTAGGGTACTCACAGAGGCGGTTCGCATAGATGGTTGCCAAATTTTGGAGTACGTTTCCAACCATCGGGACCTTTAGGTTTTTTTCTATGTCCCTGTTGCGGACGTACCACGGAACGCCGGAGATTTTGCGTAAGATTTTTGCTTGGGCAACCCTTATCTTATTTATATTCGATTTTGCTGCAGTGCCATATATTTGGAGTGCGTATTTCCATATGGGGGAAAGGATGGACTTATATATTGTTTCCTTGTTGTGCAAGGTCAGCTTATGCTGGGGCGAGAGCAGCCTCTCCACCTTCTTGGCCTTCTGCAGAACTGAATGTTTGATCATTGTCGTGTGATCTTTAAAATTTAGCAGCCTGTCCAGTATCACACCGAGGTATTTGTGGGAATCCTTGTGCTCAAGTGTAGAGCCTGACATAGTGATGTCCTTGCATGACATGGCTCTTGTTGTAAATTTCACATTTGCGCATTTACTGCTGTTGATGCTAATGTTCCATTTATTTGCCCAATTTTCAAAGCAACATACATATCTTTGCAGAGCTTGCGAAGCTATGTTTGTTTGGTCACAGACCAGTATTAGGAAGTAGAATTGAATTGAATTGAATAATATCTAAGTAGCATGTAAGAATAGCATAATGTATATATTGAAGTACCCTAGATTGTAGTTATTCTCTTATATTATGTATAAGTGCAAGCGAAGCGCAGGCAGCTCAAACGGCCGAAGAAGAAGGGCAGAGCTAGCAGCTGTGTAAGCGAGAGTTCAGTTGTCATACGAAAGCTTAAGCGGCCGATCGTTTAATTACGCGCAGCAGCCACCAATATTCTTTAACGCCTTTGCCGTCTCAATTTTGATAAATAAAATTATAAAGTTTAATTGAAAACTCCGGTCTTTTTATTTGTCCCTTTGTTTTCGAATTTTTCAATGTTTATGCAAGGACTTCTTGTCAGCACGGCAGTGTCATCAGCGAACGTGGCAATTGGCATGTCTTCCTCATTTATTCATTCTATCGCTCTAGCGGTTGGCATATCTGCTGTAAATAAGGTGTTTAGCGTAGGGCCAAGCACGCTACCTTGTGGGACGCTTGCACATATCGAACGCTGCAAGGATTCTGCTCCATCAACAACGACTTTGAAGCTTCTGCCCTGCAAAAAGCTGCAAATCAGTTGAAACAGTTGTGGAGACAGGATGCTCTTCAACTTAAAAAGGAGGCCTTCATGCCACACCCTGTCGAAAGCCTGTTGAATGTCCATGAAGACGGCGACTGCATATTGCTTCTCCTCCATTGCAGTTAGGGCAAAGTTGACCACTCAGTGTAATTGCTCCGGAGTTCCATGTCCTCGCCTAAACCCAAACTGCCACTTTGGAATTTTTTGCTTGACAGCTTCAAGTTGTAGGATCCGGTTGAGAATGACTCTTTCAGTCATCTTCGCAAGTGCAGAAAGCAGGCTAATTGGTCGGTATCCATCCACTTCGTTATGAGATTTTCCAGGCTTTGGGACCATGGTAATTAGGGCAGTCTTCCAGCTATTAGGAGAGTGGCCTATGCGGAGAATGCTGTTGAGCAGTAGAACTATAAATAGGACAGCTTTCTTGGGTAGAAGCTTTAATGTTTTGTTGTCTAGGCCATCTTCTCCGGGAGCTTTTTTGGTTTTTAAATTCTTGATGAGCTCCGTAACCTCTAATATGTTACCGGATTGACTGGCAAACACATTTGAAATGGCTCTTCCATTCTTATTTCCACTGCTCTTCTAACAGCTGACGTGGTTCGGCAAAAACTTCCGCCTTCTGCGCATTAGAGTAGCATTATCCACCTGCCGGATTTTTTAGTAGTGCCTTCGGGGCGGCGATCCTTTTAAAGCGGCTAGTAAGCTTCCATAAGGAGTAGTTAAAGGATGCATCGGGTCCAGTTCTTTCGAGCAAGCCATCAATTGATCTCTGCTTAACCTTTGCAAGGGGTTTTTGCACACGGTTGGCCAGTCTCTTTACGCACTTTCCTTTTCAGCCGTAATAGCGCGCTTACGTTTGGGGGAAGTGGAGCGTGTTGAATGGGCGAGCGTTGTCCAGCTTGTGTACTAGTGGATGCTGCCATTTTTACATTGAGCATGAAGGTCGAGATGGCGTCTTCTATGTCATCTGGACTGTTTACTTCTGTATTCAAGTTGATTCTTGAGTCCAATGTCCTTTGAAATTCCTCTATCGATAAGCCACGCGGGAGAATGGACTGTCGCTTGGGCTTAACTTGTGGCGCGTGGTGTACCATAGCAACAGCCTGTAAATGATCCGATGATAGGTCATGCTTCCATTCCACCGTGATATTGTTTGTTGGGTTGGCTCACCCGTGGCAATTATTTGGCAGCTACTGCTAGCGATGGCCTCTTGTAGACGTCTTCCTCGTGTGCACGTGCTTATATTACCCCACCATGGGTGCTTTGCATTAAAATCTCCTCATGCTATAAACTTGTCTCCTAAGTTAGCCAATACGTCATCAAAAGGGGTCTTACTCCAAGGCTAATTGGGAGGTAAATACAATGAGTGGATACTAATGCACCCGCGATTGGTCTGCACACTTGCACAAGCAACTTGCATAGACAGACTTGAGATGGGTGCCTGTTGGGCATGGGCACTACACTTCCTTACGATAACTGCTGAGCCACCTTTCGCGGTACCGCTGGGGTGATTGGCATGGTACTGTTCGTAGCCGGCAAGTATCCTTTAAGTCCAGGCTTCATATGAGTCTCTGTTATCAGCATTACATCAATTTTGTGGGCACTAAGGAACAGTCTAAGCTCTTCTATGTTCTTGACCAGTCCTCATGCGTTCCATAATACGATTTTTAGAAGCGGTTCGTTCATTTGAGAAGGATTTTTTGCACCAGTTCACGAGAGGCTTTGCCTGACTCCAATGTGTCCTCGATTAGCTTGAACATTCGGTCCATACGAGTGTTTATATCTAAAATGATCTCTCTTGCTTGTTGAATTGTTCATTAAAATGCTGATTATCAGAATAACCTCTCGATCGAGTATCAGACTGATTTGGAAATAATTGTTGGTGCTTCATTTGGTTAGGCCTAGCTGCATCGGCATACGAAAAGCCGCTCCTAACAGCAGCGCCTGATATAAATTGTACATTTGATTGGGGATTATTGTAGTTGTTTTGCTTAGGTAATCTAGCATCTGGTTTGAGTTTCCTGCCCAGTTCCATTCTGACAGTGCAGCCTTTATAACTGGATATATAGATTTCAACACAATTTGCGCATATTGATATTTCACTCAACTTAAGCTCACAGGATGGCGACCCAGTTGGGTGATCGCCAGAGCATTTGCTGCAAACAGCCTTTTTACGGCAGTAGTTTCGAGTATGCACGAAATCTTGGCATCTAAAACATTGCACAAGCTCTCTGCTTTGATTCGCCCTCTCGACTGTAACTCTGTGTCTTCCAATTTGAGTAATTTTTAGAGCTTCTGCGACGTTTGGAGATTTTTTGCAGATTAACATAAAACTTGTTTTGCCTGGTTTTTACATCATTAATTTTGTCGCCATCTTTTTCAATAATTTGTATATTTCACCAGTCCGGCATCCTAGGACTGTAATCATTTAAGACCTTAAAGCCCTTATCTGTAAAAGCGCTTTTTACTACAGCCTCAGGAACACTGGGGTGAATATCACGAATCACAATCGGAAACGCTGCGTCTTCCCTCAATTGGTGATGCCAAAACTCGCAGTTTTTTGCTGTAAGCAGCTTTACTATGCATCTAAATGCAGTTGAGTTTTTTGCGTAGATTCTCGATGTCCCAAATCTTGAAATGCGTATGTCATATTCGTCATCTTTAACCACATTATTTAGTGTGTCCTCCAGATTGCCCATTTGGATAACTTGCGGCACGCAGATAGCTGGTGGCTTAGGTATTGTGCTTCAAGGCAGCTAACTACCAGCAACACTTTTCCGATAGGCGTTTACTTGCTCATCTTCAACTTGGTCATCCAGATCCATTGTTGCATCAGCTTTTTGAAGTTCTCTTTAAAGTGCAGCCAATGAGGTAGATGCTGATGTATTGTTTTGGCGTCCTTTGGTTGGGTCGTATGATTTGGCCTTGTGTATTGCATTTGATACTTTGTCACCCCTTTTTTTATTTCTTGGGAAAGAATTCTTCGGCATTTGAAAAGAACTTTTGGGATTTTCTGATAAGTTTGTGACTTCGCATAATTTAGCGGCTGTCAAGCTGCTTGTTGTGGAGCATATAAAATCAGTTAACGTCGCCGCAACTGTGTTACATGCGTTACCACTTCCATGAGTAAAAGACAATGTACTAGTCGTAGTTGTAGTTGTCGTTGCAATAAAGCTGTTGCTATAACTACCAACCTTAATGGCATTATATATGTCTTTTAGCAAGCTGGCACGCAGTGCTGCAGGTGCGCCAGCGGTTTTCCTCATCTTATCAAATGTTTTCCGCTCGTTGCCAAGCTGGCTTTGATCACATGGGTTTTCATCCATTCTTCAGCGACTTACAATATTTGCTTAATACAAATATTAAAGTGCCAAAATCAGTTTTTGTGTTCTATTTGCTCACTAGATCAAAAGTGCAGCCCCTCGTACGCGACAGCGCGCAGAGCGGGGGCGGTAGATTGCTCGCTTAGCTTAGTCAGTTTACGTTTCTTTATCTCGTTTTACCGTTACCGACACCACAAGCAGTTTCTAGATGTAGATCTGCATGTGAGATAAGCACACAACAATTGCAATTGGGATTAGTTTGAACTTTTTGCTCAGCGACACGTTTGAACTGATCGAATGATTATATCGAACTGAAAACTTCATTTTCGATGTATTTTTCCTATGGCAGCTATATAATATAGTTGTCCGATTCTAAAATAAAAACAAACTTGATCTGCGTACGGTATCCAGGAACCTACATACCAAGTTTAAAGTCTTTAGCTCTTATGGTTTCTGAGATCGACGCGCTCAAACAGACAGACAGACGTACAGACAGACGGACATGGCTCAATCGACTCGGCTGTTGATCCTGATCAAGAATATATACTTTAAGGAATATGCCACGCCCCCTTCTGCCTGTTACATACATTCTGCCAAATGCATTATACCCTTTTTTGCCCATTTTCAATGGGCTCAGGGTATACAAATTAAAAGGTACGTTTAAAAGCCTTAAAAATAGCTTACCCACTATATGTAGGCAATATCTGTAGCTTGCTCGGTTTGGAATCTGCGGGGGTTTAAATTTTAGCGGAAAAAACCGTATTTCCGCTAAACTACCGGGTTTGTCAAGCTTTTTTTCGCTGTGATTCAAATCGAAAAACAAACAAACTGAACAAATCGTTGTGTATTTCATTATGAACTCTTTCTGACAGGCCAAACTGTCAACCAGGAATATATTTTCGTAAAAACAGTCAAGAACTATGAACTTGCACCAAATATGCGCCCCCCATACTTCCCTTGTTCTTCATGACCATTTTGCCAAAAACTTGACCCAGCTCGCAGCCAGCTTATACGTCAGATTAAGCTCTGTGTGACTTCTACCTATTTTCAAAACTCAAAAGACAACTCCGAGGACACCGTTTAGAGTCGATTGAGAAGATTCAACACGTGCCGGTGTTAGATTTTTCCTATATTTTATAGTGGTCCGATCCCAAAAAAAAACAAACTTGTTCTGCCTGCAATATAAAGGATCCTACATACCAAGTTTGGTGTCTCTAGTTAGTGTCTCCAGTTCATACGTACGGACGGACAGACGAAGATTGCTATATCGACTCGACTATTGATGCTGATAAAGAATATATATACCTTATAGGGCCTGACACGCCTCCTTCTGACAGTTACGCATTTTCTATTAAACAAACTGAATAGACCCCTGTACTTTTTATACCCGTTACTTATAAAAAATAAGTATAAGGGTATATTGTGTTCGTTGGAATGTACGTAACAGGAAGAAGGAGGCATCTCCTACCCTATAAAGTATATATATTCTTGATCAGCATCAACAGCCGAGTCGATATAGCCATGTGTGTCTGTCCGTCCGTCCGTCTGTCCGTCTGTCCGTATGAACAAAAGGATCTCAGAGACTATAAGAGATAGAGTAACCAAATTTGGCACACAGATTTCTATATACCCAGTGCAGATCAAGTTTGTTTCAAATTTAGGCCACGCCCCCCTCCGCCCTCGCAAATCGCGAAAAACCGTTCGTTCGTCGGTATAAACATAGGGATCTTAAAAACTATAAGTGATAGAGTAACCAAATTTGGCACATATATTTCTATAGACCTCACGCAGATCAGATATGTTTCAAATTTTAGCCACGCCCCCTTACGCCCCCGCAAATCTCGAAAAACTCTCAGTTTTTCAAATAATTCACTTTTTATGGTAAATAACGGTATATATTAATATTATCTATAATCTCACATATCCGCAGCAAAATCGGACAAGTAGAACGGGAGTATAAGCTTATTAAAGTTATTAATAAATTTATTATTTTAATGCAATCACCTAAAAGTATGCAGTAATTTTGTTAGGTACTAATTTCTTTAAAGTAGTTTTATATATATTGAAATAAGTAACGGGTATCCTATGGTCGGGATTTCGACTATAGCCTTTCCCGCTTGTTTATATTTCAAAATCAGTCTGAGAAAATTTTAATCTTTGGCTGTTTTATACATTCTGACCAGATTTTATTTAAATTGAGGCATTATGCCACAAGAAAAATGGGTCGTGATTCATTTGCTTGTATCAAATTTAGCTATGTATATGTACATGTATGTTTGTCTTCCTGTTTATCTCTATGTTCTCCTGTTCTTGATTTTCCCTTACGTTTCCTTGATGTTGTCAATTTTTTGACTTTTCATTGTTAGTGTTGTAACAATTCTGCCGGCGTCAACTGGCCGCTGGTTTTTTTAAACATAAAATTTGAACCAATTGGTACATAATTGTTAGGCAAAAAAATTTCAACGCCAGTGGCTCAATGGTTAGAGTCGCCAAGAAACAGAACTTTTCAGTTCGGGGAACCCGGTTCGAACACCACTAGAACAGCCATGAAAAAAACAAAAATTTTATACAATATAAATAAATAAGAAAAAATAGTAAAAAAGTAATGAAAAAACAAATAAAAAAACAAAAACCAAAAAAAAAAAACTCAAAATTAAAAAAAATACATTATCTTTTTTTTAAGTTTAATGATTGGGGATTTCTTGGCAGAGTTCCCCGAGGAGGAATCTACTATATTTTAATACTTACGTGATGTAAAAATAATAAATTTTCAAGTTTTACACATTTCACAATCACTTTGCATAAGCGTGTGTACTCGCTGGCATCTTCTTCTTTTTTGAGACTGAAAAATTACAAGTATTTACGATCGTCAAGAAAAGAACAAAAGAGACAAAAAGAAAAAACGGTAAAAATCGAACTAATTATGCTTTGCCCGCTCTTTCGTGGTAGTTAACAGAGTTTTTGTCTCTCTTTGCGAAGGCAAGGGCCAATGCTGCCAAAACCGCTTTTTTCCCGTCATATCTGGCTGTTTTTGAAGGCCAGCAGCGTGAAAACTTTTGGAATTGCGGGAAGCGGGAATTCTGGCTTTTTTAGAAATGTATTCAGTTTTTTTTCGGATTTTTTTTATTGCTTCCAAAGGTTACATAAAAAATATAAAAAAGTGATATCTTCATTACTATTTCTACCGATATTTCCCAAAGTCAGCACCATTCTATCATCTTTATACCAAAAGGCGGCGCCAACTGTAACAATTTTTCGAAATTCCAAAAGTGTCTGCTCGCTTAGTTCGCCTCTGATGCCGTCCGGACCAACATAAGTGCAAAAATATTCTATAAATTTACTTAAGATATTTAAAAGAACAAACAAATTGTTCATGCTTTTACTTGATTTTTGACGGATTGATGATTTGCGTACAGTATTCAGGAATCTACATACCAAGCCTCTAGCTCTTATAGTCCCTGAGAACGATGCGTTCAAGCAGACGGACTCGGCTGTTGAGATGATCAATATATGATTATCATATATGATTTTATGGGGCTGCCACGCCTTCTTCTTCCTTATACATACATTCTGTTTAAAACTTTATACCCTATTTTGACCATTTTTAGTGAGCACAGGGTAAAAACATTTAATACCGCTTTTTTTTAAGCATTTTTCTTAAAATTATTGCCTTTTTTTTGCGGGTCCTTCCAGTCAAAAACGGCTTTTTTTTGTCTCAAAAGTTGGCAGCCCTCGCCGAGGGCGTAACCAAAATACATAGCAGAGTAGCGAACGTTTTAAAAGCCCTGGCATTTCGCCCTCGAAATTCAGCAAATGTAACGTACTCCTATTGTAAGGCTGTTTTGAGCTCTTTTAGCACCCCGTCAAGCAATGCACTACTCATTTCACATGAGTTGGCAACCTTACCAGAAGGGATTGCTTGGCGGACCACGTTGCTCTGGGTTTTATTGGGTATGTGTATGTGAGTGTATGTATATTTTTATGTTTGTGTCTGCAAAATTTGGCCACGAGTTTGACCCCCCTCCAGTGCGAACTTAGCAAAAAGCCGTCTTATTGCACGATAAAATTTTCTCAGCTATGTCGTGCCCAAATTTCATCCTCCTCGGCCGTTTGGACCTCACGAATATCAGTCAGTCATCTGTCAGTCAGTCAGGACAAACAGTTTTCTATATAGTGACATATCTATCTTATCACATTGACTTCAAAGTCAAATCCCACAATGCAGCCTTCACATTCCATTCTCCCAGTCCGTTGCTTAGAATTCCACTATCTTGAGGATTGTAAGTTAGTTCTATTTCTCCATTGTTAGTGTATAATACATGTAAATTATAAATGAATAAAAAAAAAAAAAAATAAATAATAATAATTAACTTTGAACATTTAATTATATATAGATTATTATCATCAACTGCATATAATACGGATCCCTTTCAAACATTTTTATGTGGTTGTTTCGCAGGTCTGCCAAAATTTCACCGTTAAAAATTGACAAAATTGAAAATACATATAGATATAAAAAAATAAATATAAATACGAAACGTTATGGATAAATGCAGTCAAAACGCAAAAACAAATATTTAATTTCAGGGCCGTTTTCTCATCTTAATTTCAAAGCCTTCTTTGCCCATAGGGAACTTTACTCTAAATGTAGGCTTTAACTTTTTTCGTTCTCTTTTCAATTTTAACATAACATTAAGAATTGTGACTAAGTTGGCAGCTAGGTTCCACAAAAAGAGTCACACTTTTTAAAAATGAGTAACACTTGTCGAAAGGTTCGGCGCAAAATTTAAAACTCTGAAATTTTTGTGTGAATTGTGTCTATATCTCAACCGCTTTGAGAGCTAGAGCAACCAAATTCGATGGACAGACTGCCATGAATGTGGAACAATCAAGAGCCTTTCAAATAATTTCCACGCCACCGTTGTCCAATGCAAATCGCAAAAACAGTATATCACACCCACATTTTTGAGTATAGAACTCTTTTGTTTTTAATTATCGTTTCGTGTTATTTTTAGCTATTATTCTGCTAATTCTCATTTATATCAAATAAACATCGCGGTTATAAATTAGGATAAATGATGATAAACAATTCAGGATACACTTTATGGCGTTGCCCTTAGCAACACCGAAATAATCGTAGTTGGCGAATGTTAAGCCCTTAAAGTTTGAATGACCTGCCGTGTAACAAGGTGTACTTATATAAGGTCGGCGAAAACCCTCGACTGAACCCTCCACGAGGGTGCCGACTGGTAATAACACTCCAATTGTTCCTTTAGGAACTGGTGTTAGCTAAGACATTTGTCGAAGACATGTGTAATGGCTCCTCAATAGACTTAACGCATGCCTGAAGCTCCTGTCATGGTCTTGAGGTAACGAGGGCTGGACTAAGGTGTCATGCGACCCGTGCCGATAGTCAGCCTGGCTGGGGCCCTTACCAAAAATAGCCCAGTCGTAAACGGAGCGGCCGGATACCTGGCGCCCTCCGGTCATGATAGCCTTACCTGCATAGTGCGGTTCTCTGTGCAGGCGGACCACCCTTTCTCCGCAACTCGTGGGACTCAAAACATGAATACAATCAACAATAAAAACACAAACATAAATAACAACAAAACCATAAAAAATAAAAAAACCCAAAAAAACAAAAACATCAACGACGACGGAACCGCGGGTTCTTCGTCCTCGGCAGGGGCTTCAAAGCCTGGCCAAAGCCTACCACAGACGCCGGAGATGGTCACCATGCCAGCCGGTGGACCTTGCAAAGCTGGTCCAAGCAAACCCATATTCCACCCGGGCCTTGGGGTAGATGGAGTGATTCCACCATCTCCTGTCACCAAAGAGGCACAGCAGAGCACTAGTGCGGCAGTGCCACTTTCGGGTGCAGGTACGATGGGGAAACCTCCAACAGCCAGCGTCGCAAGGAAGTTCTCATATGCTGAGAAAATAACTGCTGGCAACATCCTTCAGAGTCAAAACGCGGGAGCAGAGGCCAGTCCTTCAGCGGAGTGGCTGGAAAAGGTGGCATGGGCCAAGAGTGTGCTTCCCGCTTACAGCGAGCAGGCACCTAGGGCGCAAGCTATGGCTCAGGCCAAGAGACAGCGATCTCAAGAGACTCCTGGCCCATCTGCCAAGAAGTCGAGGGTTCAGGTGGGCAAATCCTTCGCCCAAATCGCCAAAGAACGGATCCTCATAGGGGTCGTTGACCGAGGTGATTCGGGCGGGAGAATTCCCAGGAACCAGTGGAAGTGGGTGGAGACGGCACTGGCCATCCGCTGCTTCGAGATGCTGGAGCAGGAACCTGGACCACCACCGGTCTGCAAAGATGTCGGGTGGTATCAGGGTAGCGTGAAGGTTATAGCTTGCGACGATGAGAGGTCTGCAGAGCTCTACAGAGCGGCAGTCTCCAATATCGGCGAGGTATATCCTGGAGCCAAGCTGGAGGCAGTAAAGTGGAGCGACATTCCGGTCCGGCCCAGGGCCAGAATGTGGATTCCATCCTCCATCAAGGAGCCGGAGCGAATCGTTAAGATGCTCCAACGATGCAACCCGAGTCTCCCCACTCACGACTGGAAAGTTGTGAAAGTAGAGGAGATGAAGGGTCCAACGAACCAGGTCGTGCTGATTCTCAATAAAGAATCGCTCGCCCCAATTGAGGCCGCTGGTAACGAGCTGAACTTCGGTTTCAGCTCTGTTTCCATTCGGGTGTATAAGTCGGACACCGCGGCCGGTATAGATTCTCCCGACAAGCCAGTCGAGGAGGACATAACGGCAGAGCCAGAGGATCCGGAGCATAGCGACGCTGAACGCGGCTATATTTCCGATGCGTCCACCATAACGCGGGATCTGAAGGCAATGTGCCAACTGGGTGAAGGAGAGGCCACCTCGGATGTAGCGTCGGATGATGAGGACGCGAACGTGACAGTGGTGGAGGGACCATCTTCAGATGTCTGTAAAGATTCTGCAGATAAACCTCCACCACTGTAAAGCAGCCTCCGCTGCACTACTACTCCGTCTGGCTGGAGACGGAGCCGACATAGTCCTAGTCCAGGAACCCTGGTTGATTGGTGGTAAGGTTTCTGGACTAGGAACACCAGACTACAAGCTAGTAGTTGCTGAAACACAAGGTAAAACCCGTACCTGCATTCTGGCCAGAAAAAATTTGAGTATTTTCTTGCTTCATAGTTTCAGCAATGAGGACAACACGGCAGAAAGCATGGAACTCCAGTCAGCTCCGATAAGGTTATTGTCCTGCTATATGGCCTATGACCAACCGGGCCCTCCTCCAGAAGAAGTCACGAGAAAACTAATAAAAGACTGCGAGACGCGAGGTATCAACCACATCATTGGATGCGATGCCAATGCACACCATACCCAGTGGTGCAGCACAGATATAAACACAAGGGGTGAGTCACTCCTAAACTACCTTCTCAACACTAACCTAGCTTTAGGCAACAAAGGTTGCGAACCTACTTTTATAATTAAGGGCAGGAAGGAGGTCATTGACCTTACCCCGGTATCTTATCCTCTATATGATCTTATCAGAGACTGGAAAGTGGCAGACGATGACTCCTTCTCTGATCATAGATACATTGAATTCTCCCTCAAATCTAGGCACTCTAAACCAGCCCCGTTTACCAACCCAAGAAAGACCAAATGGCCAATATTTATTGATATCCTTAAAAAGGCTATCCCAGAGATAGCACCAGAAGGAATTCACTCTACAGAACGACTAAGCCACCTATTAAAAACCTTTACTGAGGCTTGCAACTCGGCTTTTAGGGCAGCATGTCCCATCAGCAGACCCAAAAGGGGTAAGCAACCACCATGGTGGAACCCCAACCTAAACGAACTCCGCAAGAGCTCGAGAAACCTCTTCAATCAAGCCAAGGCTGTCAGCACAGAAGAAACTTGGCTAGACTATAAACACGCCCTTTTAAAATACAAAAAGGCGACTCGACAAGCCAAAAGAGATTCATGGAGAGATTTTTGCTCTGACATAGAATCAACACCGGATGCGGCCAGACTGAGGAAGATTTGATCGAAATCTGCCCCCACACTAGGTTACCTCAAAAAAGAGGATAACACCTGGACTACATCTAGCGAAGAATCGCTGGACATACTCTTGAAAAAGCATTTTCCGGGCTGCAAAGCAACCAATCAAGGTAGACACCAAACCCCTATTGAGGTGCCAATCAGCCCCTCTCTTCTAAGCAGGCGCAACATAACCTGGGCTATAAACAGCTTTAAACCGTACAAGTCACCTGGACCGGACGGCATCTTTCCTGCCCAATTACAACAAGCAGGGCACACTGCCATAAACTGGCTGCAATCTATCTTCACAGAAGTTTTAAAAACTGGCCATATCCCTGATACATGGCGAGTCTCAAAAATAGTCTTCATACCAAAAGCTGGTAAATCATCCCATACAGCAGCAAAGGATTTTAGACCAATCAGCCTGTCGTCATTTATGCTCAAAACCTTCGAGCGACTCCTGGCTCTTCACCTAAGAGCTACAATTCCCCCCCATCTCATATCCAATTCTCAACACGCATATCGGAAAGGCAAATCGACGGAAACAGCTTTGCACTCCGTAGTCGCCACTATAGAAAAATCCCTTTCGCTCACTGAATACTCCCTCATAGCCTTCCTAGACATCGAGGGAGCTTTTAACAACGTCGTCCCGGAAGCTATCACTGGAGCACTGACAAACTTGGGGATTGAAAGCCGGCTAGTGGGACTCATCGACCAATTGCTCACAAGCAGGGTCATAACGTCCACACTTGGCTCTTCAACACTCACCAGGTTTGCCAGTAGGGGAACACCTCAAGAAGGGGTTCTATCTCCTCTTTTATGAAACCTTGCTACCTCAACAGGCTGTTATGCGACATAGAGGGTGGAGGCTGCCAGGTTATTGCCTACGCGGATGACGTAGCACTAATCTTCACGGGAAAATTCCCTCAAACACTATGCGACCTGATGTCAGTCAAGCTACAAAAACTGGTCACCTGGGCCGATGAATGTGGCCTGGGAGTAAACCCAGCCAAAACGGAACTTGTACTTTTTTCTAGAAAATACAAAATCCCAACTCTAATACCCCTAAAAATAAAAGACTCCGTCCTCTCCTTCAGCGAAATCGCCAGATACTTGGGTTTAATTCTGGACAGGAAGTTGGACTGGAAAATTAATACGCAAGATAGATGTAGGAAGGCAACAGTTGCACTCTACACTTGCAGGAAAGCGATCGGCCTGAAGTGGGGCATGTCGCCATATATCGTCCACTGGCTATACATAGCTATAGTCAGACCGATACTTCTATATGGTATAGCGATATGGTGGCCTGCCTTAACAAAGCAGTCCATAAACAAACAACTCAACAAAATTCAAAGGATGGCCGAAATCTGCATCACAGGTGCTCTCAACACAACACCTGGCGAAGCTCTAGACGCCATTCTTAGCATACAGCCAATCAGGCAAGTTAGCAAAAATATTGCCACCATGACAGCAATTCGACTGAGAGACTCTAACTCTTGGACAGAATGCTCAACAGGGCACTCCGCTATCCTTAAGGATAACCCAATAGTTCCTTCTAGAACAGACTACTGTATGCCAAAAGAGCATATTGAAACTCCCTTTCAAACAACCATTCCGCACAGGGAGGAATGGTCATCACATACCCCAGGACAAAATGGGGCCATATCCTTCTACACAGATGGTTCAAAGCTGAACAATCAAGTGGGTGGAGGGGTATACTCTCAGGACCTAAATATACAGGTCTCTTTTAGGCTAGCTGACCATTGCAGCGTCTTTCAAGCCGAAATCCTGGCTATAAACGAAGCCTTAAAACTCCTAAGGGAATCTCGAGTCAATTCGGGCCGTATTAACGTATACAGTGACAGCCAAGCAGCTATCAAGTCTATAGAATCGACCACAACAAATTCCACCTCAGTTTCGAATTGCCGCAAATCTCTACATGAGATGGCTGAGCATTTCGACATTTCCCTAATATGGGTACCAGGGCATCAGGACATTACAGGAAACCGTATAGCTGATGAACTAGCCAGGAAAGGTACAACAGTACACCTCCTTCCTGACAAGGAGGATACGCATATGCCACTGGCGACCTGCAAGCTACTACTTCTAGCTCAATCCATGACAGTTAGTGAAAACCGATGGCAAAACACGCACCATTGTCGTGTCGCGAGGCAAACCTGGCCTCACCTGAATAAGGCTCGTTCTAGTATTCTATGTAAACTAAGTAGAGCAGATTGTTCTGCAGTAGTAAGAGCACTGACAGGCCATTGGCTGGTAGGTATCCACGCCACAAGGCTGAATGCCCCATACAATGACTTCTGCAGGAGCTGTAGAGACGAAGAAGAAATTGAATCACCTGAACATTTCTTCTGCTCCTGTCCCGCATTGAGTAATAGAAGACTCCACACCCTGGGAAAACCTTTTCTCTCCACTTTAGGTGAACTTGCCTCAATTACACCGCGCAAAATCGCTAAATTTATTCAGCTATCAAACTGGACGCCCTACTGATTGACATGTCACTACAAAGGTAGAAAGGAAATCTAGATCCGCGGTACCACAATGGGCCCAACTGTGGCCTAAGTGAGTCGTTGAATCGACAGCCGCCCTAACCTAAGGTGACGTCTTCGTTGACAGCTGAGGTAGTTAAATTGTCAATAGTGCTCTCTCGGCTCTCAGAGAGAGAGGTGCTGGAACGAAAATTTGCTCAAACTTTCAAAATAGTTACCTAAAAGAGGGCAACTGTATCGAAGACGTCACGTTAACTAAGTACACCTTGCCGTGTAACTTAAAGCAACTAAATTTTTGACAAGAAAATGAAAGTTCCCTTCACAGCCAATTTGTCCGCACTGTAAAGTTAAAAGCATGATGAGAAAACGGCCCTCAGTGATTAAATTAATTAAAAAAACTTTTTTACATATGAGATCAGACTGAAATGGCAACACTTCTTCTTTGATTGGTCAATTCAGATACTTCTTTTAATCGATAATCAGCACGTCTGCATGAAAACGGAATGTCACAGCCAACCTTTTTGCCGCAGTGATTTATTTCCCTATATGTGTATCTTGTTTTTGTTTTTTTCAAAGTTACCATTAAGTGCAACGATTGAAAGATTGCATACAACATACGTAAAAATTTTTCATAAGCTGCACTATGGTAAGAAAGTTGTTCGAAATCTTACAATTTTTTTGAGTTCTTAAATCACTGCGGACGGCAATACGCGCTAGTGACGAAAGCAGCACGAAGGGTGCGAAAGGCGACTAGCAATATATACAGCTAATTTGGAAAATTTTCTACCACAGTCAGATCGAGATATATATCGATCGAAAGGTTTAGATTTAACTTAACCAGAATCTTCTTTAATATGATATTCTAAGAGTAAAATGATGTCTCTAACCGATTAAAAGTTGATTGAAACAATTTCTTTAAGTAAGCTTATCAAAAAATGCTCATTAAATTTCTCATAATATTCTTCAGTGGCATTTGGCAATTCGTCGCAAGTAAACTTAAATCGTTTAACTAATTTTAGTACTGAACTATATGCAATGCACCCATCATTAGAAAGGTAAAGGAATGCTCTTTTTAATTATGAAACAAGTTCTGAATAAAAAACACTTTTTATACCCGTTACTTATAAAAATAAGTATAAGGGTATATTGTGTTCGTTGGAATGTTCGTAAAAGGCAGAAGGGGGCATCTCCGACCACATAAAGTATATATATTCTTAATCAGCATCAACAGCCGAGTCGATATAGCCATGTCCGTCTGCCCGTCTGTGTGAGCGCCTAGATCTCATAGACCGTAAGAGATAGAGTAACCAAACTTTCACACGCAGATCACAAAAGCGTTGGAGCAGGTCAAGTTTGTTTTAAATTTTTGACCCGCCTCCTTCCACGCCCGTAATTCGCGAAAAACTGGTCGTCCGTCTGTATAAACACACGGATCTCAGAGACTATAAGAGATAGAGTAACCAAATTTGGCACACAGATTTCCATATACCTCACGCAGATTTAAGCCACGCCACCCTCCGCCCCCGCAAATCGCAAAAAACCACCTCACCCACAATTTTTCATATAATACGTATTTTTTGGTAATAACCGATATCTGTTATTATTATCTATTATCCCACTGAATCGCAACAAGATCGGACAAGTAGATTAGCAGTTATTGCGTGCCTAAGTTGTTGAAGCAACAGGTGCCCCCTAGAGTATGCAATAGTTTTTGTGTTGTTAAACCTTATTAGAATGCTTATAATTTTCAACTAGTTCTGGCAACGCAAATATGAAAATATTAATTTATGTTTTTAGCGGGTATCAATCGACGCTTATTTTGATTAGAATTTTTTAAATCTATCACTTATAGTTTTTAAGATCCCTATGTTTATACAGACGAACGAACGGTTTTTCGCGATTTGCGAGGGCGGAGGGGGGCGTGGCCTAAATTTAAAATAAACTTGATCTGCGCTGGGTATATAGAAATCTGTGTGCCAAATTTGGTTACTCTATCTCTCATAGTCTCTGAGATCCTTTTGTTCATACGGACAGACGGACAGACACACATGGCTATATCGACTCGGCTGTTGATGCTGATCAAGAATATATATACTTTATAGGGTCGGAGATGCCTCCTTCTCCCTGTTACATACATTTCAACGAACACAATATACCCTTATACTTATTTTTTATAAGTAACGGGTATAAAAACAATACCTGGATATTGGCATTCTGCACTGTGCGCAAAAAGGGTGAGCTTTTTTGTACATTAAAATTACTTTTTGCGCAGTGCCGAATTCCAATTTTCATTCAATGCTAAATCAGTTTTACAAGGAACTTTATATATATAGATTTTAACAAAATGCATAGAATATACATTTAATTTAGTTTTATAGATCCTGACTGAAGTTGGCTCAAATCGGACCACTATATCATAGCTGTCATGGGACCGATCGGTCCAAAATTAAGTCTGAGTATGAAAAACTTTTCTGTTTTATGAGATATCGTACCAAACTTATAGAATATACATTTAAGTTAAACTTATAGATCCTAACCAAAGGTGGTTCAAATCAGAGAACTGCAACGGGTAAGAGATTTTCGGTCAGGCTCGAACGCTGACTCGTGTCCGTTGTGATTTGTTCGTTTCGAACGAGTCACGAGTCATGACCGAACTTGCTGGCTAATTTGATTTGATTCAATACCCGTTTTCTTCAAACGGTCGCATCGAGTCATCGAGTCATACTCGAATTGATTCGTTCAGAAAATGTGCAACACAGAGCGCGCACGCAGCGGCGTTTGCGCTTACAATAATACATATGTATTTATGTGTGTACAAATGTATGACTCTGTGCGCCGCAACGAAAGACCTGTGTGGTTGTTGTTGGTTTTGATGAGCCAAAACAATTATACACTAAAAGGAATTTTAATAATTTTTATTTTGTAAGCCGAACGATTATTATGTGGTTAAGATCAAAACGTATCAAAACGCATCAAAACTTTTCACACAGTGTACAAAACGCTACTGAAGTGAAATGAACACTTTTATGACGGTACGCGTCGCAGCCGAAACTCAAGAATTTGCTGTGTGTTTTTTTTGTTTTGTTTTATTGGGCGTCATAAAAAATTTGCGAGCAGCGTCAAACGTTGTTGTTGTATTGTCAAAAATCGCAGGCAAGCCAATTTACCGTTTTGAGCAGAGTGAGCAGCGTGAGCAAGGGCTTGCCCACCGCTACTCTAAATCAGAAATATAAATACTTATGTATGTACATGCATGTAAAAGCAGAAAAAAAATACAAAAACAACACTCTCGCTTTCGAGTATACTCGAACGGTCTACTCGACCCGAATTGTCCGAAAGCAAAACGAATCATACCCGTGACTCGTCCGAAAGCAAAACGAATCATACCCGTGACTCGTCCGAAAGAAAAACGAATCATACCCGTGACTCGTTCGAAAACAAAGAGACCCGTGACTCGACCGAACACGTTTGTCGCACTGATGTTCGAACATACTCGAACATACCCGTTGCAGCTCTCTGGTTCAAATCGGACCGCTATATAATATATGTCATTGGACCGATCGGGCAAAAAAGTCTTAGTATGAAAAACATTATTTTCCATAGTAAGTACGGGGTCTCCGACAGTCAAGCGAGCGGGGGGCGAAGCGAGATAGATTCTCCCGACATGCAGGTCGAGGAGGATATAACGGCAGAGCCAGAGGATCCGGAGCATAGCGACGCTGAACGCGGCTACACTTCCGATGCGTCCACCATAACGCGGGATCTAAAGGCAATGTGCCAACTGGGTGAAGGAGAGGCCACCTCTGATGTAGCGTCGGACGATGAAGACGCGAACGTGACAGTGGTGGAGGGACCATCTTCAGATGTCTGTAAAGATTCTGCAGATAAACCTCCATCACTGTAAAGCAGCCTCCGCTGCATTGCTACTCCGTCTGGCTGGAGACGGAGCCGACATAGTCCTAGTCCAGGAACCCTGGTTGATTGGTGGTAAGGTTTCTGGACTAGAAACACGAGACTACAAGCTAGTAGTTGCTGAAACACAAGGTAAAACCCGTACCTGCATTCTGGCCAGAAAAAATTTGAGTATTTTCTTGCTTCATAGTTTCAGCAATGAGGACAACACGGCAGAAAGCATGGAACTCCAGTCAGCTCCGATAAGGTTATTGTCCTGCTATATGGCCTATGACCAACCGGGCCCTCCTCCAGAAGAAGTCACGAGAAAACTAATAAAAGACTGCGAGACGCGAGGTATTAACCACATCATTGGATGCGATGCCAATGCACACCACACCCAGTGGGGCAGCACAGATACAAACACAAGGAGTGAGTCACTCCTAAACTACCTTCTCAACACTAACCTAGCTTTAGGCAACAAAGGTTGCGAACCTACTTTTATAATTAAGGGCAGGAAGGAGGTCATTGACCTTACCCCGGTATCTTATCCTCTATATGATCTTATCAGAGACTGGAAAGTGGCAGACGATGACTCCTTCTCTGATCATAGATACATTGAATTCTCCCTCAAATCTAGGCACTCTAAACCAGCCCCGTTTACCAACCCAAGAAAGACCAAATGGCCAATATTTATTGATATCCTTAAAAAGGCTATCCCAGAGATAGCACCAGAAGGAATTCACTCTACAGAACGACTAAGCCACCTAGTAAAAACCTTTACTGAGGCTTGCAACTCGGCTTTTAGGGCAGCATGTCCCATCAGCAGACCCAAAAGGGGTAAGCAACCACCATGGTGGAACCCCAACCTAAACGAACTCCGCAAGAGCTCGAGAAACCTCTTCAATCAAGCCAAGGCTGTCAGCACAGAAGAAACTTGGCTAGACTATAAACACGCCCTTTTAAAATACAAAAAGGCGACTCGACAAGCCAAAAGAGATTCATGGAGAGATTTTTGCTCTGACATAGAATCAACACCGGATGCGGCCAGACTGAGGAAGATTTGATCGAAATCTGCCCCCACACTAGGTTACCTCAAAAAAGAGGATAACACCTGGACTACATCTAGCGAAGAATCGCTGGACATACTCTTGAAAAAGCATTTTCCGGGCTGCAAAGCAACCAATCAAGGTAGACACCAAACCCCTATTGAGGTGCCAATCAGCCCCTCTCTTCTAAGCAGGCGCAACATAACCTGGGCTATAAACTGGCTGCAATCTATCTTCACAGAAGTTTTAAAAACTGGCCATATCCCTGATACATGGCGAGTCTCAAAAATAGTCTTCATACCAAAAGCTGGTAAATCATCCCATACAGCAGCAAAGGATTTTAGACCAATCAGCCTGTCGTCATTTATGCTCAAAACCTTCGAGCGACTCCTGGCTCTTCACCTAAGAGCTACAATTCCCCCCCATCTCATATCCAATTCTCAACACGCATATCGGAAAGGCAAATCGACGGAAACAGCTTTGCACTCCGTAGTCGCCACTATAGAAAAATCCCTTTCGCTCACTGAATACTCCCTCATAGCCTTCCTAGACATCGAGGGAGCTTTTAACAACGTCGTCCCGGAAGCTATCACTGGAGCACTGACAAACTTGGGGATTGAAAGCCGGCTAGTGGGACTCATCGACCAATTGCTCACAAGCAGGGTCATAACGTCCACACTTGGCTCTTCAACACTCACCAGGTTTGCCAGTAGGGGAACACCTCAAGAAGGGGTTCTATCTCCTCTTTTATGAAACCTTGCTACCTCAACAGGCTGTTATGCGACATAGAGGGTGGAGGCTGCCAGGTTATTGCCTACGCGGATGACGTAGCACTAATCTTCACGGGAAAATTCCCTCAAACACTATGCGACCTGATGTCAGTCAAGCTACAAAAACTGGTCACCTGGGCCGATGAATGTGGCCTGGGAGTAAACCCAGCCAAAACGGAACTTGTACTTTTTTCTAGAAAATACAAAATCCCAACTCTAATACCCCCAAAAATAAAAGACTCCGTCCTCTCCTTCAGCGAAATCGCCAGATACTTGGGTTTAATTCTGGACAGGAAGTTGGACTAGAAAATTAATACGCAAGATAGATGTAGGAAGGCAACAGTTGCACTCTACACTTGCAGGAAAGCGATCGGCCTGAAATGGGGCATGTCGCCATATATCGTCCACTGGCTATACATAGCTATAGTCAGACCGATACTTCTATATGGTATAGCGATATGGTGGCCTGCCTTAACAAAGCAGTCCATAAACAAACAACTCAACAAAATTCAAAGGATGGCCGAAATCTGCATCACAGGTGCTCTCAACACAACACCTGGCGAAGCTCTAGACGCCATTCTTAGCATACAGCCAATCAGGCAAGTTAGCAAAAATATTGCCACCATGACAGCAATTCGACTGAGAGACTCTAACTCTTGGACAGAATGCTCAACAGGGCACTCCGCTATCCTTAAGGATAACCCAATAGTTCCTTCTAGAACAGACTACTGTATGCCAAAAGAGCATATTGAAACTCCCTTTCAAACAACCATTCCGCACAGGGAGGAATGGTCATCACATACCCCAGGACAAAATGGGGCCATATCCTTCTACACAGATGGTTCAAAGCTGAACAATCAAGTGGGTGGAGGGGTATACTCTCAGGACCTAAATATACAGGTCTCTTTTAGGCTAGCTGACCATTGCAGCGTCTTTCAAGCCGAAATCCTGGCTATAAACGAAGCCTTAAAACTCCTAAGGGAATCTCGAGTCAATTCGGGCCGTATTAACGTATACAGTGACAGCCAAGCAGCTATCAAGTCTATAGAATCGACCACAACAAATTCCACCTCAGTTTCGAATTGCCGCAAATCTCTACATGAGATGGCTGAGCATTTCGACATTTCCCTAATATGGGTACCAGGGCATCAGGACATTACAGGAAACCGTATAGCTGATGAACTAGCCAGGAAAGGTACAACAGTACACCTCCTTCCTGACAAGGAGGATACGCATATGCCACTGGCGACCTGCAAGCTACTACTTCTAGCTCAATCCATGACAGTTAGTGAAAACCGATGGCAAAACACGCACCATTGTCGTGTCGCGAGGCAAACCTGGCCTCACCTGAATAAGGCTCGTTCTAGTATTCTATGTAAACTAAGTAGAACAGATTGTTCTGCAGTAGTAAGAGCACTGACAGGCCATTGGCTGGTAGGTATCCACGCCACAAGGCTGAATGCCCCATACAATGACTTCTGCAGGAGCTGTAGAGACGAAGAAGAAATTGAATCACCTGAACATTTCTTCTGCTCCTGTCCCGCATTGAGTAATAGAAGACTTCACACCCTGGGAAAACCTTTTCTCTCCACTTTAGGTGAACTTGCCTCAATTACACCGCGCAAAATCGCTAAATTTATTCAGCTATCAAACTGGACGCCCTACTGATTGACATGTCACTACAAAGGTAGAAAGGAAATCTAGATCCGCGGTACCACAATGGGCCCAACTGTGGCCTAAGTGAGTCGTTGAATCGACAGCCGCCCTAACCTAAGGTGACGTCTTCGTTGACAGCTGAGGTAGTTAAATTGTCAATAGTGCTCTCTCGGCTCTCAGAGAGAGAGGTGCTGGAACGAAAATTTGCTCAAACTTTCAAAATAGTTACCTAAAAGAGGGCAACTGTATCGAAGACGTCACCTTAACTAAGTACACCTTGCCGTGTAACTTAAAGCAACTAAATTTTTGACAAGAAAATGAAAGTTCCCTTCACAGTCAATTTGTCCGCACTGTAAAGTTAAAAGCATGATGAGAAAACGGCCCTCAGTGATTAAATTAATTAAAAAAACTTTTTTACATATGAGATCAGACTGAAATGGCAACACTTCTTCTTTGATTGGTCAATTCAGATACTTCTTTTAATCGATAATCAGCACGTCTGCATGAAAACGGAATGTCACAGCCAACCTTTTTGCCGCAGTGATTTATTTCCCTATATGTGTATCTTGTTTTTGTTTTTTTCAAAGTTACCATTAAGTGCAACGATTGAAAGATTGCATACAACATACGTAAAAATTTTTCATAAGCTGCACTATGGTAAGAAAGTTGTTCGAAATCTTACAATTTTTTTGAGTTCTTAAATCACTGCGGACGGCAATACGCGCTAGTGACGAAAGCAGCACGAAGGGTGCGAAAGGCGACTAGCAATATATACAGCTAATTTGGAAAATTTTCTACCACAGTCAGATCGAGATATATATCGATCGAAAGGTTTAGATTTAACTTAACCAGAATCTTCTTTAATATGATATTCTAAGAGTAAAATGATGTCTCTAACCGATTAAAAGTTGATTGAAACAATTTCTTTAAGTTAGCTTATCAAAAAATGTTCATTAAATTTCTCATAATATTCTTCAGTGGCATTTGGCAATTCGTCGCAAGTAAACTTAAATCGTTTAACTAATTTTAGTACTGAACTATATGCAATGCACCCATCATTAGAAAGGTAAAGGAATGCTCTTTTTAATTATGAAACAAGTTCTGAATAAAAAACACTTTTTATACCCGTTACTTATAAAAATAAGTATAAGGGTATATTGTGTTCGTTGGAATGTTCGTTAAAGGCAGAAGGGGGCATCTCCGACCACATAAAGTATATATATTCTTAATCAGCATCAACAGCCGAGTCGATATAGCCATGTCCGTCTGCCCGTCTGTGTGAGCGCCTAGATCTCATAGACCATAAGAGATAGAGTAACCAAACTTTCACACGCAGATCACAAAAGCGTTGGAGCAGGTCAAGTTTGTTTTAAATTTTTGACCCGCCTCCTTCCACGCCCGTAATTCGCGAAAAACTGGTCGTCCGTCTGTATAAACACACGGATCTCAGAGACTATAAGAGATAGAGTAACCAAATTTGGCACACAGATTTCCCTATACCTCACGCAGATTTAAGCCACGCCACCCTCCGCCCCCGCAAATCGCAAAAAACCACCTCACCCACAATTTTTCATATAATACGTATTTTTTGGTAATAACCGATATCTGTTATTATTATCTATTATCCCACTGAATCGCAACAAGATCGGACAAGTAGATTAGCAGTTATTGCGTGCCTAAGTTGTTGAAGCAACAGGTGCCCCCTAGAGTATGCAATAGTTTTTGTGTTGTTAAACCTTATTAGAATGCTTAAAATTTTCAACTAGTTCTGGCAACGCAAATATGAAAATATTAATTTATGTTTTTAGCGGGTATCAATCGACGCTTATTTTGATTAGAATTTTTTAAATCTATCACTTATAGTTTTTAAGATCCCTATGTTTATACAGACGAACGAACGGTTTTTCGCGATTTGCGAGGGCGGAGGGGGGCGTGGCCTAAATTTGAAATAAACTTGATCTGCGCTGGGTATATAGAAATCTGTGTGCCAAATTTGGTTACTCTATCTCTCATAGTCTCTGAGATCCTTTTGTTCATACGGACAGACGGACAGACACACATGGCTATATCGACTCGGCTGTTGATGCTGATCAAGAATATATATACTTTATAGGGTCGGAGATGCCTCCTTCTCCCTGTTACATACATTTCAACGAACACAATATACCCTTATACTTATTTTTTATAAGTAACGGGTATAAAAACAACACCTGGAAATTGGCATTCTGCACTGTGCGCAAAAAGGGTGAGCTTTTTTGTACATTAAAATTACTTTTTGCGCAGTGCCGAATTCCAATTTTCATTCAATGCTAAATCAGTTTTACAAGGAACTTTATATATATAGATTTTAACAAAATGCATAGAATATACATTTAATTTAGTTTTATAGATCCTGACTGAAGTTGGCTCAAATCGGACCACTATATCATAGCTGTCATGGGACCGATCGGTCCAAAATTAAGTCTGAGTATGAAAAACTTTTCTGTTTTATGAGATATCGTACCAAACTTATAGAATATACATTTAAGTTAAACTTATAGATCCTAACCAAAGGTGGTTCAAATCAGAGAACTGCAACGGGTAAGAGATTTTCGGTCAGGCTCGAACGCTGACTCGTGTCCGTTGTGATTTGTTCGTTTCGAACGAGTCACGAGTCATGACCGAACTTGCTGGCTAATTTGATTTGATTCAATACCCGTTTTCTTCAAACGGTCGCATCGAGTCATCGAGTCATACTCGAATTGATTCGTTCAGAAAATGTGCAACACAGAGCGCGCACGCAGCGGCGTTTGCGCTTACAATAATACATATGTATTTATGTGTGTACAAATGTATGACTCTGTGCGCCGCAACGAAAGACCTGTGTGGTTGTTGTTGGTTTTGATGAGCCAAAACAATTATACACTAAAAGGAATTTTAATAATTTTTATTTTGTAAGCCGAACGATTATTATGTGGTTAAGATCAAAACGTATCAAAACGCATCAAAACTTTTCACACAGTGTACAAAACGCTACTGAAGTGAAATGAACACTTTTATGACGGTACGCGTCGCAGCCGAAACTCAAGAATTTGCTGTGTGTTTTTTTTGTTTTGTTTTATTGGGCGTCATAAAAAATTTGCGAGCAGCGTCAAACGTTGTTGTTGTATTGTCAAAAATCGCAGGCAAGCCAATTTACCGTTTTGAGCAGAGTGAGCGGCGTGAGCAAGGGCTTGCCCACCGCTACTCTAAATCAGAAATATAAATACTTATGTATGTACATGCATGTAAAAGCAGAAAAAAAATACAAAAACAACACTCTCGCTTTCGAGTATACTCGAACGGTCTACTCGACCCGAATTGTCCGAAAGCAAAACGAATCATACCCGTGACTCGTCCGAAAGCAAAACGAATCATACCCGTGACTCGTCCGAAAGAAAAACGAATCATACCCGTGACTCGTTCGAAAACAAAGGGACCCGTGACTCGACCGAACACGTTTGTCGCACTGATGTTCGAACATACTCGAACATACCCGTTGCAGCGCTCTGGTTCAAATCGGACCGCTAAATAATATATGTCATTGGACCGATCGGGCAAAAAAGTCTTAGTATGAAAAACATTATTTTCCATAGTAAGTACGGGGTCTCCGACAGTCAAGCGAGCGGGGGGCGAAGCCTCCTTTTTTTCTTTATAATTAAAGAAAAAAGTTTATTTAAAATATATAAAATTAGATTTATATATGTACTAGGGGGCTCCGCCCCCTGCTCGCTTCGCTCGCGAAATTGAAACGTGAAAAAGAGGAGCACTTCTTATATTTTTCTTGAATAACTTCTTTTCAATTATTATCAGTTATTAGTTATTTGAGAAGAATTTAAAATTTTTGGTTGTTTGAAATTTCCTGCTGAATGTTATAAATAGCAACAAATGTATATAATATATCATTTTTTTAAAGAAAAAAAATAATTATATTCACGCTGCCAGCTGCTCCTGCTATTGGACTTTGGGAAAAAGACAGATCTGGCGGGAATATTCTAGATTTGGCAGAAAAATTTGAGACTTCGCGAGCAAAAGCGAATCTGTGTCTTTAGTTGGGATACCTTAAAAAACATAAAACAAAAAATGGTTCCTTTGGCTATATTATATAGTAACCCGGTTTTGACCAAATTGCAAATAATCTTTAAATTAAAAAAGTATTAATAAAATTTAATAAAAACAAGTGGGAAAGGCTATAGTCGAGATCCCGACCATAGGATACCCGTTACTTATTTCAATACATTAGCGATTCAATTCTAATGTCATACTTGCGTTGCCAGAACTACTTGAGAATTTGAAGCATTCTAATAAGGTTTAAAAATACAAAAACTATTGCATACTTTGGGGGGAACCTGTTGATTCCACAACTCAGGCACGCAATAACTGCTGTTCTACTTGTCCGATCTTGTTGCGATTCAGTGGGATAATAGATAATAATAACAGATATCGGTTATTACAAAAAAATACGTATTATATGAAAAATTGTGGGTGAGGTGGTTTTTCGCGATTTGCGGGGGCGGAGGGGGGCGTGGCTTAAATTTGAAACAAACTTGATCTGCGAGAGGTATATGGAAATCTGTGTGACAAATTTGGCTATTCTATCTCTTATAGTCTCTGAGATTCTTGTGTTTATACAGACGGATGACCAGTTTTTCGCGAATTACGGGCGTGGAAGTAGGCGGGTCCAAAATTTAAAACAAACTTGACCTGCTCCAACGCATTTCTGATCTACGTGTGAAAGTTTGGTTACTCTATCTCTTATGGTCTCTGAGATCTAGGCGCTCACACGGACAGACAGACGGACAGACGGACAGACGGACAGACGGACAGACACACATGGCTATATCGACTCGGCTGTTGATGCTGATCAAGAATATATATACTTTATGTGGTCGGAGATGCCTCCTTCTACCTGTTACGCACATTCCAACGAACACAATATACCCTTATACTTATTTTTTATAAGTAACGGGTATAAAAATAAAAAAATATTTTGCCTGGTTTGGGAGATGAATCCCCGCTTACCAGCAGTTGGGACTAACACACCATCCTCTGCACTATTGCGCACCTCAAATTAATGTATATCTTTGTTTTGTCAACTCGATTTTAAAAAAGCCATGATCAACCATGATTCGACCCCGGAGCTACTGCTTCCAAATCTAACAGACCATCCTCTGCATCACTACACTACAAACACATGTAAGCAGAAAATATATATATAGATTATTAAAATAAAAAGTAATATTTATATTTATTTTAACGCCAATCGATTTTAGAAAAATCCCGCCTTATCTCCCATGAAATGATCTTAAGAATATTGTGGCCAAGTTTGAAGGTCGTGCGATAAACCGTTTGGCTTGTACAATGCTAAATCAGTTGAACAAAGAACTTTATATATATAGATTTTAACAAAATGCATAGAATATACTTTTAATTTAGTTTTCTAGATCCTGACTGAAGTTGGGTCTAATCGGACCACTATATCATAGCTGTCATGGGACCGATCGGTCCAAAATTAAGTCTGAGTATACAAAACGTTTCTGTTTTATGAGATATCGTACCAAACTTATAGAATATACATTTAAGTTAAACTTATAGATCCTAACCAAAGGTGGTTCAAATCGGACCGCTATATAATATATGTCATTGGACCGATCGGGCAAAAAGTCTTAGTATGAAAAACATTATTTTCCATAGTAAGTACGGGGTCTCCGACAGTCAAGTATGCTCGACTGTAGCAACCCAAAAGAAGCGAGCGGGGGGCGAAGCCTCCTTTTTTCTTTATAATTAAAGAAAGAGGCTTTAAATATAAAAAAAAAATAATACCTGAAAATTGGAATTCTGCACTGTGCGCAAAAAGGGTGAGCTTTTTTGTAAATAAAAAATAAAAAAAACAAAAAATAGTATAAGTTTTACTTAAATTTAACAAGCAAATAACTAAAAAAATTTATGTTTAGCTTTACATGTAAATTTTTTTTTTTATTGAAATTTTCTATTGGTTGAAGAGGGAGGGGGTTAAGATAAGATGCAACTAAAAAAACAAAAACATCTTATGGTCCACTTTAGTCTGACTAATGTTCATGCAAAATTTCAAGCCTCTACCATTATATTTAGAATTTTTGTAAATATAATACATTTTTCTTTATAGTCGAATTGGGAGCGGGTGGGATGAAGGCGTGGTCAAAATTAAAATAAAAAGGATTGAAATTCTACATTTGTCTAACTAAGCTCCATGTCAAATTTCAAGTCTCTAGCTTTACATTTAGAGTTTATGCCAAAAAATATCGGACTTTTTTAGCATAGTGCTTTGCCTTATCACTATCCTTCAATTCAGTCATCAGTTTTTGAAAGAACCAGCTGCATAGCTGCCTTCTAGCAATCCACTGCCGTACCCACAATCTCTTCTTCTTTTTTTCCTCTTTTTTTTGCCCTTAGCAAAAGCACAACGACGGCTGCAGCAGCTACTCTCTGGCGTGAATTTTATTATTTTTCACATTCAAACAAGTCAGAGTATGGTGTGAGCTCTACAGTATAATCTTTACCGTTGCCTATAGTAGAAAAAATTCAACATAGTCTAAGCCAAGACGTACTTATTTAAGGTGACGTCTTCAATACAGTTGACCTCTTTGAGGTACTTATACGTATTTATGAAAGTTCTAAAACAAATTTTCATTACAGCGCCTCTCTGAGAACCGGTAGATCACTTTAAGAAAATCAAATATATTTATCAGCTGTCAGAAAATGAAAAGCTTCTTAAATTTGGCTGTTGCTCATATAAGGTATATACATTTTTAATCAACATCAACTGTCTGTGTAACCAAATTGAGCACACAGACTTCTAAGAATATGGAGTTGGCTACATTCAACATCATAATAAAAGTTTCTTTGTGATCAGGCAATTAAACTTGCACAATCAAAGATGAACTTAAAATCAATCAATCGTGAAATTCGCTTTAGCTCCCTAATTTAATCATCGAATGCAACATTGAATGTTGATTATGAACCAACTACATATATGTAGCAAAAATAAAGACGTGTGAGTATTTGCATATGGGAATTTCCAAACTTGCGCACGGGACATTCGTAAACATTCAAAGTAAAAAAACGGTAAAAAGGAAACGGCTTTTTTCTGATGAAGGGCTTAACATATAGCATTTGATTAGCTCTTTCATTGGTGCAAAGATTGACTTTGGGTAATTTTTCATCTTTAAGATAATAGATAAAATGTAAGCGATTCGCACGGGACACGAAATGGAAGTGACTTTTGAGGTCACCCAATTCAAATGCCAATTTCAGCGAATCCAGAGGCAATATTTTAATGCAATTAATTGTAAACTCTTGTGCATTGATGCCTCTTTAAAATGGTTATGATTTTTTTCACAGATGACTTGCACTTTTTTAAAATTTAATTTGACGTAAATTCACACGGGACATCGCGCACGGGACATTTTTTACCATCACTATTTTTATGTTTTTTGTTGACTTCGTATGAATTACATTTTAACTTTTTAAGTCACTAAGAAGCTTTATTAATAGAACTGAAGTGTTTTCTTTGCATTTTCATTAATATTTTGTTCCCAAAAGAAAGATATCGTCAAAAAATCGGTATAATACAAGCACTCCATTTTGGAAGTCAACTTTTGGCAAAACAGGCAAATATACGGAAAAACGTAATTTATTTAAAGAGGCAGCTGGTATGGTCAGACTAATGAACTAATTAATGTATAAAATGATTACAAAAGTAATTTGAAAATGTTTCTGCAAGAAAATTTCACAAGATGTGAGTTTTTAATCAATTTTACGTTTTTGGCCGTGGTATATATATTAGATGGGGTCAATTTGTTTCGAGACAAAGCGGTTATTAAATTCATAATCTACGATGAATTCTAAGAATTTCCAAAGAAGAAATGGGTATAAAATCAATATCGAACTTCCGCCCATATAAATAAATATTAGAGTGGGTCACTTTGTACGGAGTAAAAAAATCCACATATGTATATGTATATACAGGGGTGGTCAAAAGTATTTACACAAAACTAAAGGTGAATTTCTTCGCTATTTAAATTAACTCCATTAACATTTTGGTATCAATGGAAAGGTCTTCTAAATGCCGTTTGAATGATACACAACTTTTTGTAACCCATTAAGTACCCATTGAAATTTTTGATTGGATATAATAATCTACGTTTTGGACTTTTTTTCTTGGGATTCAACAAAAAAATGTTTTGATGCAAAAAGTTGTTTCAAAAATTCTAATAGTGACTGCGCAAAAAATTTTCCGAAAATCTCTTTGCTTATATTTTTTATGATTTTTTGTAAGGGATGATCTCAAAATATTTTGTATGAAAAGGAGGAAAATGTGAAATAAAAATGCACTTTTTAGCAAGTTTCGAAAAATGTAAAAATGTATGTAAAAAAAATTTAATTTTTTTGAGATAATTTCAAATGTGTCCGCCTTAAATGTGAAAATGTAAATGATTCGTAAAAAATCTGTAAGTCCAATGTTTTTTAACCGATCTAAACAGTTGATATGGTTTTAAAAAGCATAATTTAAGGGCTAACTAAGATAATTATTATTTTTTAAATTATTATCTTTTGGGGTTAAATCAGAGTTGTGTCGGATTTTGTTTAGATTGTTTAGATTATTAAGCTACGTTGTCGCTTGTTTGCTCAAGCATGAGAAATTTATATGCTCGATCAGAAACTTTTAAGAATGGAAACATCAACCTTATTTATTCGATGCTGAACTTTGTTGAGTGCGTAAAGAAGAACAAAACAAGTTCGATTAATTTACTCTTAGTAAACTAAACTATGCGCTCGAATGCATTAAGTTGATTTTAATGGCGAATGTTGTTGAATGATTGAATATGAGTTATAATTTTGGGATATGATTTTTGCCGTTGTATGGTGTTGGGTAGGTGGAGGCTTATAAAGGCCTGTCTCCAGAAAAATAAAATTCCCTGTCTGGAATTTGGCAATTATTTCTGGTGTTTTTGGAACATAGCTACTACTAAAAAACTAATAGACAATTACATACCTCAAAAAACAAAAAACACCAGATTTATGATGAATTTTGCAGTAAAAATTGGATTGGGGTCTCATTTAGTTTATTTTTAAAAAATCTTTGAAATTCCCATACAAAATTAAATTTTGCATGGTTGTATTGTGCAATTTGTCACTACTGTTATCCGTTTACTACCACTGATCTTGTCACACGGTCACAAGAAGTTTTCAAACATCTGTATAACACTGTGTAATAGTCAAAAATCTCCAGGGATGCGACATAGCGTAAGTTGTAGATATTGTTAAATTAAACATTGTGGCATACTAGATTTTTTTGTTGCATATCAAAATTTTTAGTTACGGTAAAAAAAAACCGTTTTTTCGAGGTTGATAGAGTTTAACAATCATATGTCTTAAACTATACATCCTACAACATACTGTAATACGTCATTGGAAAGAGAAGTAACACCTTTCCAACGATGTATTACACTAAATACTCAGACAAATATTCAGGGAGCTAAGTGTACAAATATATGGACTTTAACAGTTTTTTGCGTCCTTACGGTACTTTGAACGAAAATTACTAAGTCAAATTGGTATAAAACTATAAATTTTTGGTATACAGTCTCAAACAACATTTAAATTTTCGTCTGAGCTATTAATTTTCTAGGAAAAAAGCCATCAAATTGGTGACAGTATTTCATCGTTTTTAATTCTTTTTCACTACGTTTACGTATTTTTATAGGACCACAGATACGAAAGCTTATAAAATGTGAAATTTTCAAGTCAAAATTAAAGATTTTTGAGAAACGAGCTTGGAAAAGTTATATTGCTCTACGTGATAATTATTTTTGCAATAACAGGAGCACCGACTATGTTACAGTTGTAAAAAAAAAATTTTTAGGGCGTTAAAAAAAATAACAAAAAAAACCCCAAATAGAGGGTGATATATCATGATTTTAGGCGTAAAAATTAGTTTGGGGACTCAACTAGTTTTTTTTTTAAGTCTTAAAGATTCCATACAAAATTGCCTTTTTTGTTGTTGCTTTGTGTCACTTGTCACTCTTATGGTCCGGACATAAGAATTGACACTATCGAAGGAAAAGTGCTCAATATTTATCTGTCGTATTGCCATTGCAATACAAAAAAAAAAACCCAAAATTTCAATGGTAACTTTGTTACGTCAGCTGTGTTTTGTTTACATTTTTAAAACTGCACAACTGATTAAATTAATTAAGGAGGCATAGAAAAGGGAAAATGACGAAAGTGTTGGATATTAATAGGCTATTTCCACGACAGCACATTCGGCACATTCGACGCCATTTGCATCATCCAACCCGAATGTGGACTTCATTTCAGTACAAAATCCGGATGATCTTTTTGGGTCATCCAAAATGAATGTGCCGATTTTTTGCCAGTATTTTTTATCGAACACCCGATGTTTATCGATATACTCGTGAAAAAAACCAATTATCACCTAACCCAGCTGTTTTGTGCAATAAAAACAGAAGGCAATTAATTTTCGCCAATTATAATTTCAATATAAATATTAAATTGTTGTTATTGTCAGCTTTTTATTATATGTGCACAGAAATCGAACAGCTGATTTATTCTGCTGATATGGCAAGTCCATTGAATGTGTCACATTTGGTCGTGGAAAGCCAAAATTGAGTCACATCCGAATGTGCTCGGATGAGCCAAATGTGAGTGGTCGTGGAAATAAGCTATTAGTGTGTTGTAATTTAAGTAGGAAGAATATCCAAAGACACATAAAAGTTTTGTGTGGATTCTTCTATTTGATTAATAAAAATTAATAATTTATATAATTTGGGCCGAGAGATTTCAGTTTTAGCCCATATTCTTTCAGTTTTGTCCTGGTTGAAAAACTCCAGACGTCTTTGTTTTTTTTCCAAATAAATAACGGCCATTCTTAGCTAGTCAGCTGAAAAAGTTTTTCGCAGTCACGCGAGCTAAAAGCTGGCAGTGTTAAAAACCGACCATTTCTTAATCTGGCAACTCTGTGCTATCCGTTCTCCGAACAAATCAGCTAAAACGCTGGCTAAATTTTATCTAGCTGATTTAGCAACTGTTTTTCTTATATGGATTTGACGTTTAGTGTACAGCTTTTAGCTGAACAAAAATGCGCGCCAATTGTTTGCTTTAATTCTTGTTGTGGAACTTTCTAATTGCTCATGATCTTGTTCAATGTTCACAATTTGTGAACAAAATGATTGTGTGGCGTTCTCGCTATATATATGGGAATTTCCACAGAAATGTCAACCGAAGCCAAAAACGTAAAATTGATCAAAAACTCACATCTTGTGAAATTTTCTTGCAGAAACATTTTTAAGTTACTTGTTTAATAATTTTACATATTCATTAGCTCATTAGTTTGAGCATACCGACTGCATCCTTGAAATAATTACGTTATTCCGTATTTTTGCCTGCTTTGCCAAAAGTTGACTTCCGAAATAGAGTGTTCGTATTTACAGATTCTTTAACGATATCTTTCTTTTAGGAACAAAAAGCTAATGAAAATGTAAAGAACACACTTGAATTCTAGTAATAAAGCTTTTTAGTAACTTAAATAGATTACATGTAATTCATACGAAGTAAAGAAAAAAACATCAAAAATTTGATGGAACAAAATGTCGCATGCGACAGTGATTCAACTTGAATATAAAAAAAAGGGGGCTCCGCCCCCTGCTCGCTTCGCTTGCGATGAGGTGCGGCTACAGTCGAGCACGCTCGACAGTAGGATTCCCTGAGCCCAGGTACTCTTTTATAAATGTTGATTTTCGACCAATTATTCCTATGGCAGCTATATGATATATGGAACCGATTTGAGCAAAATCTGTCCAAAATGTACAAAACCAACATAAATGCATTTTCAATCAGCTTGGTTAAGATATCTCAAAAAACATAAAACTTTTTCATACTAAAACTTGATTTTCGGCAGAGCGTCTGTATGACAGCTATATAATATAGTGGGCCGATTTAGACCAAATTTGGTCAGGATGTGTAATACCATCCCAGATACATATTCTATCAATTTGGTTATGATATCTCAAAAAACTTTTTCATACTAAAACTTGATTTTCGGCAGAGCGTCTATATGACAGCTATTTGATATAGTGGGACCATTTGGACCGATTTGGACCAAATTTGGTCAGGATGTTTAATACCACCCCAAATATATATCGTGTGAGATTGGTTGAGATATCTCAAAAATTAAAGAAGCTCTTCATAAAAAAACTTAATTTTGATGTAAAATAAAAACAAACTTGATCTGCGTACGGTATCCAGGAACCTACATACCAAGTTTAAGGTCTCTAGGTCTTGTGGTTTCTAACGACGCGTTCAAACAGACGGACAGACAGACGGACATGTCTCAATCGACTCGACTGTTGATCCTGATCAAGAATATATATACTTTTGGGGGTCTGCCACGCCCCCTTCTGCCTGTTACATACATTCTGCCAAATGCATTATACCCTTTTTTGCCCATTTTCAATGGGCTCAGGGTATGAAAAAGTTCTTAATATGTTTAAATCAAATACAAAATATAACATTTTAAAGTTAATTGCATCAAAATATTCGTAAAGGTTTCGCTGATATCAGTGTTTGAACTGAGTGCTGAAACAACTACTTCTTTTTGAGTCGCATGCAAAGTCTTGGTTTTTTAAATTTTTTTTTAAAACAAACAATTGCCCAAAATCCACCATAGCACCAATAATAGTGCTAATCAAGACCTATTAGTTTCGCCTTTTGTCACAATAAAAAAAAATTGTTTTGGCATAAGTTTTTTTTCATTTTAAATGCGTACTAATGTCGCTTTGGGAATTATGGAATTGCCTATATAATAATATAAATAATAATGATTCATATAATAATTTTTACAACACAACCCAGTTAGTTGTATGAAATCTAGAACTCTGTCTCCATAATGGTTTTTGCCGCAAAAATTGCGCATAGTGTACTGATCGAAAATTCAACACCATCAAGTATGCCAAGCAAAACCAATTAAGTCATTTGGAGCAGGCCGAGACGGATATTTCGTTAAGAACATTTAAAAACATACAGACAGGCAGCACATTTTGAATAGAACACGAGAAAATCCAGTTGAAATATTCTCGAATTTAAACATAAAAAAATTTTAGAACGAAGCAGTACAAAAAAAATTGTTTATCGTACAGCATCCATCATATAAAGAAAACTTTTTGGCGGTAAGGAGCACCGCGAGGTTTCTAGAAAGGATCAGCGCAGCATGCAGAAGTGTGCCAAGGACAATTGGATGGCAAGGGCAGCACATGAAAACATTGAGACTCAATACCAGAAACAATGTGATGGTAAGTCAAAGCTCATCCAAAAATATAATATTTAATATTTATTGAATGCTCACTTGTCGGAATTAAAAAGAAAAAGTAGTTGAGACCCCGAACTATTTTTTTCTGCAAATTTATCATAAATCGTCCTCCACTTTGCGTTGGCCGCAGCTTTACACAAGTATAAAATACGAATAGTTTTATTTTAAAAATGGGAAGAACGATTCTGATTTTAGGTCCATGGATTCTTGACCAAAACTTCTCAGAACTCGTCGTAGATAACGATTTTGACCACCGCTTGGTTGTGGAAAAAAATAACCTACTCTATTGTACATAACAAGCAGATGAAATATATACACATATACAGGGGTGCCACGAAAATCTCCCAAAAATGTATGGAAAATAAATTGTTTTTCTATTATCAGGGGTGCCACAGATACCAACCGAAAATCTCCCAAAAATGTATAGAGATTTGGGAGATTTTCTGTTGGTATCTGTGGCACCCCTGATAATGGAAAAACAATTTATTTGTTAAAATTCTTTTCTACGCCGAAATCTTAAAAAAAAAATGCAATAGAGGATAATTTATCATGAGTTTAGCCGAAAAAATTTGTTTTGGGTTTCAACTAGTTTTTTTTTTTAATTTTTCAAGTTTCCATACAAAAGGGTTTTTTTGTAACTTGCTTTGTGCAACTTGTCACTTTACAGCCCGCTTACCAACTCTGATTTGGTCACACGGTCACAAGCTTCTCAAACAACTCTATAAACTACATCCTAGGGGGGTTGGGGAATGTTAATAGAGGACCGTAAACACAAATTTTCATTTTGTCTGCGGCGCTTTTTTCTTTTTTCATTGTATTATTTTTCGATTAAGATTAAAAAAAAAAAAAAATTTACTTGATAAACAGGCCAAAAAAATTTTTTTCGTAATTATTATTAAATTTTTTACAATATGCAATTTGTCGTAGAACAAAAGTTTACCATATTTTTTTACCGAATTAAATTACTAGTAATTTTCATGCAAGTGAATCAGTTGTTGATTCTCAAGAATAGACATTGGTAAATAATACAGTGATCCCCGTTATGTACAAGATCGGAACCGAAACAAATTACACTAGGCAACAGCCCAAAAATTAGACAAACCAAACCCACTTTTAAAGATAGATTTGGGGCCACAAATGGGGAAAAACATTTTTTTTCTATGGCAGAGTTTTTTTAAAAATCGGTTTTTTTTTCATACTTTTTTTACTTGTGAGTGCCAAAACCGATTTTCGAAAACTTTACTTTTTCTAAAAGCTCATGAAAATATATTTCTTTAAAATTCAAAGAAAACTCGATAAAAAAAATTAATTAAATTATCGTTTCTATTTTATTTACATAGCTGTATTAATTAATATTTTATCTGATTCCATCCCTACCGATAAAATATTATTATATCGCCGTTTCGTCAAAGATTTTTATGAATCATATTTTAAGCAACACGTAGTTAATACAGATATGTAAATAAAATATAATCTTTTTTTAAAATTGAAATTTTTTAATTAAATTATTTTTTCGAGTTTTCTTGAATTGTAAATTGTAATTTAAAGCAAGAGGGCTCCGCCACCTGCTCGCTTCGCTCGCCTACCCCCGGTTCGCTTCGCTCGCGGTGAGGTGCGGCTACAGCCGAGCACGCTCGACAGTAGGATACCCTGAGCCCAGGTACTCTTTTATAAATGTTGATTTTCGACAAATTATTTCTATGGCAGCTATATGATGTATGGAACCGATTTGAACCAAATCTGGTCAGAATGTACAAAACCAACATAAATGCATATTCTATCAGTTTGGTTAAGGTATCTCAAAAAACAAAAAACTTTTTCTTACTAAAACTTGATTTTCGGCAGAGCGTCTCTATGACAGCTATATGATATAGTGTGCCGATTTGAACCAAATTTGGTCAGGGTGTATAATAGCGCCTCAAATATATATCGTGTTAGATTGGTTGGGATATCTCAAAAATTAAAGAAGCTCTTCATACAAAAACTTCATTTTCGATGTATCGTTCCTATGGCAGCTATATGATATAGTTGTCCGATCCAAAAATAAAAACAAACTTGATCTGCGTACGGTATCCAGGAACCTACATACCAAGTTTGAAGTCTCTAGCTCTTATGGTTTCTGAGATCGACGCGTTCAAACAGACGGACAGACGGACAGACATGGCTCAATCGACTCGACTGTTGATCCTGATCAAGAATATATATACTTTCGGGGGTTTGCCTCTTTCTGCCTGTTACATACATTCTGCCAAATGCATTATACCCTTTTTTGCCAATTTTTAATGGGCTCAGGGTATAAAAAAAAATCTACAAAATACTCTGCCATAAAAAAAATGCTTGTCATTTGTGGCCTCAAGTCTATCCAAAATGGTCGGTTTCGTTCGTTTAATAGCCTAAAAATTCAAATTTGTTGCCTAGTGTTATTTTCAAAATCCACTCTTTGATGCCATATTGTTTTAAAACTTCAAACCCATCACCAGTTAAGATATTATAACGGAAATCGCATTAAATATGCCGTAATCTCACAAGCAATTTTGTGATATGTTTGTTTTTCATTAATCGGAAAAATATACTATGTTCCATAAAATGTAATTTACGATGGGCAAGTGAAATAATTTTGATGTCGAAACGAAAATGTAAATTTTTCTAACATCTTTATTTGATTTGCAGACAATTCTATTCGTTATTTTCAACGAGCAAAAAATACATTGAAATAATTATAAACATATTAGGAGATCAAACATTTGCTCATTTTGCTAGCCAAACCCTCGGATAACGCTTCAAATATTTTTCTGAAATAAATGTCTTCAACTCAAAAACTAATAACCGTCAGTTCGAGATTTAGTCCTAACTAACAAAATGACATACTAAAACTTCCCAGCTGGGAAAAGTTACCGGAAAACTTTACGAAATCTTATGGAAAGCGCCGCTGCTCAGTCCAGCCAACTTGTGGAAAACATTCATTCACTTTTACACATGCGTGGCCGGGGTAATTCTATACTTTGTAGCGGAATTTCTCCCGGCAGGGTCAGCCAAGGGCTCGGAAGGTATCCCGGAGGCCGTCACTGCTCTATTTCACACAAAATTCCGATGTAGGAAATTTAATTTCAGAATTTCCCTGGCTCAAAGGCACTGGAATATCGTGTGGAATTGGCGACAAAAAGTTCTTTGCAGCGCAAAAAAAAATATTCAAAAAAATTATTTTTTCTTTATAATTTATTTGAGATGTTACATTCTTAAAAGTACTTAAATTAATGTTTAATAAAATAGTTAAATGGTAATATATTTTGCAAAGTGATTTTCACTGAAAAGAAACAACATATTTAAAATTATGCGGTGATTATTTATTTCAAATTACATTTTCTTAATATTATAATTTAGTTACCTTCGATGTCCGTCCAGTTGTCTGTTTGTTGCTTTTTGTAATAAAAGGGTTTAAATATTATTTAATTTAATTAAATTAATTATTATATTTAAATATTAAACAATTTAAACTTACCATTTTCAAATATTCGCAGTGCGCACATGTTGTTTACAAGTCGCGTGTTCACATAGTACTGCAGCGCAAAGAAAACGAGAAAATAAAAACACATATACACGAAAAGAAGGCGATCGCTTATTTTCGACTCAACGACAACTTGAAAGAAAGAAAGAGAGAGACATAGAACAAAGCAGAAGCGCAAATTGTCAAAGTTGAGTCCGAATTTTGTGTGGAATAGTGCAGTGACGGCTTCCGCGATACCTTGACAGCCGTGGCTGACTTTGTCGAAGGAAATTCCGACTGTGAGCAAATGGGAAATTGAGTACAGGAACGCGTAACTGACCGTCTGTGGATTTGGAGAGGTACTCTCTAAATACCGAATTTTTCCTGGCGAAAGCGATGTGGATTTTTTTCCTTACTCCCTCAATTTACTACTGGGTTGTTCTAACTCACCTGGTTCTTGAGATGAAGGGTGTAAGTGGGAGGGGCAATCCAAACCATAGAAACTATTGATATATCGTTGAAAAGGTGTGTTTAAGGGCTTTTATGCGTTTCTTTAAACTTTTTTTCTAAAGAACTTAGGTAACATTTAACAGGTGAAATAAGGTTTTTTAGCTTACATTTTAGCGATGTTTGACAAAACGGGGCTAACGATATCAATAGAATATTGCGTTTTTTTATATGATACATCAATTTTGGCTTACAATTTATTACCTGTTAACTATGACAGGTTGTATACTAAGACGTTATTTTCGCCCGATCGATTTTATGACAGCTATATGATATAGTGGTCCGGTTTCAACCAAATTTGTTCAGGATATATTAAAGTAAGCTAAATGCATATTCTATTAGTTTGGTTGAGATATCTCAAAAAACAAAAAAGTTTTTCGTACTTAAACGTAATTTTCGACCGATACAAAAATGTCTACATTCGGTTATCAGGTAATATCTTCCAAACCCCTCAGCCAAAATTTATGCATCATATACCAAAAATCGCGAAACCTAAACTTAACATATTAAAATAATAATAAAAAATCGTTAGAGCCGTTTTGTCACAATTCGTCAAAAAGTAAGCTAAAAAACCCTATTTCACCTGTAAATTGTTACTTTAGTACTTAAGAAAAAATTTAAAGGTACGCTATATAGTACATATCTGTAGCTTTTACGGTTTGGAAACTGCGGGGGTTTCAACTTTAGCAGAAAATTCAAAAAGTCGTAGAACAAACATTTCTAGATATTCAGAAAGGAATAAATCCCCATCATTACATCTTTGCTTTTTTTTAGCGCTTTGATACAAACAAACAATTAAACAAACAGACAAACTGACTTTTCATTTCATATTGAGAAGTCCACTAAAAATTTGTAATTTGATTTTTTAAAACTAGATGTCGGATTTGGGTGATCGAGGTATAAATCGACGCGTAGCTGAGATCGTTTATTCGGTAATAACTTGATCTGATCGGACAATCATAGCAAATTTTCCATATTAGTATTGCTGCTGTGTCAAAGTAACTTTTGCAAATCGATCAATTTTTATCACCTGCTCTTATATCCGTCCAAAAGCTACTCCGAAAGTTTACTTGCAGCATTTTGCCTGTATTATTATTTATTATTTATTAACTTCGATTCCTAGTGCTACAAGCTAACGCTTATTATTTAAGGCACTAGTCACTATAATATAACATCGACTTTTAGATATAATACGGCTAAAAATAGAAAATTTAAATAAGATGATTAAATTACAATTGTCAAAAACGAATTAGCATTGAATTAAAATATACCATATTAACGCTAGTTCTAAGATTAATTACAATATTTGGTTTGTTTATTCTATTTATGTCTTTGATTTATTTATAAATGTAGTTTGAATTTTATTAATATTAATGTATGTTAACTTGTATTTATTTGCTGGTTATTTCCCTGTAGGTGTGCTTTAAGCCTCTGTTGAAAGAGTGGGACGTTGCATATACTTTTCAAAGTGAGTGGAAGTTGGTTCCAAATTCTAACACCATAGATAAGAAATTGTCTCTCAGAGCTCAGTGTTCTGTATCTAGTGCATACCATATTATTTGTTCTGGTAGATATAGTTGGCCTGAGTTTTTCAAAAAGATAACTTGGTTCTCTAGTGAAGATGATCTTATGCAGGAGTATTAGTGTTCTCGATTTCATCCAATCACTAACTGTGAGCCCTGTTAGACGGACGACATATTGCGAAATATGGTCAGAGCGTCTCAGGCAAAATACATATCGAGCTATGTTGTTGTAACAGATGTTGATTTTTTGCTTACTAGCGGCATCACAGTTAGAGAAAACTTCAACTCCATACATTAGCGTGGGTATAAGGCATGTTCTCGCAATGAGCATACGTATATGTAAGGGGAGAAATTGTTTAGTCAAATGTATTGGAGAAATTAATCTTCAAGTCAAAGATAACGACTTTTTTATTGTGCTGGGTGATTTTAATTTTCTTGAAATTTCTTGGTCATTTTTTAGTAGAACAAATACCTTGTTCCCTTAAAACAAGATTACTTTAAAAAGTTTGTTGGGCGTTTTTATGCCGAATCTCATGCCACCGATTGAGATAAAAGCTGCGGACGAGCTTTAAAAATAACCTACCCAGACGATTACGTTCAAGATTATCTATGCAAGTACCGTTTTCTTATCATGCTTTTAACCGTACAGTCTAGACAAATTGGCTTTCAAAAAACTTTGATTTTCTTGTCAAAAATTTAGTTGCAGGCAGGCTATAAGTTAAAGGGAAGATCCTCCAAACTGTAAAGGATTAACATTCGCCAACTACGATTATTTCGGTGTTGCTAGGGGCAACACCACACACTGTATCAATTATTACATACTTATAGGATCCTGAATTGTTTACTACCATTTATTCTAATTAATTGCCGCGTTGTTTATCTGATATAAATGAGAATAAGCTGAATAATAGCTAAAAATAACACGAAACTTTATTTAAAAACTAAAGAGTTCTAAATTCAAAAATGTGGGTATAATATATTGTTTTTGCGATTTTCATTGAACAACGAAGGCGTGGAAAAAATTTGAAAGGCTCTTGAATTACTCCACATTCATGGTAGTCCGTCGGTTAAATTTAGTTGCTATAGCTCTTAAAACGGTTGAGATATGAGCACAATTCACACAATTTTTAGGATTTTAAATGTTGTGCCAAACCTTCCGACAAGTGTTGCTCATTGTTAAAAAGTTTTACTCTATTTGTGGAACCGAGCTGCCAACTTAGTCACAATTCCAGATGTTATGTTTATATCAAGTTAAGAAAAAGAAAAGAGTTAAAGGCTATATTTGGAGTAAAGCTCCCTATGGGTAAAGTAGGCTTTGAAATTAAGATGAGAAAACGGCCCGAAGGAAATTGAATTGTTTAAGAAAATAAATGGAACAATACGGGCTTCGGGCGTAAAAATCTTGCGGTCCCGACCTCAGCAAATAGCAAGAAGCCCGGTACGCCCGAAAAGGACTAAAAGGCACTATTCACGCTTACTTTTTATATGGATTACGCATCAATATGTTCATCAAGCTGAATTTGACATACCTATTAAAGGAATAAAAATCTAAATTGCTAAAGTTAGCAAAGTACGAGAATATGAAGACTTCAGCTTGTTCTGTCTCAATCTGTGGCTTCTGGAGAAAGGGCTTTCAGCAATTAGCTCTAATAAAAAATAGGTTAAGAACTTCGACGAGCGAAGACAGGCTTACTTAATTAATGACTATCTCAATAGAACATGAGAAAGCCAGCACAATAAGCTTCGAGGATATCTTTAAAGAATTCAGTGGCATGAACGTCGGAAGTCCATTATTTTAAAACTAATTTAAAAGGGACCCCAATATTTTATTTTCCCGGGCCACGAAATGGCTAGCTGCGCCCCTGCATTATATAATAGTACTAGGGAGCTCCGCCCCCTGCTCGCTCCATTAGCCTAGATCGCTTCGCTCGCTGCTTTGACACGCAATTTATAGTTTTTCCATTTATTTTCTGATTTTACTTTTTTACTCTCATTTCATTTTTGTAATTTTTGTCATTGAAATAAACTCTGATTTGTCCTGAAAATAATCTTTATTTTGCGGAAGAGTCCACAGTAGGTTAGAAAATCGTTTGTGCCATTACTATTAATTTTGTTCTTCTGTGCGTCTGCCTGTCCGTCTGTTTGAACGCTTCTGTCTCAAAGACCATAAAATTTAGGGATTTCAAACTTGGTACTTTTACTTTCCTGAATACCGGTCGCAGATCAAGACTTTTTTTTTGTATCTGACCTCTATATTATAAAGCTGTCATTGGATCGATGGATTCAAAACTAATATTTAAGATCCAAAACTAAGTTATAAATTTGGCTGGTATTCCACTTTATTATATAGTTGCCTTAGTAACAAACGCTCATAATTCAAGATTTTGTATACAACACTTTTTTATATTTTATTTTATGTATCTTAACCAAACTTACAGACTATGCATTAAGGTTGTTCTTATATCTCCAGATCAAAGTTAGTTAAAATCGACTCCCTATAGGTCCCATGGGAACAATCGGTCGAAACTCAACTTTTATTATAAAGTACCTGAATACACCGTGATCGATTGTAGACAAACCTAACTGCGAGCATTTGTATTTGTGTGTGCGTGGTTGTGTGGGTGAGTGTGTATATTTGTCCGTCTGCTTCAGCGCTTCGATCTTAGAGACTATAATAGCTATAGACTTCAAACTTTGTATGTACGTTCCTGGAAACCGTTCGCAGAACAAGATTTTGTTAAGATAGAAAATTAAGATTTGGTAGGATAAGATTCTTGGTTTTTGAAATTCCTTAACCAATCTGATAAAATATTCATCTCTGTTTTTATAAATCCTGACCAGATTTTATTTAAATTGGTCCACTATGCCACAGGAACAATGGGTCGTGATTTAAGTTTTTGTATTAATTTTAGCTTTGTATGTGTGCATGTATGTATGCCTGTCTGTGTGAGTGTATGAATGAATTTGGCTACTTATGAATGTGTATGAGTGTACGTATGTATGTGTGTATATGTTTTTGTCTGAATGTGTGTGAAATTTAACCACGAATTAAACCCCCTTTCAGTGCGAATTTCGCAAGAAGCAATTTTTATATTTTTCTTGAATAAACAATTTTAACGCAAAAATAAATTAATGTACTACTTCAATAATTCGGACACTTGTCAATTCGGTCAAACTGATAATTGGGACACTTAAGTATTGTCTATTAAATATTCTGTAGCCCGGGCACAACACAAATTTATTGATTCTGAAATCCGATCATATTAACGTTTATTCGGCGTGTTTTTTAATCAGTAATCCCTTCTTTAATTCTAATGGATCAGTAATCATCACCTGCTAAATGACATTATACCTTCTTATACAAATTAGACTACCACGTTATTTCACCATACGTACGAAGCAATTATTTTCAGTTTTCAGGTTTTAGAGAAGAATTTAAATTTTCTTGTTGTTGGAAATTCCCTTCTAAATTTAATAAGTAGCAAAAAATGTATATAATATAACATACAACAATAATTGTATGCACGCTGCTAGATTTGGCAGAATATTCGATATTTGGCATGCAAAAGCGAATCTGTGAGTTTGGATAAGAAATTGCAAAAATTTAAAAAGTTTTTCATATAAAGGGTTAATTCGAAGCCGACGTTTATATGGCAGCTATATTATATAATCATCCGATTTAAACCAAATTTGAACAGCGTGTAACATTTAGTAAAAAAGACATATTCTGTAAGTTCGGTTGAGATAGCTCAAAAAACAAAAATAATGTTCATACTAAAAGTTAATTTCCATCCAATGGTTCCAATGGGAGGTATATGCTATAGCTACCCGATGTTGACCAAATTTGGTCAGGGTGTTTCAGGCATGCTCAAACACACAATCTGTGAGTTTGGTTGAGATAACTTAAAGAATAGAAAAGTTTTCCATACTAAAGGTGAATCTGAACCCGATTGTTCCTTTAGCAGCTATATGATATAGTAACCAGATTCTGACCAAATTGTAAAATATCGTAAAATTTAAAAAAAAATTTAAAAATAATTAATTTAAGAAAAAAAAAAATTACCCGGTGTGGGAAATGAACCTGCGCTTCCCAGCAGTTGCAATCTGTGACTTAATGGCCCATTAACCAACACTACTTTTGTGATCTATTCATTTTATGGTCTCTTTAGCAATGGTTGGTTTTCTCAAATTTATAATCAATTTATCAATTGGCATTCTGCACTATGCGCAAAAGGGTGAACTTTTTTGTACATAAAAATTACTTTTTGCGCAGTGCCGGAATCCAATTTTCAGGTATTGTTTTTTTATATTTATTTAATATTTTTGAATTAAACTTAACTTCGTCACAAAATGGGATATCAGAAATTTTGGGGCTAGAATATGCTTTTGTAGATGTTATTTTGTGTGATATCAGAAATTTTTGCAATTGTTTTTGTTTTAGACATAGTAACTTTATTATTAATACAGGCAGATAGTAAAATATAAATATAATTTTATTTTTATATATTTTAAATAATCTTTTTTCTTAATTATAAACAAAAATAGGAGGCTCCGCCCCCCGCTCGCTTCGTTTGATTTGCTACAGTCGAGCATACTAGACTGTGGGAGACCCCGTACTTACTATGGAAAATAAAATTTTTCACACTAAGACTTGATTTTCGCCCGATTGGTCTATGGCAGCTATATGATATAGTAGACCGATTTGAACCAAATAAGGTCAAAATGTGTCAAATAACAACAATTTGATATTGTGTGAGATTGGTGAAGATATCTTAAAAATCACAACAAATTTTCATACTAAAGGTCATGCCACTCGACAAGGAAGTCAAAAAAGTCGACAAAAACATGCCTAGACACAAAAATTTATTAAATCGCCGTTTCTCCACAGATTGATTGATTAATCATATCTTAAACGACGCGTAATTATTGCAGCTATGTAAATAAAATAGAAGATAGAATGTAATAAGTTTTTTTCGACTTTTCCTCTAATTTTAAATTAAAAATAGATAAAAAAAAGCTTTAAAAAATCATCATTTCCTTAATTCAAAAATTAATGTCTCTTAAACTACTGGCTTAAATCTAAAACTTTGTATAAATGAATTATAGATATATTCATTGACTTTCAGAAATAAAATAAAGCTTTTAAAATCGGGTTTGTCATTCTCGAGTATTGATGACAAAAGTGGGCGCACCTCTGAAAAAAGTACGAAAAAAACCCAATTTTTAAAAATTTTTTAAAAAAATTATTTCACCATAGAAAAAAAAATAGTTTTTAGTGGTTTTTGGCCTCAAACCGATCCAAAAAAGTGGGAGACTTCCAATTAGTTTATCAAATCTTATATTAAAAGCTTAACTAACAGTCATGTTGACTTAATATGAACTACATTGCCCCAAGTGTTTATTGCTAGGCTGGAAGGTCGTATCGTTGAAGGCGGCTTCGACTGCGAACCCGAGTTAATTGCCGAGCAAGAGGATTAGGGTGCAGGGATAGCTTAATGTTGTAGTTCGCCTTTTGTCATGCTATCTCATCGATAACGTATATAACGTTAAAATCTCTATGAATGTTCCCGTTTCGAACATACCACGGTGCCCCAGTGATAGTCCTCAAGATTTTCGTGCGAGCCGTAGGTCCACACTGGTTTTATGGTGGAAATGTAGAGTAGGACCTTGTAGTCCAAACTGAGAGGAGATCGGGGATTTAAGAGCCAATAAAGTTTATTGGCTTTCAGTTTAATCTGCGTTTTCTTTGCTTCAAGGTGACGACGCCAGGTGAGCCGCCTATCAAGATGAACGCCAAGGTACGTTACTTCTTTGGCTTGTGGAAGTTGCCTATTAGAGAGTGTTAACGGAGGACATGTTTGCATGTTGAGGGTAAACGTGATGTGTTTACATTTTTGGTTATTTATTTTAATACGCCAGTCGGCTAATCATTTCTCTACTACCGCCAAATGTTCAGCTAGACGTGCTGTTGCCTGAATGGGGCATCTGGAGCGACTGAGGATTGCGGTATCGTCTGCAAACGTGGATGTTGTTAGCCGCTCATTTATCGGGATGTCCGCTGTGTATATTACGTATAGTGTTGGTCCCAGAACACTTCCCTGAGGAACTCCAGCTTCTATAATGTAATCATTAGATGTAGTAGTGTTGCATCTAACTGCGAAGACTCTATTGTAGAGGTACGACACGAGTTGCTTATGAGTGTACACCGGGAGCGTCGTTTTGATTTTGTGCATGAGGCCATCAAGCCACACTCGATCGAAAGCCTGGGAGATGTCGAGGAATATTGCACTGTTCGTATGCTATACGTATTTCTGATTTTATTCTGTTGACTTGCTCGATAGTTCCATGCTTTTCTCTGAATCCAAATTGATGTGTTGGGATTGCGTTGTGTGTTCTCAGATGAGGAATTATGCGCGTTAAGAGGCATTTTTCAAAAGGCTTAGACAAGCACGGTAGCCTACTGCTATTGTCTATAAGAATATGGTATTGTACGATCTTTTCCAGGTTTGGGTATCATTATAATGACCGACTTCTTCCATTTTTTTTGGGAAGTAGCCAAGTGTTGTAATCGCGTTGAAAAGTTTACAGATGAGGGAAATAGCACAGTTTGGAAGTTCAATGATAATTTTTTTGAGTTATTTGATTGCAGCCTGGAGTTTTTTTTGGTTTCATCTGTTTTTTTTATGACTTTCCAATTTCGTTCGGACGAAACTCAGGTGGTTCAGGTTCGCCTGGACTATGAAATGCACAGAAAAAAATGTATGAATGAATTTTTTGCGGGATTTAGTTGGAATACATTACGTAGGTGAGTGGCAAATGTGTTGGCTCTGTCCTTGTCGCTACAGGCCGAGCAGCCTGAAGCGTTTCTTATAGGCGTTACCGTTTCGATCGGCGCACTTAGTGTTGGGTGAGCCATCCACAAAGGATAATTGGTACTGGTTGGTAATAATTGCTCTATGTAGCGGCGTTGGGCATCTGCTGTAAAGCTTTGCTGAGTCTGCGCGAAGCATCTTTAAGGCATTGATTGGCAGATGGCGTCCGGTGGGACTGCCATTCACGTCGCAATCGTCGCTTTTCAAGAACAAGTTGTTCTATTTGAAGATTAGTTCTGCGTTGATTGGTCCGCACATGCGCATGTTGAGGAGTAGAGATTTAAGCTGCTTCAACAAGTACAGATTCTAATAAATCAGCAGAGTAGTCGATGTCCGCTTCAATGTGGAATTGCGGGGTAAGATCGAGGTGAAAACTAACGAATTTCTCCTACTTGACCCAGTTGGTTCTGTGTGTTGTAAGTCTATTAGGATATTCCACATATTCAGGGGATTGGAGTAAATTTAATTATACGGGGGAGTGGTCGGCCGATAGATCCGAAAGTGCTTCGGCGCTTATCAGCTAAATCTATTAATTCTGGTTGTTTGTTAGGGTCAGTATGTAGGAGAGCCCCAGTGCGGATGTTTCCTGGTGTATTCTTATTAGAATACCGGTTCCACCGTATGCTTTCCTGGATGATCTGTGCCGTAGAATATATATAGCCGGTTATTTGGAAGTTATATTTGTTAGTGAGATGCGTCTCTAGTTCTGTTTATGCAGTGAAACACCGTTGGCGATCCACAGATATATTCGTGGATTGTTCAGATGCAAGAATCTGTATCAAGGTATTTTCATTTAGCAAAAGATTTTTCATAGTTGATCTCATAAACGACAGGGTGAAAATCATCGCTCGAATAGGGCTTTGTGACTGCTGCATGGGCTGCTGAGCGTTATCCATACTCAAATCTTCTTTGATTACACTTGGGGGTGCTGCTGAGGGAGTTGGTATTTGTAAGCCAAATTTTAAAGCACTAGCGAACAATATGCCGTTGATAGTGTTTGCGGGACCAAATGAGGACCTGGCTGCTTTGGCGAAAAAGACGTCGGGAGTAGTTTGGGATTCTATAAATGCACCTGGCAGGTGCTGAAGGCGTGCTGTTGGTACTCGTCGGATACGATGTTTTAGTTCCTTGTACACTGGACAGTTTCTGTAGTTCGCTGTGTGATTTTGACCGCAGTTTCCGCACTTTTTTGTATTAGGGTCATCTTTGTTGGCTAAGCAGGAGTCAAAGCCATGGGAGTCTCCAAAAGCTACACATACTGACACAGACTCCTGGGAGTTCGAGCATTGAACTGGACCGTTCCATTTGTGTGGTTCCACAACAGTAATCCGGCGATGCAACAGGAGCTTTAGTTTGTAGATCGGGTGCACTTCATTTTTCTTTGAAGCTTTACTATGTGGATCCAGCTCAACTTTAAAGAGAGGTTTCGATATTTTACTTTTGTTTATTATATTTTGGAATCTCTTAGCAAAAAGCCTTTTGCTTTCAACGCTCTTACGATCACCGAAGTGGGTTCATCCGGTTCAATACCGTTAAGTACCACCTGCAGGCCCTTGCTGCTTTTGTTTTGTATGCTTTTATAGCAGCCTTAATCGTTACGACCGATGTTTTTGTTATACTTCGATGCATCGATGAACATCGGTATCTGCAAAAACATCGTAAAACATAACGAAACATCGTTAAATAAAAGTCGATGTGCGATGCATCTATTTTTTTTTTACATCACTTATGCATTGCCGTTTTACCATTGCAATTAAAATGGGTCGTGAAGAAAACAGAAAAAAATATTTTTTTTTTTTTTTTTTTCAAATTTGAAGATGGAAAAAAGATGTGTAGTCTGAAGCTGAGCGGAATGCACATAACAAATCTGAGGCGCCATTCGACCTCATAGCATTCAGATTCATTGGACGATTTGGATACAAGCAAAAAAAGGTGCCAAGCACATCACCAAAAAAAAATTAGCATTGAGACAAATAAGGAAATTATTACTTTATCGCTAGTGCAAATTGTCACCACAGACGTCAGACCGTTTCTTGTTTTGGATAGTCAAGGATTTCGCAACATAGTAAATCGTATTTATGATGCGTTTGCCATGAATCACATAATTTCGCGAAACATAATGGATCATGTTAAGGTTAACGAGCCATCAACGAATGATTCAATTATATGAATCCCATACTGGTTGTTACATTAAGGAACGTATAATCGAAATATTACAGGAATATGGAATTGATATTGAAAACGTTTGGAGCTTTATTTCGTGAATTTTCTCTTTAATTAGAGGAATGACATGAAAATTGTTGTTTCCAATGAGATCAACAATCTTCGACACCAGTGCGTTGTATTTTCTCTCGAATGTATATAGGTGGGGGCTTTAGTTTCCCTGGTCCATGTCCAGCTTCGTTAGGCTGGTCGTTGACATTATCAGTCAGTGACGTAAACCTATTGTTGTTGTTTACTGGGTCTCCAGCAGTTTGGTTTGAGTCACCGCGGTTTTGTTTTATTTCCCCGTATTTTTTGTGGGCTAAGTTTTCGCTTTGAATGTAGCGATCCATTCCGGTCTGCCTAGCTGGAACCGCTGGTTTTGACGCTGCGCTTGCATTCGAAGCAGTAGTGGAAAGAGCTTGTGCTTGGTTAGCAGAAGATGGTACGACGACTGTTGACACAGTTAAAGTTGTTGTTGCCGTAGCGTCAGGTGCAGCAACTTGTGAGGGCAAATTTGGTGGCGATAGCGGTTTTCGCGGGGAGGCGGTCGGCATTGGAGAGGCAAACTCTTCGCTCCAGGTTTTTGGAGTTGTAGTTGGTAAAATCGGAGAGCAAGAACGCGCTCTCGCATCTTCTATGGCTAAGAGGTTCTGCTTTGATTTTTCGATTGTCTGTGGTGTTGTGTCGGAGACATAGCTAAAGCAAGCGTTATTTTTGGCCAAAGAGAGTCGCCGTTCGTCTTGCTCGCGCTGACGCTGGGCACGGCTATCGTAGTGATTCATCGTAGTTAACACTTGCTCAATTAAAATTCTATTTGATTTGTTTATAGTTTATATAATAGTTTAATTATACTTTCACAACTTGTTTAGTGATCGATCGCATCGCACTAGGGGGCTTTTGGCCAAAATTTTAGATTTTTACCGCACTTGGGTACTATTTAATTTTGATTAATTCGGAGCGCTTTAAAGAATCACTTCTGCACCTAAGTACTTGAGAACAAAAATTTACAAGTAAGCCTATAAGACTTTAAAAATACCTTTCCAACGATATACTATATAGTACGTATCTGTAGCTTTTACGGTTTCAATTTTAGCGGGAAATAGCGAGTTCCTGCTGAACTAGCGGGAAATTTCAAAAGTCGTAGAACAAACATTTCTATATTTTTGAAAAGGAATAAATCCCTATCGTTACATTTTAGGGTTTTTTAGCGTATGATACAAACAGACAAACTGACTTTTCATCTCATTTTGAGAAGTCCACTAAAACTTTCAAATTTAATTGTCTTTTGAACTAGTTAACGGATTTGGGTGACCGAGGTATCAATCAACGCGTATTTTTGATTAGAATTTAAAAAAAATAAAAAAAAAATTTTCCAAAATGCCCCATTATCTGCGATCGCCTTAATCTTTCTCCTCCCACTTACACCCCCGTATCTCGTGAACCAGGTGAATTGGAAAAAGTTCTAGTATGCCATTTTGTATGTTAGGACTAAACCGGTACTTCTACAACACCATTTTTGGCAGGTACTTGTACCTAGTAGAGTTTTAGGGTATTTAACACCCTTTTGTGGTTTTCACACGCCCATATTATTAAATTTAGCAACCCAAAAAATTCATTCAAAAATTTGCCAAAAATAAAGTTCCTGCTTCTTACATTCTACACATTCCAAAAGAACGTGTCCGCCTCAAATGTAACGGATTTTTGCCAATAATGCTATTCTTAAAAAATCTGCAAGTTCGATATTTTTCCACCGATCTTTAAAGTTGATATGATTTTAGAAAGCTAACAGTTAGGGCTAACTAAAAAAAATAAAATATTTTTTAAATCATTATCTTCTGGGGTTAAATTACAGTTATATTGGATTTTTGAATTTTTGACCGATTTCTCAAAATAGATCGTCGTTGCGCCACCTCAGGATGACCTCCAAAAAAATTGATTTTTTTTTTTACAGATATTGCTTTCATACCGTATTATCTATTTATGATACAGCATTTTCCAAAATGGAAAAAAAGTGAAATTCACTCCACCCTACTGTGCAGTCCTTACATATATTATTGCTGCAATTTGTTAATGGTTGAACACCTATTTTTTTTAGTTTAGTCCACTTGTTTTTAAAGTTAATTAACTTTAAATTTACATTTTTTAATTGGAACGAACTGATCATATAGGTAACTTATATTAAAGTTAAGGAGTTCCAGTTGGGCGTACCACTTAAGTGTATTGTAACAGTCATTAAGCGCATTACAGTCAATATTCTTAAAGTCACGATATTTGATAAGTTCGTCATGATAGTCTAAACAGTAGTCAAACGTTATAAATATGAGGTCGTGTTTGGAATAAGCAGGGACTAGCAGTTGTTCATAATTCAGTACTTTAGGAGGCATATTAATAAAAAATAGGTCTAAAAGGGTACTACTAGTTTTAGTGAAGTGCGTAGGCATTGTGGTGTTGACCAGAGTAAGCGCCTGCATGCTCTCTAATAAATGTTTGTATCAAAGCGCTAAAAATGCTTAGATGTAATGATGGGGAATTATTTCTTTTTGAAAATCTCGAAATGTCTGTTCTGCGACTTTTTGAATTTCCCTCTAGTTTAGCGGGAATAAGCTATTTCCCGCTAAAATTTAAAACCGCAGTTTCCAAACCGTAAAAGCTACAGATTGTTAAAAAGATGTTATTGAGGGTTTTTAGTCGTGTCTTTATACCTATTTTTCTAAATTACTCAGGTAACATTTTATAGATAAAATAATACCATTTGGCTATTTTAGAAAAATTGACACATGTCGTCCTTATTTCAATATGTTATGGCCAATAAAATTCCGTGTTTTTTCGTATATCACACATATCTGTAAAAATCATAGCTCGCAAATAACTGTTGACCGTTTTTCTTCTTGCGCTCTCGTTGCGAGCACAACCGAAAAAGTTCATACTCTCTCGCTCTGGCTCTGAGCAAGAGACTCGTTGAACTCTTTGTATGTCGCTCTTTCAATGAGCAGTGCGTAAAGAGCGGAACGAGAAACGCTCGCACAATGAGAGTCAACAAAAGACCGATTGACCGAAAAACTCAACGCAAACGGTCTTCACATTTACTTTCGTTGTTGTGAAAAAGAAATAATATAATTTGTTTAATAGAACAATTTAAATTTATTTTCAAATATTTTTGTTAACAAGTTCCATTTCGATTCCATATTCCATATAACAAAATGCTATCAAAAAGCAAAAAAAAAGTTTCAGAAAATGGTGTTTTTAAATTTTTTTTGCATTAAACGCGTTCGAACGTACGTTCGTGGCCCGTGGAAATGCCCAAATATATTTTTTGTAACATTTTTTATATATTATGTGTTAAGCTTTATAACTAGTAAGGCGTTAAGATTTTCTGCACTAATCGAACTTCTTCGTTCACTTAATATAAAGTGTAGGGCTGAGAATGCCCGTTCGACGGAAACTTGCGTTGCAGGTGTAGCCAGTACAACCTGCGATAGTGCACTTATATGAGGAAACTTAAGCTGCAAGTCATTAAAAATTCCAATATATTTGAGTTTAATGACAAGCGACCAAATGTAACTTCGAAGTTTTCGATGTCACCATTTTGACATGTTTTGCAGAAACAGGATCTTTTTTGCTTTCTGACACTGTCTGAAAATCTTCAAAAAATGCCGAGAACAGCGACTTCTCTTTAGATGAGGATGCGGTTGAAAGAATTGACGAGAATGAGGAGTCAAACATCTCTTCACGCACAGGAGTTCCGAGCGCAGGAACATTTCGTGTTTGTGCCTTAAATAATAAAGCGATAATAAGTATGAAATGTTTTTTGGATTTTAGTTTAGTACAAGTATTAGTTTTTGACGAAGACAATTTTAATTATTAACATAGTAGACCTGGTATGCCCATATTCCTGGCAGTTCGGGCATTGAACTGGGCCGTTCCGTTTGTGTGGTTCTTCAACAGTGTTCAACAGTGTTCCGGCGATGTAACAGGAGCTGTAGCTTGTAGATCGGGTGCACTTCATTTTTCTTTGGAGCTTTACTGTCTGGCTCCAGCTCAACTTTGAGGAGAGGTTGCGGTATTTTACTTTTGTTTATTATATTTGTGACTCTCTTAGCGAGAAAGCCCTTTTCTTTTAACGCACTTGCGATCTCGGAAGGGGGGACATCCGGTTCAATACCTTTAAGTACCACCTGCAGGCCCTTGCTGCTTTTTAGTTGATATGTGTAAAAGCTTTTTTTACCTTCATTCAGATAACGGGGAGATTTTACGGAAATGCTCCTCGTCTTTTGTTTGGAGCTTTATTTCGTGAATATTTCCTTTTATTAGAGGAATGACTTGAAAATTGTTGTTTCCAATGAGATCAACAATCTTCGACACCAGTGCGTTGGATATCTTCTCCCGAATGTATATAGGTGGGGGCTTTATTTTCTTTGGTCCATGTTCAGCTTCGGTAGGCTGGTCGTTGACTGTATCAGCCAGCGGCGCAAACCTATTGTTGGTGTTTACTGGGTCCCCAGCGTATTTCCCCGTATTTTTTGTGGGCTAAGTTTTCGCTTGGGTACTATTTGAATTTAGCGATCCATTCCGGTCTGCCTAGCTGGAACCGCTGGTTTTGACGCTGCGCTTGCATTCGAAGCAGTAGTTGAAAGAGCTTGTGCTTGGTCAGCAGAAGATTTTACGACGACTGTTGACACAGTCAAAGTTGTTGTTGGCGTAGCGTCAGCTGCAGAAACTTGTGAGGGAAAATTCTGGGGTGATAGTGGTTTTCGCGGGGAGGCGATCGGCATTGAAGAGGCAAACTCTTCGCTCCAGGTTTTTGGAGTTGTAGTTGGTAAAATAGGAGAGCAAGAAAGCGCTCTCGCATCTTCTACGGCTGAGAGGCTCTGCTTTGATTTTTCGGTTGTTTGTGGTGTTGTGTCGGAGACATAGCTAAAGTAAGCGTTATTTTTGGCCAAAGAGAGTCGCCGTTCGTCTTGCTCGCGCTGACGCTGGGCACGGCTATCGTAGTGATTCATCGTAGTTAACACTTGCTTAATTAAAATTCTATTTGATTTGTTTATAGTTTATATAATATAAAATAGTTTATTGATCTGCTGATGAGTGTATCAGGAAAAAATTGAATATGTTTCAGACCAATCCAAAAAAATGATACAAATAAACTAAATTTTCGTTTCTTTTTGAGAAGTCCACTAAAAATTTTAAACTTAATTATCTTTTGAACTAGTTGTCGGATTTGGGAGACCGACGCATCCACTTCTCAAAATGAGATGAAAAGTCAGTTTGTTAGTTTGTTTGTTAGTCTTTTTGCATCAAAGCGCTAAAAAGCTAAGATGTAATGATGGGGATTTATTCCTTTTTAAAAACCTAGAAATGTTTGTTCTACGACTTTTTGAACATCCTGCTAGCTAAGCGGGAAAACGCTATTTCCCGCTTAAATTAAAACCCAAACAGTTTCCAAGCCATAGAAGCTACAGATATGTTCTATATTACGTTTTTACTTATTTTCTAAAGTACTCTGGTAACATTTTACAGGTGAAACAAGGATTTTTAGTTTACTTTTTGGCGAATTGTGACAAAACGGCTCTAACGATTTTTATTTATTTGTATATGTTGTAAAACGTAAAGTTTTTCGTTTTTTGGTATTTGAAACATAAGTTTTGGCTGAGGGTCTTGGAAGATATTACCTATTAACTGAATATAGGCATTTTTGTATCGGTCGAAAATCACGTTTTAGTACGAAAAACTTTTTGGTTTTATGAAATATCTCAACCAAACATATAAAATATGCATTTAACTTAGTTTTGTATATCTTGACCAAATTTGGTTGAAATCTGACCACTATATCATACAGCTGTCATAGGACCGATCTGGCGAAAATTAGGTCTTAGTATAAAAAACTTTTTTTTTATGATATTTTTGAACCAAATTTATAGAATATGCATGAAAATTAGTTTTATACATCCTGATCGAAGGTGGTTCAAATTGGACCACTATATCAGTTAGCTGTCATAGGACCAATCGGGCGAAAATTAGGTCTTAGTAAAAAATTTTTTTTGTTTTAATGAGATATTTTAACCAAATTCATAGAATATACAGTTAATTTAGTTTTATAGATCCTGACTGAAGTTGACTCAAATCGGACCACTATATCATAGCTGTCATAGGACCGATCGGTCCAGTATTAAGTCTGAGTATGAAAAAATTTTCTGTTTTATGAGATATCGTAATACGTATACGAATATACATTTAAGTTAAACTTATAGATCCTGACCAAAGGTGGTTCAAATCGGACCGCTATATCATATATGTCATAGGACCAATCGGGCGAAAATCTAGTCTTAGTATGAAAAACTGTAATTTCCATAGTAACTACGGGGTCTCCGATAGTCAAGTATGCTCTACTGTAGCAACTCAAAATAAGCGAGCGGGGGGCGAAGCCTCCTTTTTAGACCCCGTACTTAAAAAAAGTACAGGGGTCTATAGGGTTTGTATTAACGAAAATGTGCGTAACAGGCAGAAGGAGACGTGGCAGACCCTATAAAGTATCTATATTCTTGATAAGCATTAATAGCCGAGTCGATATATCAATGTCCGTCTGTCTGTCTGTCTGTATGAGCACCTAGATCTCAGAGACTATAAGAGCTAGAGACACAAAACTTGGTATGTAGGTTCCTCTATATTGCAAGCAGATCAAGTTTGTTTAAAAATTTGGCCACGCCCCCGTTACCGCCTAAAAATATACTTAGAAAATTTCATATCCATATTATAAGAGCAATTTAAAAGTCAGAGATTCAAGAATTTGCATAGACGAAGAGAAAAGTGTCCTAGATTTTTGCTGAAAATTTCATTCCGATCAGATTGAGTTTACATGTTATATAACAAATTGGCGTAGTGGATGATTCGCAGCGCTCAAGATATGGTTGGTCAGCCGATCGTGAGTTCGAACCCTGGCAGGGACGTGTGTTTTTTAATTCAATAATTTTGCTTTGACATTCAATTTGTATTTATTAATGTTATGATAACATAAAATATTAACATTTAATATTAATAAACATTTTTAAAATTATGAAATAGAGTACTGTAAAACCTTTATTGAAATTTGGCAATCTTGTACACAAAAAAAAAACATTCTTTAAGATTAGGTCGTTGGTTCGATTACCGGCTCCATCAACAATTTTATTTTATAGCTTTTGTTAAAATTTTTTGTTTATTGTTTTTTTGATAATTTTTTTTTATCATGTACATTAACATTTTAAACACACATACACGTGTTTTATACATATGCATGTGTGTTTTTAACAAAATCTCAGAAATGAACATTTCGCTTGGAAAAATCAAGTCTATCAGATATGCATTTTAACCAAACTAACAGCATTTGCATGTGTTATTCTTTTAATTCATGACCGAAGTTGGTGCAAATCGGACAGCTATATCATAGAGCTGTAATAGGACCGATCGGTCAAAGAAGAGTTTTAGTATGAAAAATGTTATTGTTTTATGAGATATCGTAACCAAACTGATATATTATGCATTTAAGTTAGTCTTATACATCCTTACCGAAGTTGGTTCAAATCCTTACACTATATAATATAGCGGTCATAGGACAGATCTGGCGAGAATCATGTCTAATTTAGTTCGTCACAAAAGTGGATATCAGAAATTTTGGGGCTAGAAATTGCTTTCGCCACTAGACTTTTACCTCGTGAAGAGTTTTTTTTTGTGGGATCCCTTATAGTCTCTGAGATCCTTTAGTTCATACGAACGGACGGACGGACAGACACTCATGGCTACACCGAATAGGCTATTGATGCTGATCAAGAATATATATACTGTATAGGGTCGGAGATGCCTCCTCCTCCCTGTTACATACATTCCAGCGAACAAAATATACCCTTTAATAAGTTTCGCTTTGTACGCCGTGGTACGTATAGTCTGGAGGGGTGGCGGTAACAACCGGTACAAATGTTACGTTAATGTTATAATCTATAATATATATATATAAAGCTGTTTGACCTCATTCATTCACTAACTGACTTAGCATTGCACAGGCCAAACCGCTAAAGTTACATGCTTGAAACGTTGGTGGCGCAGAGGATGGTGTATAGACTCTTAAAGGGCTGCAACATTAAATTTGTTTAACAGATGCTTAAGCTGCCACCAGGCCCGGAAATAAAAATTCCTGTCAAACTTCATATAATAAATACTTTGGCAGGAAATTTTATTTTTCGTTTTCATTTCGTGTGTATCCAGCCACTTGAACGAAATCCACAGAGAAAAAATAATTCTCATTAAATAAATAATAGCTTTGTCAAATTAATATTATTCAAGCTTAATAGACCGGATTTTTTTGTAAATCGTTAGTAAATACTTGCCGCAATTAGTATGCTAATCGATACATCGCTTTGAATTTCATTGCGATATTTACCTTGCATAAGTATAGCTTTTTTGTAATAAATAGCGATACCCATACAGACAGACGGACATGGCTCAATCGACTCGGCTGTTGATCCTGATCATACATTCTGCCAAACACATTATACCCTTTTTCCTACATTTTTAATGGACACATGGTACAACAAACACAAAGTGTGCCCAACTAATGTTATCGAAATGCATGGTCTCACATATCAAAATAAAAACAAACGCAATATGCTTATGAGCTAACTTCTTGAAATCTTTTAGGCTTACCACATTTTCCGTTTAATTTTCTTAGTTTGTCTGGCGTACTAAAACTTTTGCTAACCTACCTTGTTCACGAGATACGGGGGTGTAAGTGGGAGAGAAAAAATTGAAATGATTGCAACTAATGGAGCCATTGGGGCATTTTGGAAACAATTTTATTTTTTAAATAATCTTATCAAAAATACGCGTTGATAGCTCAATCACCTGTATCCGATAACTGGTTCAAAACATAATTAAATTTTAAATTTATAGTGGACTTCCCAAAATGAGATGAAAAGTCAGTATGTCTGTTTGTTTGTTTTTTAGTCCGTATCAAAGCGCTAAAAAACCTTAGATGTAATGATAGGGAATTATACCGCTTCAAAAATCTAGAAATGTTTGTTCTACTTTTTTAATTTCCCGCTAGTTTAGCGGAAAACGCTATTTCCCGCTAAAATGTAAAAGTTAAAAAGGCGTTGTTGAGAACTTTTAGTCCTGCCTTTAAACTTTTTTTCTTAATTACTCAGGTAACATTTTACAGGTGAAAAATTACAGTTTGGCTATTTTAGAAAAATTGACACATGTCGTCTTTATCAAATTTTAATATATTATAGCCAATAAAATTCACACATATCTGTAAAAATTAGTTTCGGCGAGATAGACCATTTAAGTGTAAATATACATACTACATCAAGTTGAAAGATGACAGCGGCAATAACGTGTCTTAGTAGCAAACCTACGTAGCATACAGCTTACGCTACATAAACAACCGGCGTTGCCAAAAAGTTTTGTTTTGCGATGAAGAAGCCCCAGCGTTGCCAGACAGTTAATTTTTTTTTTAGAGCTCGGGATTGCTTTTTCTGCAACGCATATTAAATTTTTATGGTCTTTTTTTCTCTATATTATTAAAAAAAAATTTTATTTAAAAAAATTGACATTCGGCACTGCGCAAAAATTAATTTGTATGTACAAAAAAGCTCACCCTTTTTGCGCACAGTGCAGAATGTCAATTTTTTTTTTTAATAATTAATATTTTTATTTAAAATTTGTATGCGTTTTATATATTAATTTTGTTCGTCACAAAATTGGATTTTAGAAATTTTGGGGCTAGAATATGCTTTCGTCACTAGAGTTTTACCTCGTGTAGAGGTTCTTTTTGTGGGATATCAGAAATTTTTGATTTTGATATTGTGGCTTTATCACTAATGCAGGCAGATAGTAAAATATGTAAATTTATTTGTTGAATTTGTTTTATATTTAAAATAAATTTTTTCTTTATTAAGTGTTTATTAAGTTTTTTTTTTTGACATTTTTATGCTTTCATTGTACCCATTTCACCCAATTCAATAGAAAATCGTATACAAATCAGATGTAGTGTGAAAAATAGTAAATAAACGTTTTAATTGCAATTTGAATTTATACATAAAATTTTATCATAACACAAACAATGCCCTAGGACACGACGATGAGATACCCAGGGTTTTGGGTTTTGAAATTTATTTCGGGGTTTTTAAATTTTTCAGTGTTTTGAAATTTATTTATTTATTTATCCTACATGTATTTGCAAATGCATGTATATTATAAAATCACATTAAGATGTATACAGGTACGAACATATATCGAAAAACTGCTCTTTTTGTTAAACGGACAGACTTTGGTCCTTATTCATGATATATATGCACGTTTAAATAAAATGCAAAAATTATGATGGCCTTTATCGCATTTTCTCCACCTCACTATCTCTCCTTCCCTTGCCTACACCTTTTGAGAAATCCCCAACTTATTTTAATATTCCCATACTTCAACTTTTACAAAATTTTAATTTATATAAAATTTATTTAATATATCTGAGATTCAAATCACTTTCCGAATCTAATTTTATTTTAAAAATTAAATTACTTTAAATTAACTGATTAAGTTGACGTTAAGTAAATAAATGGTTAACAAACAAACAAAACAACAGAATATTCTTTTTGGCTTATACTATAAATGGGCTCAGGGTATAAAAGCCTGCGGCTACAGTCGAAAAAAGATGCTAGCCTTGAAAATCACGACAGCGTGCCAAAATAGAATACACATAAATATTGTGATCAAGATCATTGCCGCATACTCTTTGTGATATAATTGCGTTGCTGGGACGCTTGGCTGTCACTTCAGCTAGCAAATTCGTGACACCTGTTTGGTATATGTCCAACAGTAAAATAAAAAACAAAATCAGATCAGTGGACATTCTAATTTACACAATATAAATGTATGTATTTACAGAAAAATTTAATTTATTGCGTCAGATGGCGTTGATTTGAGCCCAACCAATTGTTGTAAGTGCTAAATATTTGTAAAGCGTAGTTTATGAAAAGCTATTGTCGTATCCAAGGCTGGTTGGAGTTGTTTGGATTTCTGTATCACATAGGGCGTGAGTCAAAGTACATGGCAAGTCTGTCTACCTTTCACATCGTCTTCGAATAGGCAACGATAGCGACTAGCTAGTTGTCTTGTTTATTTTTTTTAACAGTTGCCGCTTTTGGCTCGAATGCGACCTCAATGACACTGAACAACTCAGTTTGATTTTGCACAACGCGATGAAATGCCGCAAAAAATGCCAGTAGTATCAGACGAGCAAAATAGTGAAATGTAAACGAACCTAAAACAGTGTTGTAAATTACACCAATGTGCTCCAATAATGCACAAAATAAATCAATCAAAATACCTTGACAACAACAAAATACAATTTTTTTTTTTTAGAGCGTGAAATACTTTTGCTAATTAAAAACAAAAGGGCACTTTTCATAACACCACAACTCACCAACCACGAAATACTCAACCTTATTATGGACATAAACGGATTTAGTGGTGGTCGCGTACAGTATTTACAGGCTCAGTTGTTTCCTGTCTGCACATTAACAACAGCCAATGGAGGTAAAATTCATCCAATGCAAATCCAATACGAACAGAACACAAACAGTCGAGTTTTATCGACTATAATTTACCCTATCTTACAAGTTTATGACACCGATCGAAATCGCTTTCGATCTTAAAGATGCAAGTCGGCATCCTGGGAACACCACGAGGAAGTTATTGTGATACAGTGGGGTCATAATAAAGTTTTCGAGTCGACTTGAAATGCGTGGGAATGTATGTAAGAGGGAGAATGATGCATCTCCGACCCAATAAAATGGTTTATCTATAATATATGGGATGTTCTTTGTCAAACGGAAAAAGCCTCTACCCAAAATTGACGTGGATGGATTTAAATGATCTTGGAATTAAAATGTTCGTTATTGATCGCTCTTTCGAAAGCCGATGGGCTTTCAAAATAGCTGCCCAATATGGCGTCTCAAAAACACGAAAATCTGAGGTTCCCGTATTGAAAAAATTTTGAAAACCAAAATAAAAGTCATATTCGATTAGTTATGGGCAATGAATGTCACTAAAAATTTAGTATCAAAATCGGAATACAATATCATATAACTGCCATAGGAACAATCGGATGAAAATTTATTTTTAGTACCTTGAATACAGCTGGAAATTTCCAATAGCAAAATGTGTCAACTTTTTCAAGTAGTATGATAACTGATAATTGCTTTGTACGAATGGTGGATAAAAAAGTCTGATTTGTATACGAAGGCATGATTTGTATACGAAGGTATGATTTCATTAATCAGTCACTGATTACTGATTTAAAAACTTGCTGAATGACTCCAATGTGAAGTAAAACGACTCACAGTTGAAATGCCTCTCCTTGCAAATAGTATTACTACTTTTCTTACGTGCCCGGGCTACAGATTATATTATTAACCGTCCGATTTATCAGGTTGTCCGAACTTATAAGTGTGCAAATAATTGAATTTGTACAGTAATTTATTTATGCGTTTAAGAAGTTTATTCAAGAAAAATATAAGAAGTGCTCCTCTTTGTCACGCTTCAATTCCGAGAGCGAAGATAGCAGGGGGCGGAACCCCCTAGTTATTGCATAAAAATAACACGAAACTTTATTTAAAAACAAAAGAGTTCTATATTTAAAAATGTGGGTGTAATATATTATTTTGCAATTTGCTTTGGACAACGGTGGCGTAAAAAAAATTTGAAAGTCTATTGAATTACTCCACTTTTATAGAAGTCTATCTGCCAAGTTTGGTTGCTCTAGCTCTCAAAGCGGTTGAGATATATGCACAATTCACACAAATTTCAAAAAAGTGAAACTGTATTAAGAATGGAATGTAAAGAAGAGAAGGAGGAGGAGTTTTCATTTTCTATATGTAGGGATTAGACATGGGTGATAGTAAGCAAACAAGTAAATATGTATTCATAATATTCTCAATGTATTTTATATATGGGCATTATCCAGAAATATCAACTGCAGCCACAAACGTAAATTTGATTTAAGACTCACAGCTTGTGAAACTTTTTTTGCAGAAACAAGTTACTTGTTTAAACATTTTACACATTCATCAGTTCATTAGTTTGAGCATATCGACTGCATCTTTGAATAAATTAAGTTGAACATTTTTAAGTTACTTGTTGAATAATTTTACATATTTATTAGTTAATTAGTTTGAGCATTCCGACTGCATCTTTGAAATAATTACGTTTTTCCGTATTTTTGCCTGTTTTGCCAAATGTTGACTTCAAAAATGAAGTGTTTGTTTTATAGTGATTTTTCTGTCGATATCTTTCTTTTAAGAACAGCAAATTAATGAAAATGTTAAGAAAACACTTAAATTCTAGTAATAAAGCTTCTCAGTGACTTAAAAAGTTAAAATATATAATTCAAACGAAGTAAAAAAAAAAACAAAAAAAATATGATGAAACAAAATGTCGAGTGCGATAAGTCGCGTGCGAAAGTAATTGGAATTAAAAAAAATCATATTACGCTTAAATTTTAGGGGTTCTTGATTTATGTTCTTGATCACCACAAAAAGCCACCGCAGACACAGTTTAAAGAATATGATGTATTTTTTTATATGTTATATATTAGTATTACAAACTGGCATACTACTAAGCAATATAAGCATATAAAATATGCTTAAGATTTAAATTATTCTTATATCATTCAACGGTCAATATATACATTTCGGATGTCCTCGCGAATGGAGCCTCTGCCGTTCTTTAAAAGATTGGATTAAGTTTAACAAGCACTAATGCAGTCAGATAGTAATATATGTAAATTTATTTGTTGAATTTCTTTCATACAGAGGTGTTCTACAAATCTCTAACAGCGCCAAAGCAACCCGAAAGCAATCGTTGGTGTTCCTGAACAAAAGCAACCATTGCTTTTAAACGTCAAAAAAATTGTTTAGAGATTTGACAAAATCTAATATTTATTGAGTGCATTAAAATGCATTAAATAAATTTTTAATAATTTTTCTAATTATATAAAATATTTCTAAATATTAAAATATTGTTAAAACTGGAAGAAAGCCCATTTTAGGGACTTCGAAAATATGTTCGAAAAAACTAAATCTCTGACATTTAAGGAACACCAACATTTCGAATGGTTGTTTTCAAAAGGTGAATGACAAAAAATGTTCTATCTCAAATTATTATTGTTTTGCACTAAATTAATAACAATTCGCATTTTTCCAGCAAGAAATAACATTAATTAAGTTATATTTAAAATTAAGTTGATAAAAAAAACTGCATTTAAATTTTTATTTTTTTTTTTTTTCTATGAACCTATAAATTTTGAGACTTTTTCAACTTTATGTTGATTTTCGAAACCGAGTCCAGTCGAGTCCACCAAATTTGACTTTTGTCTCTGATTCTGTGAATATTCAAGATAAGTTAAAAAAAAAAATCCTTGCTACAATTCTGCCCGATTGGAGATATTTGACTTTTAGTTACATAACCTTTGGTATTTTTTCATGTTACGCCATAGAGATAGCCTATGCTCAGGAGCAAATAATTTTAAACGTTCAAATGCTTTACTATGATAGGAATGACTGAAGTTGATGTGAAAAAGCTCTAGCTATTTAACAAGGTGAGATATCAGTCTGAAATTTGAAATATATATAGGCATTTCCACAGAAAGGTCCACCGCAGCCAAAAACGTAAAACTTGTCAAAAACTCACATCTTGTGAAGTTTTCTTGCAGAAACATTTTCAAGTTACTTGCTTAATCATTTTACACATTAATTAGATCATTAGTTTGAGCATATCGACCGTATTTTGGATAAAATTACGTTTTTTCGTATTTTTGCCTGTTTTGCCAAAAGTTGACTTCCAAAATGGAGTGCTTGTATTATACCGATTTTTTGACGATATCTTTCTTTTGGGAACAAAATATTAATGAAAATGCAAAGAAAACACTTCAGTTCTATTAATAAAGCTTCTTAGTGACTTAAAAAGTTAAAATGTAATTCATACGAAGTCAACAAAAAACATAAAAATAGTGATGGTAAAAAATGTCCCGTGCGCGATGTCCCGTGTGAATTTACGTCAAATTAAATTTAAAAAAAGTGCAAGTCATCTGTGAAAAAAATCATAACCATTTTAAAGAGGCATCAATGCACAAGAGTTTACAATTAATTGCATTAAAATATTGCCTCTGGATTCGCTGAAATTGGCATTTGAATTGGATGACCTCAAAAGTCACTTCCATTTCGTGTCCCGTGCGAATCACTTACATTTTACATGTGAGATTGGATGATATAAATATCTGAAAAAGCAAAAAAGTTTTTCATACTAACACTTGATTTTCGAACTATCGTTGCCCTGGCAGCTACAGCTGTTGACAACTAATAAGCGCCCTCGACTATGGTTAGAGTTGAAGAAGATTATTTCAATAATTTTGTATGGTCACAAGTTTCTGATCGAGCATATAAATTTCTCATGCTTGAGCAAACAAGCGACAACGTAGCATAATAATCTAAACAATCTAAACAAAATCCGACACAACTCTGATTTAACCCCAAAAGATAATAATTTAAAAAATAATTATTATCTTAGTTAGCTCTTAGATTATGCTTTTTAAAACCATATCAACTGTTTAGATCGGTTAATAAACATTGGACTTACAGATTTTTTACGAATCATTTACATTTTCACATTTAAGGCGGACACATTTGAAATTATCTCAAAAAAATTAAATTTTTTTTACATACATTTTTACATTTTTCGAAACTTGCTAAAAAGTGCATTTTTATTTCACATTTTCCTCCTTTTCATACAAAATATTTTGAGATCATCCCTTACAAAAAATTATAAAAAATATAAGCAAAGAGATTTTCGGAAAATTTTTTCCGTAGGCACTATTAGAATTTTTGAAACAACTTTTTGCATCAAAACATTTTTTTGTTGAATCCCAAGAAAAAAAGTCCAAAACGTAGATTATTATATCCAATCAAAAATTTCAATGGGTACTTAATGGGTTACAAAAAGTTGTGTATCATTCAAACGGCATTTAGAAGACCTTTCCATTGATACCAAAATGTTAATGGAGTTAATTTAAATAGCGAAGAAATTCACCTTTAGTTTTGTGTAAATACTTTTGACCACCCCTGTATATACATATACATATGTGGATTTTTTTACTCCGTACAAAGTGACCCACTCTAATATTTATTTATATGGGCGGAAGTTCGATATTGATTTTATACCCATTTCTTCTTTGGAAATTCTTAGAATTCATCGTAGATTATGAATTTAATAACCGCTTTGTCTCGAAACAAATTGACCCCATCTAATATATATACCACGGCCAAAAACGTAAAATTGATTAAAAACTCACATCTTGTGAAATTTTCTTGCAGAAACATTTTCAAATTACTTTTTTAATCATTTTATACATTAATTAGTTCATTAGTCTGACCATACCAGCTGCCTCTTTAAATAAATTACGTTTTTCCGTATATTTGCCTGTTTTGCCAAAAGTTGACTTCCAAAATGGAGTGCTTGTATTATACCGATTTTTTGACGATATCTTTCTTTTGGGAACAAAATATTAATGAAAATGCAAAGAAAACACTTCAGTTCTATTAATAAAGCTTCTTAGTGACTTAAAAAGTTAAAATGTAATTCATACGAAATCAACAAAAAACATAAAAATAGTGATGGTAAAAAATGTCCCGTGCGCGATGTCCCGTGTGAATTTACGTCAAATTAAATTTAAAAAAAGTGCAAGTCATCTGTGAAAAAAATCATAACCATTTTAAAGAGGCATCAATGCACAAGAGTTTACAATTAATTGCATTAAAATATTGCCTCTGGATTCGCTGAAATTGGCATTTGAATTGGGTGACCTCAAAAGTCACTTCCATTTCGTGTCCCGTGCGAATCGCTTACATTTTATCTATTATCTTAAAGATGAAAAATTACCCAAAGTCAATCTTTGCACCAATGAAAGAGCTAGTCAAATGCTATATGTTAAGCCCTTCATCAGAAAAAAAGCCGTTTCCTTTTTACCGTTTTTTTACTTTGAATGTTTACGAATGTCCCGTGCGCAAGTTTGGAAATGCCCATATGCAAATACTCACACGTCTTTATTTTTGCTACATATATGTAGTTGGTTCATAATCAACATTCAATGTTGCATTCGATGATTAAATTAGGGAGCTAAAGCGAATTTCACGATTGATTGATTTTAAGTTCATCTTTGATTGTGCAAGTTTAATTGCCTGATCACAAAGAAACTTTTATTATGATGTTGAATGTAGCCAACTCCATATTCTTAGAAGTCTGTGTGCTCAATTTGGTTACACAGACAGTTGATGTTGATTAAAAATGTATATACCTTATATGAGCAACAGCCAAATTTAAGAAGCTTTTCATTTTCTGACAGCTGATAAATATATTTGATTTTCTTAAAGTGATCTACCGGTTCTCAGAGAGGCGCTGTAATGAAAATTTGTTTTAGAACTTTCATAAATACGTATAAGTACCTCAAAGAGGTCAACTGTATTGAAGACGTCACCTTAAATAAGTACGTCTTGGCTTAGACTATGTTGAATTTTTTCTACTACAGGCAACGGTAGAGATTATACTGTAGAGCTCACACCATACTCTGACTTGAATTTAAAAAAAAAAATCATATTACGCTTAAATTAAATTTTTGTTCTTGATTTATGTTCTTGATCACCACAAAAGCCACCGCAGTCACAGTTTAAAGAATATGATGTATTTTTTATATGTTATATATTAGTATTACAAACTGGAATCCTACTAAGCAATATAAGCATATAAAATATGCTTAAGATTTAAATTATTCTTATATCATTCAACGGTCAATATATAGTGAATGGAGCCTCGTGAATGGAGCCTCTGCCGTTCTTTAAAAGATTGGATTAAGTTTAACAAGCTTATTACAATAATTTTCTTCATAAATGTGTAGTCGTTAGTGCACGGGCTCAGTGCAGTCAAGTTATAACGATTCACAAGAGTAAAGGCGCTACAGATAGCAGTCGGACAAACTAGACCAAGAATGCGGCGAGAAGCATAATATGTGACTTGAAGTTCAGCGACAAGTGCTGCTGGATGGACAATTAAGTCAATTCAGTTCTTATTGTCTCCAAAAGGGCAAAATATTCTTCACTTTAGTTGGAAAACGAGAGTAAAGAGCTATTTTACAGGTATTTCCTACTACATAAAAACTAATTTGATTTTTCTTAGTAATGTTTAAAGGTTGTATTTCATGGCTACATACAACTACATCAAATTGGGCATTTTCAAACGTTTTCAAGTGTCTGCTACAAATAGACACAGCGAAAATATTGAGGTGAACGCCTATTCTAGTATTTTTATAAGTGAGGCATCAAACCAAAACTAAAATAGTTTACGGTTTCGGTTCCGGTACGTTACGAAACAACTATTATGTTTCGGTAAAAGATTATATTTTAGTTTACTTCTTTCGCTATCAGTACCGGTAAACATATAAAACATTTTTAAATGTTAAGGTGTCGATTTATAATAATAAGGACATCGAAGTAAATATGTAGATCTACATTAATCAATTTTTTGAACGAATTTAATTAAATTTGAATGCAGAACAAATGAAGATGCCAAACCCTGAACAACTTGAAAATCGGAACTGCTCAAGTTTCGGACCTAGCAACTTTACAAGTAAAAAAATATTTCTTAATTTTAACACGATTTTTTTCATTAAAATGAAAGACTAATCGATTCAGGACTCTTTATCCGCCATTCACATTCAGGGAGCCTGATCAATAATTGTTTTGTTAGCTGCTTTTAATTTCTTCACTTTTTATAGCTCAATCGCTATTAAAAACTTAATGCACAAAATTGAAGATGATGTGGGTTTTTTATAGTTCGGTACCTAAACAAAAAATTGGTTCTAGAGCCTATTAGATTCGTGACAATAACACACTACTTTCAACACCTTTATCTCCGAGACCATAAGAGTTAGTGCAACCAAATTTGGTTACAATACTGCTATGTTGTGCACGCAGTTCAAATTTGTTCATAATATTGCCACAAACCCCAATTTTTCTGTAATCGAAAAAAAAAACTAAAATATCCAATATCAAAAATTCAATCAAATCAACTCAGCGGGTCAGCCGCAACGTGTTCGATCGAGCTCCGAGCCTCTCTGTTTTATGACGACGCCCGAACCCAAATTTGTGTATGGGTATAGGTATGCAAACGGGTATGTGTACGAGTATGAACTAAAGTCTTGATTTTTAGGTATGCAACGGGTATGTGTACGAGTATGAGCTCGAGTCTCGATTTTTGTATGTAAGTGGCTCGACTTGCTCAAGTCTCTCGATTCTCGATTTAATGTTTCAATCATTTTGTTGCCAGCATTTTTAAAGTAAATTAAACGAATGTAACTAATTATTCACCTAATTATAGTTACTGACTTAATTCTATCGGTAAATTATTATTATTATTATCATAAAAATGCCATAAATACAGCACCTGTTACATTGCTGCAAATTTTGGGCCTTTTTTTAAAACTCTGAAAACCATAAAAACATTACCTGTTAACTCGTTTCAATCTTGTGGAATTTTTAAAAATACCTTGGAGGCCCTCTAACTATTACATGTTTTATCTGTTAAACTACCCATTTTATTAGGTAAGACGTATCTCCAAATAGTAATAATTACAATTTGTTTGCTTTATTTTTAGGGTGAATATTAAATTGATAAAATACCAATACACTTGGCCCTCGCTTACGTTCCTAGAAAATCTCGTGTTAAGTGAAATCGTATTACATTAAAAAAGTTGCTCCATAGATTTAATTAACAGGTTAAACTTTTTAATAACGCAAAAATGTTAAAAGATAAGAAAATCATATGTTTCGTTGCAAGTATGCAAGCGGTTACATACGCGGATACATTTATGTACTTTTGTTAGTTAGTAATTATTTTTGAATGGCAAACATAGAATTAGTAATTAATAATATACGAATTATTTTATTTTGAAAATACTTAAAGAACGCATTATTTTTCATTTAAATAAGAAATAATTATAAAATAACCGCTCTTTTTTGTGACAGGTACTTGTACAACACAATTTTATGACAGGTACTTGTACCTAGTATAGTTTAGGGTATTTAACAACCTTTTGTGGTTTTCACACGCCCATATTTTAAAATTTAGCAACCCAAAAAATGCATTAAAAATTTTCCCAAAAATAACGTGCCAAAAGAACGTGTCCGCCTTAAATGTAACGGCTTTTTGCCAATTTCGCTATTCTTAAAAAATCTGTAAGTTCGATATTTTTCCACCGATCTTTAAAGTTGTTATGGTTTTAGAAAGAAAACAGTTAGGGCTAACTAAGAAAGATACATTTTTTTTTATTTTTTTTTTTTATTTTATTATTTTTATTTTTTATTTATTTATTTTATTTTTTAAATCATTATCTTTTGATGTTAAATTACAGTTATATTGGATTTTTTGAATTTTTTGACCGATATCCCAAAATAGATCATCGATGCGCCACCTCAGGATGACCTTCAAAAAAATTGATTTTTTTTACAGATATTGCTTTTTACCGTATCATCCATTAATGATACAGCGTTTTCGAAAATATGTAAATATTTATATTTATTTAAATGCATTTATATATATAAAACTCTTTGTCCTATACATTCATCTATTCATGAACTATTGTACAGGCCAATCGGCTTAAGCTACAAGTTTAAATTTTAACATAAAACAGATCTGACAAATTCATCGGCGCACAGTGGGGCCATTTCTCATTTTGCGTTGCAAAAATCATATCTTTTGAACCAGTGAAGATATTTCCAAAATTCAAAAAGCATAGAAAACTTCATAGGCTTTCAAATGACTGCTTGCACAAGGCGACTCAGGGTTTTTGGCCAAAGTTGAAAATATTTTCAGGGCATATTTTACATGTAAAATTAAAAAAATAGATCAATTTTTTTTTGGCCAAAATACACATTTTAATCCTTTTTCATGTTTTAAACAGCATTAATTAGTATTTAAAAAAGTTTCGTTACGCTTATTAGAAAAATTTTTTTTTTTTATATCTCGTGTGTTGCCTGGCATAGCGTATGTAATTTTAATGCGCTCTTCCTCTTAAATAAGCATTTTATTGCGGGCGCAAATCGGCGCAAACAAAACAGGGTAATTTTTTTAGAAAATTGATTACTAAAGAGTACTGAGGTAGTGGGAAGGTGTCCAAAAGTGTCCAATTTTTTTTTTGCCATCAAACTTGAAAAATACCGTAATTTTAGTGCTTTTTTCAAACATCGCTGGGATAAAAAGTAAACAAATGACGACACTTATTTCTCCGGTTTTATATTAATAATGAATATACTGTTTATATGAAACCAAAAATATAAAGATCAGTCGCATAACTTGTCTAAAATTCAATTATAAAGTACGTATTTTTTAAAAATTGCACATTTGTGCGCGCATTGAAAAATGGGTCAACTTTCTGCCACGCCCACAATTCTTATCCGATTTCAATAATTTTTTGGATTCGTAATCTTTGAAGATTTATTTATCGAATGCATTTATAATTTTTTAAAAATTCGATTGTCAAAAAATGATTTTTGCCACGCTTTTCCGTCTGCGGCCCCACTGTGCGGCGCTTAAGACTGGGTTTTTCAAAATTCGAAGTAAAAGGGCTTTTAATTCGAGGTCAAAGTTCGCGTTTATTTTGATTTACATATAGCAGTGTTTGGTCAGCCAGCGGGTTCAGCGCCTAGGTAGTGCAGAGGATGGTGTCGTTGACTCACGCACACGGTAATGTGGGTTCAAAATCAGGAAGGCCCAGCAAGATTTTATTTTTTAAATTAATTTTTATTAATAAAATAAAATTTGTTTAACAGATGCCACAATAATTCAATGATTTAAATAATATATAATTTTTTCTTTTTAAATTTTTTTTATAAAAACAAATGTGTTGCTACATTCCGTATTTTTTTTGTTGTTTGTTTTTGTTAAAACCAAAGAAAACTAAACCCAGAGCTGCAGCATATCAAATTTGCTTAGCAGCTTTTAAAGGTTCTGTAAAGAAGCTGATTTACATTCAAAAATAATTTTCTTTAAATTAATAATTGGTTTGTCAAATTAATATTATAAAAGCTAAATAAATTGAATTGTTTGTAAATTATTAATAAATAAATGCCGCATTTAGTATATTTATCGATACATCGCTTTAAGTGTCATATCGATATTTAAATTGCATAAGTATCGCTTCTTTGAAACAAATAGCGATACCCATCACCAATAGTTGAAAATTAATTTTGGCGCGAGATCGATGGGTGCGCTGCAGCCCAATTCGCAGCTACAGCAGCCACAGAAACAGGCATATTGCTTGGCCACACGCTCAACAGCAACAAAGCAGCCAGCAACAAAAACAACAACAACAACAGTAAAAGAAACAGAAACAAATGCAGTTGAAGAAGCAACCAAATAACTTAAATATTATGAAAAACGTTTTTTGAAGTTATCTTAACCAAACTCACAGATTTGATTTTGCACCCCAAGTTTTAAATTTTTCTACCAAACCTTGAGTTTTCCGCCAAATCAGGCTTTTTGAAGTTATCTCAACCAAACTTACAGATTGCAAGGGCAGCGGGCAAGGTGAATATAATTATTCTTTTCTCTTTCAAAAAATGTTATATTAAATAAATTTTTTGCCACTTATTACATTTAGAGGGAAATTTCCACCAACAAAAAATCAGGGACCGTTAATAATGATTATTTTTGTTATTATTATTATTTTGATCAAAAGAAATTAAAATCATTAATAACACTCGGCAACAAATTGCAACTTTTTTCTTCTGAATTGGACCAAAACGGATACATTTGTGGCCCCAAACACCGAAAACATTTTTTTTTTTTCTATGGCAGAATTTTTTTTTTAATTTTTTTGAAATTTGGCTGCTTTTTTCATGCCGTTTTTTATCAAAATTATGATTATAAAAATTGATCAAATTATTGGCAACAGCCAACAAATTACACGAACCAAACCCACTTTTTTGGATAGATTTGGGGCCAAAAACGACGAAAAACATTTTTTTTTTTTCTATGGTGAAATTTTAATTATTTAATTACTGGTAATAACACTAGGCAACAAATTTCGACTTTTTTCTTCTGAATTAAACCAAACCAACTTTTTTGGATAGATTTGGGGCCCCAGACGCCGAAAAGCATTTTTTTTTTCTCTATGGCAGAATTTTTTTTAGAATTTTTTGAAATTTGGCTGCTTTTTTCATGCCGTTTTTTAGAGGTACGCCCACTTTTGTCATCATTACACCCGAATGCCATCTTCACACAGTCTATACACAGTCTAAGATTAAAGTCAGTAGTTTAAGAGCTATTCATTTTTTAATTAAGGAAATGTTGTTTTTTTTTTAAGCTTTTTTTTTTAGCTTTTTTTACTTTAAAATTCATGGAAAACTCGAAAAAAATTCTAAGCTGGGATTTTAATTTTTTTTTTGCAAAGCTGCATTAATTAAGCGTCAACATCAAATTGATTTCCTATGAGTTTGGTTAGAATATCTCAAAATACACAAAAAATTTTCATACTAAAGGTCATGCCGCTCTACAAGGAAGTCATCAAAATCGACAAAATCATGCTTTGATATAAAATTTTATTATATCGCCGTTTCTCCATAGATTTTAATGAATCATATCTTAACAATTAAAAAATTAAATATAAAATAAATAGAAAAATTAAATACATTAAAATTATAAAAGTATAAATTATTTTATATTATTCAAGGATTGGTACTTTTTTCAAGTCAGTAAAATATTTATAATGTTTTAATTATATTATGTGCATATGTAATTGCGTGTATGTATGTATTTAAGTATACGCAGCTTTTAAACATTAATACTATTACATTTATAATAAATAATATAAATTTTATATACATACATATTTACACACATAAATATGGTACAGACAAATACGGAACAGGCTTGTGTTCCGGATTGCACATCCACTTTGATCGGATTTCATCAAATTTGATATTTCACTTTGCATTTGGGCTAAACATTTTAAAATTTTATTCTGTCACTTTATTGAACTTAAATTCACCAACTCTAAGTTATTTCAATACGCAAAATATATCCAGATTGATTTGAGAGCAGGGTAAAGATTTTAACTTCCGACAGATCTTGCCGAAAGTGAAAACCAAAACATGCCTGATAATTGCAAGCGCAAACGCTGCTTCGTGCGCGCTCTGGCTCGTACATTTTCCAAACGAGTCAACTCGAGTATGACCAGTGCTGCCAGAATCTCAGAGGCAAAAATTGCTAGATTTGGAGAAAAAAGGTTCTAGAAATTGCTAAAAAAATTTTGGGGCAATTGCTAAAATAAATGCTGAATCATTAAGATGTTCGTTTTCAACAAATATATGTATGGATAACAAAAAAAATTGATAATGAAAATATTCTTATATTGAAATTCGATTGTATTAGAGTCGGGCCCGGATTATTATAAGCCACTAAACTCAGCAAAGTTCTTGCATTTTTGTCTTGAATTTTGTTATATATTTTCATTTCGGACATAAATCCCAAAGCTTAATTTGAGCGATATACAGTCAGCGCCACAAAAAAAGCCGCACTTTGAAGGTTTACGAATTTTTAACTTTCAGGGCCTGTGGTTTCATTATATGATTGCGGACTCGCCCAAGTTTTTTTTTAACACGTTACCTGATAGTATGTTAATAAAAGTGCATACCAATTTTTATTTTAAATTTGTTTTTAATATTAAAAAAATGTTGTTTTTTGGTTTCACTCTAGTTTTAACGACTTTTCACTATTATGCCAAACTTAAGGAAAAAAATCATAAAAGTTATAATAATGAAAAAATTCAACAAAAACTATTTTTTTCCAATTGAACACCTTATTAACTATAACAAAAATTTTAAGTCTAGGCAATTTAGCAATAGACATATTTTTTTAATTTAGCTTAATACTTAGTAATGCCGCCTTTGGCCTTAATTACAGATTTAACCCTATTGGGCATAGAATCGTTAATGGAACACAAATAATCCTTTGTTATATCGTGTATCCATACTTTTTCTATGATTTGTTTTAGCTCCTCCATAGTTTTGGGCTTTCGCTTTCTTATTTTGACGCCCATATAGGCCCAAACATTCTCGATTGGATTAAGGTCTGGGCTGTTTCCTGGCCAATCTAAGGACTTAATGCCCAATTCTTCCTTCAAATTTGTTATCTTTAGATAGAAAAAGGTTAAATTTAACTGAATAAGTTGTTTTGATAACAATCGGACACTGATTAACTCACAGATCGCGCTCGATGGCATGGTGCAGAATCATCCTGAAAAATGGGTTCTTCTTCTTCTTCACTAATGGACTCAATGCTAGGCACAACTCCACTTAAAATTATTTCTTTGTATTTTTCTGCATTGACCATACCCTGAACCATTAAAATTGATTCCGTTTTATATTTGGATATGCATCCCCATACCATAACATACGGTGAATGCTTTACTGTGGCTATGCAGCAATTTTCAGAATAACGTTCCCCACGTCTACGGCGCACCTTGAGGATTGCATCAGATCCAATGAGATTAAATTTGGACTCATTTGAAAATAGCACTCTTGACCAATCAGAAGCAGTCCAATTTTCCTTGTCCTTGGCCCAGTTAAGACGATTTTTCTTCATTCGCGGATTCAAAAGTGGCTTTTTTGCAGGTGATCTTGCGAGCATTCCCATAGAGTTAAGCCGACGTTGAACAGTTCGCTCCGAAATATCTTTTGAAAACTGTTCCTGTACCTCAGACCTTATCTGCACTGCAGTTTTGAAACGATCCTGCAGGCTCGTTCTCATAATAAACCGATCTTCTCGAGACGTGGTGCATTTTTTTTTACCTGTTCCTTTTTTCCTTTTTACTTCACCTGTCTCACGATATTTTTTTAAAAAGCGACGCACTGAGCTTTCATTGAAATGTGTTTCAGCCGCTATTTGCCGATTTGACACATTTTGTTCAGCCAATAAAATAATTTTTTCCTTATCGCGATCAGTGAACTGCTTCTGCTTTGGCATGATTTTACAGGTGTCTTTACAAAAAAAATTCTACCAAACGCAACTTAAGCAACAGCGCTCTTCAAATGACAAAATTATGTCGAAAATAGTCAAGGGAAACCCCCCTAAAAAAATAATGCCCAGAGAATAAAATTTAGGGGAACCCCAGCATAGTGATTGCACCATTTCCAAATTTTTTTAAGTGCGGCTTTTTTTGTGGCGCTGACTGTATTCAAAATGAAAATGGATGTAGCGTCAAAAACTTTATTGGGCGTTAAGTTCTTGTGCGTAATGTCATGACATCACCAAGACTATATCTGCTATCAAAGCTGTTTATGCCGATTTTCATAAAACAGAATTAAAACTGCTTCCCGAGCTTTAATATCAACTTACCCAGACGATTTAGTTTAAGATTAACTATGTAAGGAAATTGAATTGATAAAGAAAATAAAACCATTAATGAAATGGAAGTCAGCAAAAGGTCCGAAGTACGGTTTGCCCGATCAAAATCATTTAAAAATGTATTTTTTTTAATCATATCGGTCAGGGCAAAATTGATCTTAAAATTGATTTTAAAAGATTGATCGGGCCGTGCTTTAAAAATTTATTTCGTGCCCGGAATCTGCCTCCATCTGTGGCTACTGGAGAAAGGACTTTCAGCAAATTGGCTTTGATAAAAAATAAAATAGGGACTACGATGAGCGATGAAAGGCTAAATCATTTAATGACTCTTTCCATAGAGCACAAGGAAGCTAGCAGAATTAGCTACGAGGAGATCTTTTAAAAATTCACTGTAATGTTTAGGGGAGATTTTCGGTTGGTTTCGTTCACCTCGTTGACTTAATATGGACTACCCAAGGGTTTATTGCTGGGCTGAAAGGTCGTTGCGTTGGAGGCGGGTTCATGCTATATCATCTTAAACGTAAACAATGCTGCATTTTGACAATAGGAGTTGAACTTCATACCAACAAATATTATTTAGCGGGGCCCCGATTATTATAAGGCACAAAACTTACCAAAACTCTTGCATTTTTTCCTTGAATTTTATCCTATATCTTCATTTCGGACATAAGGCCCAACACCTAAATTGAGCGTTATATTCACAATGAAAATAACTCCAAAAAGTTTTTTGGTCGTTTTTATGTCGAATTTCATGCCACCGATTGGGATAAAAGCTGCTGCCGAGCTTTTAAAATAGCGTACCCAGACGATTGAGTTCAAGATTATCTATGCATGTGCCGTTTTCTTACCATGCTTTTAACCTTACAGTCTAGACAAATTGGCTTTCAAGAAACTTAGATTTTCTTGTCAAAATTCAGTTGCAGGCAAGCTATTGGTTAAAGGGAAGATCATCCAAACTGTAAGGCTTAACATTCGCCAACTACGATTACACTGTATCAATTATTGCATACCTTTAGGAGCCTGAATTGGTTACTACCATTTAGCCTAATTTATAACCGCGATGTTTATCTGATAGTAAGCTGAATAATAGCTAAAAATAGCACGAAACTTTATTTAAAAACTAAAGAGTTCTAAATTCAAAAATGTGGGTATAATATATTGTTTTTGCGATTTTCATTGAACAACGAAGGCGTGGAAAAAATTTGAAAGGCTCTTGAATTACTCCACATTCATGGTAGTCCGTCGGTTAAATTTAGTTGCTATAGCTCTTAAAACGGTTGAGATATGAGCACAATTCACACAAAATTTTCAGGATTTTAAATGTTGTGCCAAACCTTCCGACAAGTGTTGCTCATTGTTAAAAAGTTTTACTCTATTTGTGGAACCGAGCTGCCAACTTAGTCACAATTCCAGATGTTATGTTTTAATCAAGATGAGAAAATGAAAAGAGTTAAAGGCTACATTTGGAGTAAAGTAGGCTTTGATATTAAGACCACAAAAAAAAAAAACTCTACACGAGGTAACTCTATTTACGAAAGCATATTCTAGCCCCAAAATTTCTGATATCCAATTTCGTGACGAACAAAATTAAAATAATACGCATAAAAATTTTAACTAAATATATTAATTATTAAAAAAAAAATTTACATTCGGCACTGTGCGCAAAAAGGGTGAGCTTTTTTATACATAAAAATAAATTTACATGTCATTTTTTTTTAAATATTCAAAATGTAATTATTTTACCTGTAAAATGTTACCTGAGTAATTTAAAAAAAAAAGTTTAAGATCACGACTAATTTTTAGCGGGAAATTCAAAAAGTTGTAGAACAAACATTTTTAGATTTTCAAAAAGGAATAAATCCCCATCATTACATCTAAGCATTTTTAGCGCTTTGATACAAACAAACAAATAAACAGACAAACTGACTTTTCATCCCATATTGAGAAGTCCACTAAAAATTTAAAATTTAATTATCAACCAGCTATCGGATTTGGGTAATCAATCCACTCGTATTTCTTATAAAAATTTACCAAAAAGCCCCAACGGCGCCATTAGCTGCGATCGCTTAAATTTTGGCCCTCCCACTTTCACCCCTTTATCACATAAACCAGATGGGTTAGCAAAAGTACGCCATTTTGTAAGTTAAGTCTAAGCCTTTCGATCGGTATATAGCTCGATCTGATCGGACAGTCCGCAGTGATCTATTCTGAAAACATTCGCATTATTACATTTTTAATTTTTTTAACGATTACAAAAATAAACTACTCAATTTAAAACGTGTTCGAAAATTTGACAATACGTTTCACAATATTTTCTTCGGTGCAGTCATTTAAAAATAATTTCGTTAAAAAACTTCCAAATGTGAGTTTATTTAATGACCCACAGAAATCATTGGGGTCGAAAGGGTTACATCAGAATGTGTTTTTAAGGCTAATTTTTTAGGTTTCTTTTCAATATACCCCAATGGGCTTAGGTTCGGACTATTTGATGGCCAATCTAAGACCCAAATTTCCTTATACTGCACACATGATTTGGCTCGTTTGACAGTATGAGATAATGCTCCATCCAGTTTTTGGTATTGATGGCAGCATACTTTCTTGACTATCCTATCAATAAGGTGCAGTTATCCTACCCCTACAGACATACAGCCCCCACCATTATGCTTTCTGGGAGCTTAACTGTCCTTTTAAGGCAGTCTTTATGGTACACTTCAGTCTTGTTACGGATAACTCTCCTTCGCGCATCACCGACACGCACATCAAAGTTAGCTTTATTGCTAATATGATGGAGCTTTATTGCCTTTGAGTCCAAGAGTTCATTGAAACGACGACTAGCCAGATTTAATTGTTCTTTCGCCAAAAGTGTACCCAGACTTACAATTAAACTAGAATATAACTTATTTTTTCTTTGCAATTTTGCTTACCACGTGCCCCGTTGCGAAACTTTGAATAATTTGAAGCAATAACAATATCGATAATTTTGTTGACATATGAAGACAGTTTGTAAGCCACAAACAATTTGATCGTAACCGAAAGACATCTAGTTCTGCATATCCAACTTAAATTCAGTGCTGTGTGCAGCGATGCCAAGTCATCCTAATTTATCGGTTATTGGGGGTTTTCAAAGTTTTTTAAATTAAAACACTACACTTAATTCATCATTTTTATTTTGTGTTATGGGTCTGTTAAAGCTTGGCCTTTTTAAGCATTTTTTTTTATTTTATTTTTCCCTATTTTCATTATATTACTTTTTTCAAAGTCATCCTATTTTAACGGTCGATTACACTAGGCAACAATTTTCCACTTTTTGTCTATTACACGAACCAAACCCACTTTTTTGGATAGATTTGGGGCTCCAAATGACGAAAAACATTTTTTTTTTTTTTTTATGGTGAGATTTTTTTTTTAGAATTTTTTGAAATTTGGCTTTTTTTTTCGTACTTTTTTTCAGAGGTGCGCCCAGTTTTTTCATCATTACTCGAGAACGCCGAAACCGATTTTCAAAAACATTAATTTTCCTGAAAGCCATTGAATATATCTATAATTCATTAATACAAAGTTTTGGATTTAAACTTATAGTTTAAGAGATATCAATTTTTGAATTAAGAAAATGATGATTTTTTTTAAGCTTTTTTATTAGCTTTTTTTACTTTAAAATTCGAGGAAAAGTCGAAAAAAATTTATTACATTTTGTCTTTAATTTTATTTGCATAGCTGCATTAATTACGCGTCGTTTATGATATGTCTTAGCAAAATCTGTGGAGAGACGGCATGTTTTTGTCGAATTTTATGACTTCCTTGTAGAGCGGCATGACATTTAGTATGAAAAACTTTTTGGTTTCTTAAGATATCTTAACCAAACTCACAGATAGTGTATTTGGGACTGTCTCATACACCCTGACCAAATTTGGTCTAAATCGGATTACTATATCATATAGCTGCCATAGGAACGATCGTTAGAAATACAAGGGTTAGTATGAAAAAGTTTTTTGTTTTTTGAGATATATCATCCAATCTTGCTGGTTATGTATTTAGTAATGTGGTATGTATCCCTACCAAAATTGGTTCAAATCGGATCACTATTCAATATAGCTGCCATAGGAACGATCAGTCGAAAATTCACCTTTAGTATGAAAAACTTTTTTATTTTCTAAGATATTTTAATCGAACTCACAAATTGTGTACTCTTTGTTGTCCTTTACATCTTTATTTATTTTGGTTCGAATCTGTCTACTATATCATACAGCTGCCATAGGACCGATCGGTCTAAAAACAAGTTTTAGTATAAAAAACTTTTGTGTTTTTTGAGATATCTTAACTAAACTGATAGAATATGCATATAAGTTGGTCTGACCAAAGTTGGTTCAAATCGGTCCACTATATCATATAGCTGTCATAGGACCGATCGGTAGAAAATCATGTTTTAGTATAAAAAACTTTTTTGTTTTTGGAGAAATCTCAATAAAACTCATAAATTGGGTATCTTTAATTGCCCATTACATCCTTACCAAATTTGGTAGAAATCGGACCACTATATCATATAGCTGCCATAGGAACAATCGATACGAACGGTCGATAAGCAACCTTTAGTATGAAAAACTTTTTTGTTTTTAAAGTTATCTGTTCAAAACTTACAAGTTATAAGCCTTCTATTGCCTTATACAACCTGTCCAAATTTGGTTGGAATCGGATCACTATAACATATAGCTTCCATGGGACCGGTCAGTCGAAAGTCTACCTTTGCGTAAAAATTGTTTTATTGTCAATATACTAATAACTTAGCCGTCCTTTCATAGATTTTAACGGTAAACATACGCAACGATTGGTAATTAATATAGCTATATATATATAAACAAATTTAATAGTTCAGATGACCATCTTAAATGCATATTCTGTCAGATTGGTTAAAATATCTCAAAAAACAAAAAACTTTTTAATACTAAACCTTGATTTTCAAACGATCGTTCCTATGACAGCTATATGATATAGTAGACCGATTTGAACCAAATTTGGTCAAAATGTGTAAAATAACAACAATTTGATATTGTGTGAGATTGGTGAAGATATCTTAAAAATCACAAAAAATTTTCATACTAAAGGTCATGCCGCTCTACAAAGAAGTCATCAAAGTCGACAAAAACATGCCTACACACAAAAAAATATTATATCGCTGTCCCTCCACAGATTTTGATTGGACTTATCTTTAACGACGCGTAATTAATGCAGCTATGCAAATAAAATTAAAGACAAAATGTAATAAATTTTTTTCGACTTTTCCTCGAATTTTAAAGTAAAAAAAGCTAAAAAAAAGCTTTAAAAAAATCATCATTTTCTTAATTCAAAAATTGATATCTCTTAAACTATAAGTTTAAATCCAAAACTTTGTATAAATGAATTATAGATATATTCATTGACTTTCAGAAATAGTAAAGCTTTTGAAAATTGGTTTAGCCATTCTCGAGTAATGATGACATAAGTCGGCGCACCTCTGAAAAAAAGTACGAAAAAAAAGCCAGATTTTTAAAAAATTCTAAAAAAAAAATTTCACCATAGAAAAAAAAAAAAAAAATGTTTTTCGTCGTTTTTGGCCCCAAATCTATCCAAAAAAAGTGGGTTTGGTTCGTGTAATTTTTTGGCTGTTGCCTAGTGTTATTGACTACGCTGGCTGTGTGGTCATATACATAAACAGGGTGGGCCCTAATAACTGTCGCTCCTAATTTATTTAATAAAACCAAATCTAGTGGAAAATTTGTATTGAAAACAATTTATTTATTTTCTTAAGTTATTACATACTTAGCTCAAATCTCTTCTCTTTAGCTTTTTTACTAGCGTTAAACGATACTTTTTCGCCCTAAGTTTCTTGTTATTTTAATACATCCAGTTGCCTTGGGTCGAGCAACACTGCGTTGCACCATTCTGCGACTCACTTCTTTATTTTCAAAATGAAATGTTTTGCAAATGCTGTCTTTGCTAAAATTAATACCACATTTCTAACAGACGATATTTAAGCTATCTTCTTAGTTTATTGAACTAACAATAAACATAAAAAGAAGAAATAAAATAAAGAAGTGCTAATCTCTGCAGCTTTGTTTAGACACTGTATCGCTTTGAAAAAGTGCGACAGTCATTAGGACCCACCTTGTATATGCAGGGCTCTATACTTATAAACCACACAGCAAACAAAATCAAAAACAAAATCTAAACCAAATTATACCACTCAATTACCATTCAAAAGCAATTCACTCATTTAAAAGCAATATACATAAATAGAAAGTGTAATCACTCAATAACACAATAACCGCTCTAAGCTACACGTACCATACACACAATACACTCAAAACACAATATTGTATTAAAATAAAAATCACTCGTAACGAATAATAAATACAATAAATACACATAATATATTTAACAAAAACACGCAATAATAAAATATATAAAAAAAACAACCAAAATCAACTACTAAGCTCACTATGGCTCCACCACCAATTAAAAACGCCAGCGAGAAAACACTGCAGCGGAGATTAAATCTCGAAATGATGGATCTAATTCGACTCTTTGAGCAACGTATCCTGGGAGAGTTACATGATCGCATCAACAGCATGACCATTGAACTGCAACATCTGGTTGGGCGAGTGCAGGAGCTGGAAGCAGAGGCTGGTGAAGTGCGAGCACTTAACACAAAGTTGCAGTCACTGGAGGCCAATCTGGAGGCAAGCTGGTTAAGGCGAATAAAGCCATTGCTGCGGATCTACGCATCCATGGTGTTCCCTGCATGAATGGGGAGATTTAATGACACTCTTTGGTACACTGTGTTCTCCACTTAGCCTTACACCAGCCCCCAAAATTTGTGATATCTTTCGAGTTAGACTACAACGATCGGAAAACAGAACTGTAGACCCGGTTATTATTGTGAAACTCAAGCACATGCGGGAGAAAATCGAGCTGCTTAGAGTAATCGCGGTGTATAAGCGAACCACGAAGCAGCAACTGAATCTAACGCTGCTAGGCTTTGAGTCCCACGTGCCCGTTTACGTCAATAAACAGCTAACAAAAGCTCAATACGAGATTTTTAAAGAGGCTAGGAAAAAAAAAATCTTAATCTGCTCACAGCTGTCTACGCGCGGCGCTCTCTTGTGCATGTGCGAGTGCGTAAGAGAGAGAACTACACCTGCATTGGCAGTAGGCCTGAGCTATTATCTCTACGCAATGATGCCGCTCTCTTGGACACTGATGCAGCGACCGAGCAGTAATCTCTCTTAACGTTCCTAAGTTTAATAGCCTATTTCCACGACAGCACATTCGACGCCATTTTCATCATCCGGCCCGAATGTGGACTTCATTTCAGTTCAAAATCCGAATGATCTTTTTGGCTCATCCAAAATGAATGTGCCGATTTTTTGCCAGTATTTTCAGTATTTTTTTATCGAACACCCGATGTTTATCGATATACTTGTGAAAAAAAGCAATTATCACCTAGCTGTTTTGTTCAATAAAAACAGAAGGCATTTAATTTTCGCCAATTATAATTTCAATATAAATATTAAATTGTTGTTATTGTCAGCTTTTTATTATATGTGCACAGAAATCGAACAGCTGATTTATTCTGCTGATATGGCAAGTGCATTGAATGTGTCACATTTGGTCGTGGAAAGCCAAAATTGAGCCACATCCGAATGTGCGCGAATGAGCCAAATGTGAGTGGTCGTGGAAATAGGCTATTAGCCTCTATGTAAGTTTTTATGGTGTGTACCAGAGAACTGCAACGGGTAAGAGATGTTCGATCAGGCTCGAACGCTGACTCGTACCCGTTGTGATTTGTTCGTTTCGAACGAGTCACGAGTCATGACCGAACTTGCTGGCTGATTTGATTTGATTCAATACCCGTTTTCTTCAAACGGTCGGATCGAGTCATCGAGTCATACTCGAGTTGACTCGTTCAGAAAATGTGCGACACAGAGCGCGCACGCAGCGGCGTTTGCGCTTACAATAATATGTATTTATGTTCGTAAAAATGTATGACTCTGTGCGCCGCGACGAAAGATCTGTGTGGTTGTTGTTGGTTTTGATGAGCCAAAACAATTATACACTAAAAGAAGTTTTAATAATTTTTATTTTGTAAGCCGAACGCTTATTATGTGGTTAAGATCAAAACGTATCAAAACGCATCAAAACTTTTCACACAGTGTACAAAACGCTACTGAAGTGAAATGAACACTTTTATGACGTTACGCGTCGCAGCCGAAACTCGAGAATTTGCCGTGTGTTTGTTGTTTTGTTTTATTGGGGGTCATAAAAAATTTGCGCGCAGCGTCTAAAGTTGTTGTTGTATTGTCAAAAATCGCAGGCAAGCCAATTTACCGTTTTAAGCAGAGTGAGCAGCGGTGGGCAAGCCCTTGCCCACCAGAAATATAAATACTTATGAATGTACATGCATGTACAAGCAGAAAAAAAAATACAAAAACAACACTGTCGCTTTCGATCATACTCGAACGGTCACGAACGGGTACGAGTCATACGACTCGAACGCTAGTCGACCCGAATTGTTCGAAAGCAAAACAAATCATACCCGTGACTCGTTCGATAACAAAGAGACCCGTGACTCGATCGAACACGTTGCGTCGCACTGATGTTCGAACATACCCGTTGCAGCTCTCTGGTGTGTACCTTAGTTTTTAAGTTCTCAATTTAGTCAAATATGCGTGCGTCTCTTAATGAATTTAGATGCAGGCTAACAAAATTCGGGAAGCGAACAGTCGTGCAGTAATCAGGATTTTAATCAAGCAACATAAAGGTCTAAATGTTTGTCACATAAACGCTCAAAGTTTGACATAAAATGATGTCATCTGTGTGTCTGAAATATGGTTCTTATCTGTGCCAGTTTTCTCAAAACATTAACATATTTTTATTACATATGGTATTTACCTTGACCATGCTGATAAACACGTAAAGTTTAGGAACTTCAAAAATATTGACTATACCTTGTTACGTACTGAATGTGGTGAACTTGACTGGAGCATACTATTTAATAATTCTTCAGTACATGCACAGGTTTACCTGTTAAAAATTAAGTAATCAAGACTTCTCAAAAACCTTAGCTTACAGTGCAAATTAAAAGACTTATTCTCCAACGCAACAGGGCTTATGCGAAATGGAAGAGATATAAAACGAAATATAACTATGAACGGTATAGGGAGCAAAGATCGTTAGTTCTTTCTGGGATTAACATTGCTAAGACTCCTTTATTCTATTCAAAATTTAATGAAGCAAATATGACGGGACAGGAATGGAAAGAAATAAAATCACTTGGTATAGGGAAACAGAACCCATAATTTCCAAATTGTGATTTAGATTTAAATTATTTAAACAGAAAATTTGTTCAAGTACCAAATTTCTTGACTGTGATAATACATCTACCTGTGATAATAGCTTTAGTTTTGAATGCGTGTCTCAGTGTGATGTCAACTTTCCCGGAACAATGGAAAATTGCCAAGATATTCCCGATTGTTAAATCTAATAATGATTATAGGCCCATATAAATTTTGACCTTTTTAGGAAAAGTCTTTGAGCAAAGTCTAGTCAAATCAATAATCACTTGACAATAAACAATCTGCTAAATGAAGCGCAATCAGGGTTCAGGAAGAACAGAAGCTGCACAACTGCAAGTAACTTTCTTGGCACTGCTAGACTTTAGTTAAGCCTTTGACACAGTCAGTCATGAAGTTCTGTGCACAAAAACTAGAAAACTCTTCGGGTTCTCTGATACCTACCAAGTGTTCTGTCAGTGTGTAATGTTCATATGTATGCTGATGAATTGCAAATGTATGTGAGTCATCCACTGTGTAATATTAATGAATGTATTGACATAACCATTAGGGAATTAGCTAACATTGATGAATGAGCAAAAGATAACGGATTGGCTCTTAATCTTTCCAAGTCAATTGTATAGTTATATACAAAATAACAAGAATGGTTGGGAGGACGTACGGACTACGTAGAATACTATATATGACACTAAGATTTGTACCTGAGAGAATTAGACTACTTATTGCCAAGAGCTATCTTATACCAACACTCTTCTATGTAGGGGAAATTTTCGCCAGCTGTGATTCTAGGTGTAAGCAGAAATTTAATAACATCGCTAGATATATCTTTGATATAAGGAGGAGAGAACACATAACATGTTATTAAAAAAGAAGATTTGACCTCAGCTTGGAATATTGGACAAATAAGAGCTTTAATTATACTTTACAAAATATTCAATGACAAAGATCCGAACTATCTGTTTGATAAGATTCGATTTACCAGCTCCAAAAAAAAAACCAATATTGTTTGGCCAGTTCTGATAGGCACTTCTTCATACATACTGTTCGCTCATGGAATCAGTTACCACTAAACTTAAAATCTGTTTCAGCCGCAGCGCAATTCAGAGCAAATCTTATTACACACCTTAGAAACTAAATCAAAAAAAAAATAAAATAAAATAAAATTATTAAAAAAAAAAAATTAATTTAAATAAATAAAAGTATAAAAAAAATTAATAAATTAACCAGATTCTATAAATCACAGTAATAGAGATAATTATAATTCAATGAGCCTTAATTTATAAGCTTTGTCTTGTAGCGTTAGGAATCATATCATAAATAAATTTAAAAAAACGCATTTCGTACGTTCTGCATTGCATAACTATTTCCCGATTATAACTAAATAGTGATTATGTTACACTGTTTGCTTTTCTTTTGATCTTCTTTCAATTCTAAGATAAGCTAACGCACCGTACGAAAATATACTGGTCAATTTGTCAAATGAAGTAAGCAAAGCTTCTAAAGAAATAAATGTTGTTGTTGTTTAAGTACAACAAAAATTTGATTTTCTAAAATTATGAAAATAAAATGATCCTTCAGAAAAAATAGGTTTGAATGTGTTATCTACTTTAGTAGAAATTCCTATTCGGATTTGCATTCATGATAAGAACAAAATGGTTATAGAACGCATTTTATTTTTAAAGAAAATAATTTTTTTCCATATCGCTGAAATTATTTATTTTGCGGTAGTTTTAAGATATCTCTTTTTTTGTTTCTTTTAGCTGGCTTTTTAGGAAATTTTCTTTCGAAGGGTCTGAAGACTAATCAGCTAATACTTAACACAGATGAAAAAACATTGAGACCAATTGCACGATTGAAGGAACCGCGTGATCTTTTCGCACTGCCGAAGGACAAGGACAATGATTGCTCACAGCAGGCCCCCAGATGGCCGATAGAATGTCAGGTAAGTGATGGAAGCTTCTCAGTACGATAAACTGATCATGTTGTTTTTCCACTTTAGAAATATTAAAATCCGATTCACTGATTTTTATAAATTCGCAGTTATAAAAATATATATATACAGTTAGTCACAAATGTGTGTTTTGCAAACACTGTATGTGTATATTTATAATTATATTACATGTCGATGTTCAAGGGTATCGATGTTTTGTCGAGAATTTATACAAACGGAAATTTACAACGTTTTAATATACGCCATGAACATTTTTTTAGGATCCATCTACTTTATTATATCCTTGCAGGGGATATCGACCCCTTTTTACATAATTATCGTAGTTTACAAACATCAAATTTTAAGAAAAGCATTTTTTCCGGTTTCTTCACAATTGGTTAAAGACATGCCTTCTAAATTTCATATGTACAACAATAGTCAACCAACGAAATATACCAGCTTATATTTAATGATGAATTCCGTGATTTTTGTAAATATTGTAATTTTATGGCACATAAGATACGTTTGCGTGCAAGGTTTTGAGAATGTGGTGACTAACTTTGTCACTTTTGGTTCTACAATAATGGAATGGAATTGCCGGCAGTTTTTCGATATAATATTTAAGCAGTTCGATTTTCTTAGCATCCGTCTTATTATAAGGAATTTTCTTTTGCGATGCAACTTGCTGGTTTCTGCTTGTGTTGCTCCATATTTTGTTGCGGAGCCAATTGCCCATCTGTCTCAGTGAGTTGTTGCTTATGTTGATTGGCACTTGATACAAATTCGATGTGTGCGTTGACTGAGCTCGTTTTGCATACAGACGGCAAATAAACTTAATTTCGTTCGTCACGAAATGGGATATCAAAAATTTTGGGGCTGGAATATGCTTTCGTCACTAGAGTTTTACCTCGTGTAGAAGTTTTTTTTGTGATATCAGAAATTTTTGCAATTGCTTTAGCTTTTGACATTGTAGCTTTATCACTAATGCAGGCAGATAGTAAAATATGTAAATTTGTTTTTTTGAATTTCTTTTATATTTGAAATATACATTTTCTTTAATTTTAAAGAAAAAAAGGAGACTCCGCCTCCCGCTCGCTTCATTTGAGTTGCTACGGTCGAGCATACTTGACTATCGGAGACCCCGTATTTACTATGGAAAATTAAGTTTTTCATACTAAGACTTAATATTGGACCGATCGGACCTATGACAGCTATATTATATAGTGGTCCGATTTGAACCAAATTTTATCAGGATGTATAAAACTAACTTAAATGCATATTTTATGAATTTGGTTAAAATATCTCATAGAACAAAAAAAGTTTCATACTAAGATCTAATTTTCGCCCGATCATTCCTATGACAGCTATATGATATAGTGCTCCGGTATCAACCAAATTTGTTGAGGATATATAAAACTTAGTTAAATGCATATTTTATCAGTTTGGTTGAGATATCTCATAAAACCAAAAAGGTTTTCGTACTAAAACGTGATTTTCGACCGACACAAAAATGTCTATATTCAGTTAATAGGTAATGTGTATCTTCCAAACCCCTCAGCCAAAATTTTTGTATCATATACCAAAAAACGAGAAACCTTACGTTTTACAACGTATTGAAAATAAATATAAATAAAAAATCGTAAGAGCCGTTTTTTCATAATTCGCCAAAAAGTAAGATAAAAAACCGTATTTCACCTGTAAAATGTTACCTGAGTACTTAAGGAAATAAGTTTAAAGGTATGCCTAAAAGCCTTTAAACTCACCTTTCCAATGATATATAGGACATATCTGTAGCTACAATGGTTTTAATTTTAGCGGGGAAATTTTAGCGGGGAGGCGCTAAAAAGTAAGCTTAAAACCTTATTTCACCAGATTTTACGGCGGAGGTTTCAATTTTAGCGGGGAAATAGTGAAGAAAGCCCTTTCATCCAGTTCAATGCACTTGCGATCTCGGAAGGGGGGACATCCGGTTCAATACCTTTAAGTACCACCTGCAGGCCCATGCTGCTTTTTAGTTGATAGGTGTAAAAGCTTTTTTTACCTTCATTCAGATAACGGGGAGATTATACGGAAATGCTCCTCGTCTTTTGTTTGGAGCTTTATTTCGTGAATATTTCCTTTTATTAGAGGAATGACATGAAAATTGTTGTTTCCAATGAGATCAACAATCTTGTTCGCCAGTGCGTTGGATATCTTCTCCCGAATGTATATAGGTAGGGGCTTTATTTTCTTTGGTCCATGTTCAGCTTCGGTAGGCTGATCGTTGACAGTATCAGCCAGCGGCGCAAACCTATTGTTGGTATTTACTGGGTCCCCAGCAGTTTGGGTTGAGTCACCGCGGTTAATTTTTGTTTTATTTCCCCGTATTTTTTGTGGGCTAAGTTTTCGCTTGGGTACTATTAGAATGTAGCGATCCATTCCGGTCTGCCTAGCTGGAACCGCTGGTTTTGACGCTGCGCTTGCATTCGAAGCAGTAGTTGAAAGAGCTTGTGCTTGGTCAGCAGAAGATGGTACGACGACTGTTGACACAGTTAAAGTTGTTGTTGCCGTAGCGTCAGGTGCAGCAACTTGTGAGGGCAAATTTGGTGGCGATAGCGGTATTCGCGGGGAGGCGGTCGGCATTGGAGAGGCAAACTCTTCGCTTCAGGTTTTTGAAGTTGTAGTTGGTAAAATCGGAGAGCAAGAACGCGCTCTCGCATCTTCTATGGCTAAGAGGTTCTGCTTGGATTTTTCGATTGTTTGTGGTGTTGTGTCGGAGACATAGCTAAAGTAAGCGTTATTTTTGGCCAAAGAGAGTCGCCGTTCGTCTTGCTCGCGCTGACGCTGGGCACGGCTATCGTAGTGATTCATCGTAGTTAACACTTGCTCAATTAAAATTATATTTGATTTGCTTATAGTTTATATAATAGCTTAATTATACTTTCACAACTTGTTTAGTGATCGATCGCATGGCACTAGGGGGCTTTTGGCCAAAATTTTAGATTTTTACCGCACTTGGGTACTATTTAATTTTGATTAATTCGGAGCGCTTTAAAGAATCACGTCTGTGCGGTCCGTCTGCACCTAAGTACTTAAGAACAAAAATTTCCCGCTTAACTAGCGGGAAATTCCAAAAGTCGTAGAACAAACATTTCTAGATTTTCGAAAAGAAATAAATCCCCATTATTACATCTAAGCATTTTTAGCGCTTTGATACAAACAAACAGACAAACTGACTTTTCATCCCATTTTGAGAAGTCCACTAAAAATTCCAAATTTAATTATTTTTTGAACTAGTTATCGGATTTGGGTGATCAATCTACTCGTATTTTTTATAAAATCGACAAAACGACAAACAAACAAACTGAACAAATCATTGTGTATTTCCTTATGAACTCTTTCTGACCGGCCAAAACTGTCAAACAGACAAACTGACTTCATCTCATTTTGAGAAGTCCACTAAAAAAATCAAGGTATCAATCGACGCATATTTTTTATAAGAATTTTGATAATGTGCCTAAAGGCCCTAACGGCCCCAGTAGCTGCGATCGTTTAAATTTTGACCCTCCCACTAAAACCCCCCCGTATCTCACGAGCCAGGTGGGTTAACAAAAGTTTTAGTACGTATATAATCGATCTGATCGGACAGTCGTCGCAAATTTTCCAAATTAGCTGTATTAATTGCTTGTCGCCTTTTGCACCCTTCGTGCTGCTTTCGTCACTAGCGCGGACTGCCGTCCGCAGTGATCACCGTTCTTAGGGAAATTGGTCTGTCTGTCTTCTTTTTAAAAACATTTCCTTCCTCGACCTCAACTATTATTGTGGTATCAGCCATACTTTGGACCGTGGAGCCTAATAACATAGACATACCCTCAGAACCACTGCAAGGCGTCTAATAGTCAATGACAGAAATAACTTATTCATAATTGTTCCCATTTACCAAAAACCAAATTAAATATTTTTTTAATTTTGACAACCCCTCTCCACTACGAAGTTTTTTGACAACTAATTCATCATGAATAAAATTGATAATGAGTGCGTAATGAGTAATGAGCCTGTGGTGAGTGATTACTCCACCTTATATTATTTCATCATGCATTAGTTAAGCGATGCTTATGATATGATTATTTAAAATCGATGATTTGTAGTTTTATTAAATGGACCTCATCACATGTTGTACCTAATGTAATATTTTCGGACAAGAAAAAGCTAAACTTGAAAATATCAGACATTTTCAGAAATATTAGCGAGTTAAATTAATTATAACCAGGAATTAAAATCGAATCGAAAATCGGTTTCAGTTACGGTTTTGGGTATGTTCGCATAAGGGTATTCGGTTAAAGGTTACACAAATCTTTCAATATCGGTTTCGTAACGGTTACCGGTTATTTGTTAAATACAGGTTTGCTTTCGGTTCACAAAAAAAAACAAGGGGGCTCCGACCCCTACTCGCTTCGCTCGCCTACCCCCGGCTCGCTTCGCTCGCGGTGAGGTTCGGCTACAGTCGAGCACGGTCGACAGTAGGATACCCTGAGCCCAGGTACTCTTTTATAAATGTTGATTTTCGACCAATTATTCCTATGGCAGCTATATGATATATGTAACCGATTTGAACCAAATCTGGTCAGAATGTACAAAACCAACATAAATGCATATTCTGTCAGTTTGGTTAATATATCTCAAAAAACAAAAAACTTTTTCATACTAAAACTTGATTTTCGGCAGAGCGACTGTATGACAGCTATATGATATAGTGGGCCGATTTGGACCAAATTTGGTCAGGATGTATAATACCACCCCAAATATATATCGTGTGAGATTGGTTGAGATATCTCAAAAATTAAAGATGCTTTTCATACAAAAACTTCATTTTCGATGTATCGTTCCTATGGCAGCTATATGAAATAGTTGTCTGATCCAAAAATAAAAACAAACTTGATCTGCGTACGGTATCCAGGAACCTACATACCAAGTTTGAAGTCTCTAGCTCTTATGGTTTCTGAGATCGACGCGTTCAAACAGACGGACAGACAGACGGACAGACAGACGGACATGGCTCAATCGACTCGACTGTTGATCCTGATCAAGAATATATATACTTTTTGGGGTCTGCCACGCCCCCTTCTGCCTGTTACATACATTCTGCCAAATGCATTATACCCTTTTTTGCCCATTTTTAATGGGCTCAGGGTATAAAAAGACCTTAACCAAAATACCAATTTTTTTCCTTGTTTTAACTGCTACTTGACGCACGGTATGTACATTAAAGGGCTTCGATTTCTATGGGTCAAAAAAAATTGACAAATAGTACCCCAGATTCGTAAACTACGGTCAATTCTAAGAAGTTTCCACCAAGAACCGATAGTTCTAAGATCAATTCCTAATTCCCGGTTTTAAAAAAAAAAAAAAAAAAAGAACGATGCAACCTACTGTACATACACACACATTGTACATATATGTTCAATGGTAAACAATGTTGTTATTCACTGTCGCTTGCTACTAGTGATGTAAAAATATGTCGAAATATCGACAACTCGATTTTCGCGGAAGCGATTATCGAGTACTTCAACTCGATGATTTTTATTGACGATCTATCGAGTTGATTAAATCGATTTCCATGAAAAATCGACAACGCACTGCGGCTTGTTCATCGTAGTTAATTTTAAAAATTAAGTTTTGTCGTTCAATTTTTAATAAGAATCCGTAATATATAAGCTACAAAATTGTCAAAATTTTAAATTAGGCATGAAAACGTTGCAAGAAAACTAAGATAATAAAAGTACGAGTGAATTTTGTGATTACGTTTTAAAATTAAAAAAATAATTTTTTTTTAAGCTTGATATTTGCAACTCGATCTACTATTTTCCGATATATCGACAACTCGATACATAGTTTGGCTATTTTCTATTTCGATATAAAACTTGATCTAAAATTTGGATTTACTTAACTACTTGCTACTGAAGTCTAATAAAAAACAAATTTTGCAAATTTGAAAATAAATTTTGTTTGTTTATTTAATAAAACAGAAAATTATTGCAACACAAATTGCCAACTCCAAATTAAAAAAAAAAAACCTAAATAGTTTTTTTTTTTTTAATGTTTAAAGTTTCCATACAAAATAGACTATTTTTGTTGTTGCTTGTGCAACTTGTCACTGTTATGGCCCCTTTACCAACACTACTTTTCTTTGACTTGTCCATTTTATGGCCAGTTTAATTTATTAGGAAAAACCTGAATCAAAAAATAATTTTATGAAAACAGATAATTATTTGGAATATTTAGTCAAGCTCCAATTCCAAAAGATGGTCGAAGTGCACTGTAGAAGCATTTATAAGATATATATACTCATGAAGTGTGTGTACAACCGTTGAAAAGAAGCGCCGCAGGGAAAAATTTTTTTTAATTTTTTAAATTGCCCTCTATTTGGGGTTTTGTTTTTTAATTTGGAGTTAGCCCAGCCTAATAGACTATTACCGAAATTTTTTAAAATAATTACAATAAAAATCATATTTAAAATAACGAGTTGCATAAAAATAATATATTATGAAAATTCCCCTTCGGATGCCGCGCGGCTTGCTGTTTCTTATTCCTTTATTCCGTTTCGCTATACACTTCGTTTTCTTTCGTATACACTTAATTTCAGTCAATGTACATTGTACACAACTTATTGAATGATATATAGTACATGAACAGCATAGCAAAGACTATTACACAACACGCATAATGTTCATTTTTTAGTGTTCCTATTCCCCTCCCATTTTTTTTTCTTTACACCGTACACACCATTTTTGCTATACCATAGCAGTGCTGCCAGTTTAGCAATTTAGGGTCTAGATCTAACTTTTAAAAAAATTGTCAACTTTTTTATTTCAAAAATGCTATTAGCCACAAATCTAGCAATTTTTAATTTTTGTTTAGCATTTATAGCAACTTTATTACAAAACTAGCATTTCTTTTATTTTTGTTTAGCACTTTTGTCTTGTTTTATACCTTTTTAAAATTAATAGATCAAATCACGATTAATAATAGTTAACAAAGATATGAAATCATGTTCCATTTTAATTACACTATTTCTATTTCGAATTTTTTTTCTTAAATTCATACATATATTTTTTGAAACGAACATTTTAATTATCTATCACAAAATTTTTAGCAATTTTTGTCTCGGAGATTCTGGCAGCACTGGCAGCAGTAGTGTACACTACTATAATGAGTCATATAAATATACGTTTGCAGACCGTTGTCCGTATGTCTGTCTGGATATTGTGTGGAGATAGAATTTGTTTTTATTTTTGGATCGGACCATAAAAAAAAAACGGTCAAAAATTAAATAATAATATAAAAATCTTTTTTGTATCTTGAAATATCCAAACCAATCATACGCAATGTGCTTCTGAGTTAGCCTTATACATTCTGACGAAATCTAATTCAAATCGATTTGCTTTATCATATAGCAATCATTGAATAGATCGGTGATTACCAAATTTGGATAAAATGGAACTACTCTTATCAAGTAGCTGTCATAGAAACCATCAGTCGAAAATTGAATAAGGGCTCTTCCAATAACCTTTTTTGTTCATATCTAAATTTCTCGATTTATTTTAAATCTTAAGAAAAAATTATTTATTTTCTAATTTTATTATATATATATATATATCTTAGGTTATTGAGGAGCGCATTATACACATTCCCTACGTGCCGCCCCAGGCAGAACCACTTAATGTTTTAACGGGCAATGAGCTGAAGCCGCGTCCAGTAGGCGAGGAAAATGGCATTATTGTGTTTAACTATTGTCCCATAAGTGCAGTCAATTACGTAAGTATTCTACATTTATTTACCTAAATAGTGCATGCATGCACCACCGCACAACATAATATTGGGTGGGTCACTTATCAGATGTAGGATCTGGGTAAATATTAGTTGTTGGGACGTGATCCTAATTAAAATGAATTTAAAAAACCAAATAGGAAAACTCTAATGCCAAAACCAAAGCAGAGGATAAGACTAGTGACGATTCAGATGATTCTTCAGATTCAAGAAACGATTTCACACCAGTCATTCATAGAATGACCCAACATGATGAAAAAGGTCAGATGAATAGCGTGTCTAAAATATTAAGCAGCGTAGACGATCGCTCGACCAGCAACTCGCAGGACGGCGACGATGACTGCGATACGAGTGGTGAAAGAAAGGAAACGCATGAGAGGACAACTATCCAAAATCTTTTCGAAACCAAGAAGACTGCCATATATGGCACAAGTTCTATCAAAGGTTACAGCAATATAAACATCAAAGAGGCCATCGAAATCGACGATATTTGTAACAACTCTAGTACTGAGTACAAACCCGCCTCGCCTTACTACGTACTCAGTCAGTTTGGCAAGAAAGTATCCAAGGCGATCATCGATAAGCTCATTGATTATGACCAGCAGTCCACAATTGATAGCAATTCCACTTCAAGCAAGGTACACAATAAATATGCGGTCAGACCCTTTAAGCTCCCTAAAACAAATATTACGCGTTTGGAGGTTGCTTTCCAAGGCAGTTCCCGCCAATTATCTGATTCTCCACCAAGTCGCAAGAGCATGGTCCATGTGTTCCGGGACTCGGATGTGGATAAAAATAGCAGCCATGGCAGATGTAGTACTGACAATGTCAAGGATGACGAGCTAATTGGGGGCGGCGGTAAACACTTTGGTCGTCTAGCCGGTGGCGCTGATAAGATAAGAACAAGTTTATGCTACGTTTCAGATACGGATACACTAGTGGGAGAAGAAAACGTTTGCAAACTAGCATGTAAGAGTCGATTAATCAAAGAAAGCACTTTACATACAATTTGTGGTCTTTTTTATACTCACGATTACACTAGGCAACAAAATAGAACATGAGCCATACCCACTTTTTTTAATACTTATTAATACTTATTAAAAAAAGTGGGTATGGCTCATGTTTGATTTTGTTGCCTAGTGTAATCGTGAGTATAAAAAAGACCACAAATTGTATGTAAAATGCTTTCTTTTATGTACTTACATATGAAAAAGTAATCCATTAGTAAGAACTTTATTTAGGTAATGTTAGAACGGGTCTATCTAATATGATTTGTTATGAATTTAGAGCAGTGGTGTCCAAACTCATACATTTAAACATTGCGGTTGTTTGCGAAGCAGAGAAACAAGACCCTGAAGTACGGGGGCCTGGCGAAATCCTAGCGAATTGACTAGCGAATTGGTGATGAGTACAAGAACCACATGGAACACCAACAGTGTAATTTTCTGACGATTTTTTGCACTGCATGTCCGCAAAAGTCCCGGGTCGCATTAGCTAACGACTTGCCTAGTACAAAGTGGGTGAATAATCGTTAGGAAAAAAAATAACTTTGATATTTATATGAATTCGAACTCCCATTTTTTTTTAAATTGAAGCGGCGACTCTAACCACTGCGCCACTGGCCATCATTGAAATACAACATGATAAAACGGAGATAAAGTGCGCCTAGTAAAACTTGCAAAATCAAATAGTTTTTTTGCCTAGCACCCTCTGCATTACTTGAACCTAGCGACTTAGTTAGCTACTAGTGATGCATCACGGGAATAGAATTTCCCTAGCGCCTCTTCATTACTTGAACCTAACGACTTAGCTACCTACTAGTGACGCACCCCGGGGCTAGAACTAGGGGATGCCTCAACACCAGCCGAACCACAGGGGAAGGCAACGGGACGAATCACACTAGAATACACATTCTCTCTCGCTCTCTATACGTGTGTCGGCTGCGACGCCGGCAGAGTTTGGCTTTACAAATTTTGGACACCACTGATTTAGAGGTAAACATTAGTCATACATCTCAACTAGTTTATTTTAAATTGAAATTAAATTTCAATTCAAAATCAACTTGGCTGCTTTGTGCAACTTGTCACTTTTATGACTCGTTTATCATCACTATTTTTTACATGTCTGCGCAACACGTAAGTAGCATGACTAATGGCAACGCATAGGTTAAGTGGACCCCTTAGTTGAAAGCGGAGCTATAAGACAATTCATGATGAAATTATGTAAGGTGAACTACTCACTCACCATAGGAGCCAATTTTTTTTCACAACTGCGAGCGACAGAGAAAAGTTTGTTGACAACTATCTCATGATCAGTGCTGCCAAAACCGCTTTTTTCCCGTCAAATCTGGCTGTTTTTGAAGGCCAGCAGCGGGAAAAATTTTGGAATTGCGGGAAGCGGGAATTCTGGCTTTTTTAGAAATGTATTCAGCTTTTTTTCGGCTTTTTTTTTAATACTTCCAAAGGTAACATAAAAAGTATAAAAAAGTGGCATCTTCATTACTATTTCTACCGATATTTCCCAAAGTCAGTAAATTTTTTCGAAATGCCAAAAGTCTCTGCTCGCTTAGTTCGCCTCTGATGCCGTCCGGACCAACATAAGTTCAAAAATATTCTATAAACTTACTTAAGATATTTTAAAGAACAAACAAATTGTTTATGCTTTTACTTGATTTTTGACCGATTGATGATTTGCGTACAGTATTCAGGAATGTAGATTCCGAGCGTCTAGCTCTTATAGTCTCTGAGATCGATGCGTTCAAGCAGACGGACTCGACTGTTGAGCTGATCAAGAATATATATATTTTATGGGGCTTCCACGCCTTCTTCTGCCTGTTACATACATTCTGTTTAAAACTTTATACCTTAGTTTGACCATTTTTAATGAGTACAGGGTAAAAAACATTTAATTTGTGAGCCCATAAGTACCACTTTTTTTAAAGCTTTTTTCTTAAAATTTGTTGCTTTTTTTGTGGGTCCTTCCAGTCAAAAACGGCTTTTTTTTGGTCTCAAAAGTTGGCAGCACTGGTCACAACTACAACTTGACACAAAACAAGTGATGCAAACTCAATTTTTAGATCGAGTTGAATATCCAAACAGAAAATCGACCCTTAAAATTATCGGTTTTGTCGAAATTTTGATGCATAATAACAGTATATTAATAATTTCCCGCGGCAGAAAGTTTTTTAACGTTTTTTTACTGTTTACTGCTCTACTCGGTACAGGCTTTTAGGAAAACGATAAACATTAATGGTAGGAAAATTTGATTAAAACGATGATTTGATAGCTAATTTAATTTAAATAAACATATAATATGACTTTGTATGTTATCTGGCATTTCGATATAGCTTGTTTTTCACCATTGTTTTTTATTTTTTTATTTAGCTTTTTTTTCTGAGAATCTAGCTTATGCAAGTGCACAACACCTGGCAACCCTGCATGAGATAGTTGTCAAAACCCTTCTCTCTCTGTGAAAATGCTCTCAAATAATTTCATATATTTTCATCATGCTCCATGCACCAACCCAAGTCGAATTTATATAAGGTGACGTTGTCACCACAGCTGGTCTCTTTCGAGGTCCTCTAAGTTTGTCAGTTTGCAGGCAAATAAAGAGCGAGATGGCAATAGTTAGCGGAACCTTAGGCACTTCGACGACGTCACCCTATATACATAAGTACATCTTGCACCAACCAATCTCAGAGAGTGAGTATTTGCCTAAAAGTAGTTTTTACACATTTGTCGTCTTGTGATTTAACTACATCTTTTATATTCTTGAAATCAAAATTAGACCAGTCTGCAAAAAAGGTAGTTCCGTCAACCGATTAAAAATTGCTTAAAATAAATGCAAATCCTATCTTAATCTGTTTCTCAACATTTTGCGATTTTGTGCGTGGAACATAAATATCGACTATAAGTGCAATATTCATGAAAATAAGTCGAAAAAAAAACAAATAGTAAAAGTTTGCGATTACCTAAGCATATCTAAACTTCAATCCATACTTAGTGGAAAAAGTTATACTTTTCGAATTTTAACTTAATGGTTTAATTGTTTTTGATTCATCTTTGCAATTCAGATATATTTTTTATACAATAAAACTCGATTTGCTCTCAGCGTTCGATGATAAGGGGGCAGTACAATTGCCTTTGATTCAAACACCGCTTTCCAATCGAGCGGTAAGCGTAGCGGCAGCAGTTGCAGCTGTTGCAAGGGGACGTCGCCGTGGCTTTGAGCGAATATCAAACACTGATATCGGGCGCAATCATATTAATACAAGCACAAATACTAGCACCAATGAACTAAGCAGTGATACGCCCACTGAAGAAATAAATATAAATGAGAAGACATCGTTTCAATCACAACCAATTTCCTATGATATTCCCCAAATACAGTTTAGTCGCTCAGCGGTGGGTGGTGCCAAATTTGTGACCAACTGTCATCCAATGAATGCAGAGGATTACGATAGTCTGGAGTTCGAGTCACGCTTCGAATCGGGAAATTTGGCAAAAGCAGTGCAAATCACCCCTACGTACTATGAACTTTACTTACGACCCGATCTTTATACAAGCCGGTCTAAGCAGTGGTTCTACTTTCGCGTTCGACGCACTCATCGTAACATGTTATATCGCTTCTCCATTGTGAACTTGGTTAAGTCGGATAGCCTTTATAACGATGGAATGCGACCTGTCATGTACTCTATACTAGGTGCTAAAGAAAAGAGCGAGGGTTGGCGAAGATGTGGTAATAACATTTCATATTATCGTAACGACGATGAGTAAGTTTAGAGACACATTAAATGTTGGAACCTATTTAACTAAAGAGGGACTATAAAATTCATCCTCAGAAGTAACAACAACACTAATGAGGAGGAGGAGGATAATTCAAGTTATACACTCACATTCACAATTGAGTTCGAACATGATGATGATACAGTGTATTTTGCGCATAGCTATCCTTACACCTACAGTGATTTGCAGGTATTCAGATCAACAACAAACATTTATTACGAATTTTAACTCTATTCTTACATAGGACTATTTAATGGAGATACAGCGTCATCCTGTGAAGTCAAAATTTTGTAAGCTACGTCTTCTCTGCCGTACAATAGCTGGCAACAATGTGTATTATCTTACCGTCACGGCACCTTCTAATAATGAGGACAATGTGCGGGTAAGGAAATATATCGTAAGCAGTTCGATTATATTAATCAGGGACTGTAAATAAGGGTATATTGTGTTCGTTGGAATGTATGTAACAGGGAGGAGGAGGCATCTCCGATCCCATAAAGTATATATATTTTTGATCGGCATCAACAGCCGATATAGCCATGTCCGTCTGACCGTCCTTGTTAATGATAAAATCCCAAGTTTGTTTTAAATTGCGAAAAACCACCACACCCACAGTTTTCAAGATAATACATACTTTATGGATATTAACATTATCTATTAATATTATCTTTAAGCTCACCGAAACAATATCGGACAAGTAGAACGGCAGTAATAGCTTACTAAAGTTATTTATAATTATATTAATACAATCACCTAAAAGTGTGCAAGTAGTTTTTATTAGGTAGTAATTTCTATAAAGTACTTTAATATATATTTAAATAAGTAACGGGTATCCTATGCACTATGGGGCGTTTGACCGGTTTTATTTTGGCATTAACTAATTTTTCACGTAGAGTATTCAAGTCTATGAATTTTTATTTCCAATGCATCATAGACACATCAAACTTTTATGATACATACAGGATAAATGTTAATATAACAGTTCAATGTTTAAAAACCAGCTGTTAAAGTAAGCTGATGCAAGAGAAGACCTCATGTTTTGCTAAAGTGTAAGGTTGCAGTGCTTTTTAAAATTAAATTTATCCCTGAAAATCAACTTAACAAAACATTTTTAAGAATATGTTTAACACTAAAAAACCGCAACGGGATATCTTGCGTAGTTTACGAGTTATTAATTTATGCCAAAAAAACTGGTCAAACGCCCCACACTTCTATGGTCGGGATCTCGGCTTTAGCCTTTCCCGTTTGTCTTAAATAAAAATTGTAGGAAAATAATTATTTCGGGGTTATCTATCAGTAACATAAAATGCATTCATTAAACAAACAAAAAAAAAACAAAACCTTGATGTTTAGTATTCTTTTTATTTAGAGCAATTGCTTGTATTTAATTCAGGCATTCTCAAACCCAGTATACGGCTGGGCACACACCAATACTCACAAATAAAATCACAAATACATTGAAACGATCAGTTTTTTTTTGTTCCACTGAAAAAAGTTGGCATACATCTTCAACAGGCCAAACATAAGTTAAAGTAAAACAAACAAAAAAGAATTCTGTCAGTGCAACAACAAATTACATTCGGATTAGAGGCGCGTCGCTCGCGCAACAACAAAGCCTATAAGAATGTGAGCGCAAGACAAAAACAAAATCGTTAAAAATGGTTGTTGGTCAGTTTGCCCGCGAGTGCAGCGACCAATAAAAAGAAGAGAGAAGGTTTTATGCAGTGCATACACACTTAATTGTTTGCATGTATTGGCTTTTTGTATGTTTGGTGCCGTTCATGTACACGATCGTATTTTTCGTATCTTGTGGGCAAATTCAAAAATATAACGTACCCCGTGGCATAGGGCTGAGCAATGCTCAGTGAGCATGCCTGATTTAATTTAACCAAAAGGAATTGCTCTAACGAATCGATCAAAAGTTTGCATCTTTGATCAGTGAACATTACATTAAATCCGAGTTGCCGAAGCAGAGGGCACCACCTAAGTGCCCACTAGGGCAGGTCGTTATGAACTTTCTTTTTCGAATTTGTTACGCTATTAGGGCTTTAAAGCTGTGAATATATGTCCAGAATACGTGCGCAAAGTCCGGATTCAGTGCGTCGATGTCATCCGTCTGCGCATTGACGATGAAAATCTAAAATTTTAGGTAAATTTTCGAAAAGGTGAAGTTCTTCCAATTTTAATTATTTATTTATTTTCAACTTTTTCAAATCAGAAATGGTACTTCTAGCAAGCAGAACACGTATTATTACTTGTAGAGTATATTCCTTTTCTATAAAACTCTGAAAAAACGTCGGACCATTTTTCCATCAAATTACCAACTTCTGCTTGGCAAAATTTATAATCGAAAGTTATTTTAAGCTTTTTTTTTTTTTTTGTTTGGGGCACATCGACGCACTAAATCCGGATTTTGTACACGTATTCTGGATATATATATATATACACAGCTTTTAAGCCCTCTTAGCGTATCAAATTCGAATAAAGTTTAAAACGACTCGCTCTAGTGCGCTCCAATACTCAATAATTCAGTAAATTTTTGTTTGCTTTGAGTGGTTCTTTCGGCTTTTTTATATTAGAAAACAAATTCTACCCGTAAGACATAAATAAAAAATGATTTTTATGATACAAAAAATCCTTAATGATGAGAGCACTCAGCAGGCTTTCAATTAACTGGTTTACTATTAACAGCGCAAGAAATCAATAGTGGTATCGGCTCGCGTGCATCCCAGTGAGACTCCATCCTCGTGGATGATGAAGGGTTTGATGGACTTTATAACTGGCGATACAACGGTCGCTAAGCGACTGCGTCACAAATTTATTTTTAAGCTTGTGCCTATGCTAAACCCAGATGGCGTCATTGTGGGAAACACTCGAAACTCGCTAACTGGCAAGGACTTGAATCGGCAATATAGAACTGTTATTCGAGAGACATATCCATCGATTTGGTATACAAAAGCCATGATTAGAAGGTAAATAACTTAATACAACAATAAGTGTTTATTGCAATACAACAAATTTGATCTATGTTTACAATTTCAGGCTAATTGAGGAATGCGGTGTGGCAATGTATTGTGATATGCACGCTCATTCACGCAAGCACAATATATTTATCTATGGCTGTGAAAACAAGCGCAATCCTGAGAAAAGACTTACTGAGCAGGTCTTTCCATTGATGCTGCATAAAAACAGTGCCGATCGGGTGGGCCTAAGGCATACAGTTACGAGGGCGGACCGATAAGAAATCGGCCTAAGTGGGATAACAAATTTTTTTAATGAAGTTATAATTTGGTCACATAGTTCATTCATTAACCGATTGCTGTTTAAGTTTCATGAATTTCAGTCACACTGTAATTCTTTTGAAATATTTAAGTGAATAAGAACCATAAATGTTCTTTTTCATAAGAACGCCGAAATTGTATTAACTGGGCAAGGATTTGTTCCGTACCTACTATATTCTTCAGAAAAATTTCACTCGATAGAAAGCAATTTCAATCAAATTCAAAATTAATCTATTAATTGATTATTTTGGAGACCTCCAATAATCTTTTTATTGAGAAAGCTTACAAATCCGACAAAATAAGTTAATTGACCGATACTTAGACCGATTACTTATCACCTCACCATCGTAATAATTTTTATTATAATTCTAAAACTTTTTTCGACAGTTTTCGTTTGAAAGCTGTAAATTTAAAATACAGCGGAGCAAAGAAGGCACAGGACGCATTGTTGTGTGGATGCTTGGTATCACAAATAGCTACACGATTGAGGCGTCTTTTGGCGGTTCCTCGCTGGGATCGCGTAAGGGCACCCATTTTAATACACAGGTAAAAATGATCTTAGCTTTATCAAGAATACATTTATAAATTATATATATTTTGCAGGATTATGAGCACATGGGACGTGCATTTTGTGAGACTTTATTGGATTATTGTGATGAAAATCCAAACAAAGTAAAGCGACATGCTAAACTATTTAAGCAAATCAAAAAGATAAGAAAACGAGAGAAACGCGAACAGAAAGCATTGAAATTACAAAAAATGGCCGATCAGGGATGTATTATAAGCGACAAATTGAGAGTGAAACGTTCTGTGGAGAAAACTGTCTCCTAGGAATATGTCCTTCACTCATTACACTAGGCAACAACCAAAAAGCTACTAAGAGAAAACCCACGTTTTTTATAGAAATGACGCGAGCATATGGTGTAGTTTTTTATATTTTAAAATTTTTATTTTTATTTAGCTTTTTTCATATTATAGCTTTAATTCTTTATTCCATTGACAATTTGAAAAAGCCTTACTTTTTCTGAAAGCTAATGAATATATCTGTAATTTATGTGTATACAGTTTATAATTGAAACCAATAGTATTACAGCTCTCAATTTCAGAATTAGAAAAAATGCTTTTTTTTACTAAGGAGCTTTTGACTTTAGAATTCTAATTAATATAATAACCGTTTAAATCAATGTGGAGACGGCTAAGTATTTAACAGTCAGTACATACCAAATTTGTGGGTTTGGTTGAGATATCTGTAAAAAAGTTAAATTTATTTATAATACAATTGTGAGTAATCCAAATTGCTACTCTGTGGGATTGGTTTATAACAATTTTTTTAATACTAATATAAAATAAATATAAAATTTTGTTTTAATGCCGTTTCTCAATCGATTTCAATAATTTATAACTTAAACTATGCCTAATTAATGCAGCTATGTAAAAATTTCAAAATAAATTCAAACGATTTGCAAGAAATTTGTTGTAATTAACCTAGTATTTTTCATAGCTGTAAAACTGCTGTCTTAAATTTAAAACTATATTACAGAATTACAGACATTCATAAGCTTTCAGAAAACGTAAAGTATTTTTCAATCGGCAAATGCATTCTAGAGTAATGATAACAAATTTATTCGGACTCCTAAAATCTACTAAAAACAAAAACATGCCGTAAACAATTTCTAAATTTGGTTTTTGTCGTCTGGGGCCCTATATGTATCAATAACAGTGGGTTTGTACCCAGTATCTCAAAAAAAAAATGCAATGTTGTGCATAGTGCCAACACAGATACACCCCAATATAGACATACCTCCTACTCCAATTGCTTTTTGCTACATGATTGTACAATTATTAATGTTGTGCGGTTATGCTATGTGTACTATGTATTTTGCTGATTACATCTAACACCACATAAGTAAAAAAAAAAAACAAGAAAATTAAAAACATAGAACGCGTGGTTTGCATTGGCTAAGGCCGAATAAATATTTAAATTAATTATATGTTTAATATAATAATGTTGCCAAAATAGTTAATTTGAATGCTATCTATCGCCCATCGCCGTTTTTTGTATATTACCTTATGGGTAACAAATTAAAATTAAAATTTGTATATACGAGGGCTGCTTTATAAGTCCGCGTAGTCCTGGTCTCGTCAACTATCACATGTAATTGAGTTTTTAAAAGTTTTGCAAAAGTGTTGACAAAAATAATTTGATCAACATTACTTTTTGTAAAAAAAAATGTACAACGAAAACAAAAAAGAGATCGATTAGAACTATGGACAAGCCGCATCATAAATTTCATTCGCCAATCCTAGACTTTGTTGTGACTATACTAACGCAAATACCGTCGATAAAATCCATGGATTATTGTTGAACGATACGGGGATTAAAGTCCGTAAGTTAGTCGAGATTGTAGGCATTAGCCCCCTGTGGCTATTTTCAACTTAGGAAACAAAACTAATGGGTGAGCTTGTTTCAAATAAATAGGACCACAGCGAAAGAAATACCAATTTTGTTGGGGACTTTGAAATATCCTTTTATTTGGAAAAAGCAAATTACTTGTAAAAAAAAGCGAAGAAAAAGAGTTAAATGGAGACTATGTTCAGAAATAATTTTTTTTGGCCGAAGAAAAATGTTATTCAAAAATTGATGGACTTATTAAACATCCCTCGTATATTGACAGCCGACCCAATTTATGGACATATATATTGTATGTAGGAATAAATACACATACGATTTGCTGTATATGCTAACAATACGTTTATATACATAATTATAAGTATAGAACTAGCATCGAAGCGCACATTTATTGTTTAGACGTACAATATTCGATTACATTATTTTTATCGTATGCTAGAGTAGTATTTTTGTTTGTAGTTTTCACATTGCTTGTCGTATACTGTAAAAATAAAAAAAATATTTTGTTCACAATTCCAACATAACTTTATTATTATATTTTTTTTTTTGGCTAGTCAACATTTTTCACTAATCCTAATAAATTAACATTTACAATAGATTTTAAATTTACTCAAACAACAGGAAAGACTACGTTCCAAAATAATTGAAAGACTGATGCGCGAAGGCTCAAGTGCCGATGAACCGTTAAACATACCGTTGTCTGATTATTCCAGGTAAGTAACATTGTAAGTAAATAAACCTAAATCAGTTTTTACGTCTGTTTAAAGTAAACGCGAGTTAAATATTATTACTATTTAATTGGATTTAATTAATTATTTTAAAGCATATTTTACGATTATTATCACTGCAGACGGCAGTCCGCCCTAGTAACGAAAGCAGCACGAAAAGTGCGAAAGGCGACTAGCAATATATAAAGCTAATATAGAAAATTTGCTACGACTGTCCGACTGTTCTTAACAAAAATACGCGTCGATTGATACATCGATGACCCAAATCGGACATCTGGTTAAAAAGATAATTTAATTTGAAATTTTTAGTGACTTCTCAAAATTAAGTGAAAAGTCAGTTTTGTTTGTCAGTTTGTTTGTCTGTTTGTTTGTTTGTATCAACGCGCTAAAAAATCGAAAATGTAACTATGGGGATTCATTTATTTTCGAAAATCTAGACATGTTTGTTCTACGATTTTTTGAATTTCCCGCTAGTTTAACGGGAAAACGCTATTTCCCGCCAAAATTTTATGCGCACCTTTAAACTAAACGATTTATGACAAAAATGGCTCTAACGACTTTTATTTATTTTCAATATGTTGTAATACGTAAACTTTCGTGTTTTTTGGTATATGATACATAAATTTTGACTGAGAGGCTTAGAAGATATAGCCTGTTAACCATAGCTTGCAAATAACTGTCGACCGTTTTTTTTCTTGTGCTCTCGTTGCGAGCACAACCGAAAAAGTTCATACTCTCTCGCTCTCGCTCTGAGCAAGAGAGTTTTGCTGTCTTCATTTCTGTTTTCTGTTGAGCGCTTTTCGTTGAGCTCTTTTTATTTCGGTCGTTCAATGAGCAGTGCGTAAAGAGCGGAACGAGAAACGCTCGCACAAAGAGAGTCAGCAAAAGACCGATTGACCGAAAAACTCAACGCAAACGGTCTTCACATTTACTTTCGTTGTTGTTGCAATTAATATATTTCGTATGCAAAACGAACGCTTGTGAATGTATACCAATACATATGCAAAGAAATAATACAATTTGATTTAAAATTTTTTTTTTGTATTTTTATATATATTATATATATATTTTTTGTAACATTTTTTAGATATTATGTGTTAATCTTTACAACTGGTAAGGAGTTTAGATTTTCTGCACTAATCGAACTTCTTCGTTCACTTAATATAAATTAAATAATAATATATTAATTAATAATAATATTAATAATTAATAATAATAATATTAATTAAACGTTTAACGATTTGCTTGCCTATGCGTGTGAATGTATACCAATACATACGCAAAAGACTTTTTTCTTCACTGAACACGACAAAACGGTCTTGGAACAACCGAAACAAAACAAAATAGAAAAAAACGGTTTCGCTCTGAGCGCGAGCAAGCTCATTCGAGAACCCACGAAACGGTTGCTCTCTGAGTCTTTTCGTAAAGAGTCAGAGAGAGACACATATTTGCGAACAACGAGAAACGGTCGACAGTTATTTGCAAGCTCTGCTGTTAACTGAATATATATATTTTAATTAAAATTGAGAGTACAGCAGCAACAAGGCATGCGTAGCAGGCAGAGTTTGAGAGTGTACTTGAAAACTTTTGCTCTACAAAGAGAATTAGTATTGCCAGACAAATTTGTGTTGTTCATTAGTTAAACTGAATTGTAATGTTTGGGTCTTCCTGCAACTACAATATTTTTATAAATTTCGATATGTTTTTATATTTAAAATATCCTTCTAGCAAAATAACAATATCAATAGCATATGCACTTTTTTGCGTTGCAGACATACCCAGTGTTGCCAGACAGTTTTCTTTAGTTTTATTAACAATGCGAGCTTAAGCTAGTTTAAATGAATTTAACTAGTTGTGTCTTTCTGCAGTTAATATTTAATTTATATGTTCTTTTTCTGTTTATTATGTATTTTTTAATCAGAAAGAAATTAAACAAATAAATTTACAAATATTAATGCATTAATGATAATAATATTTTGAAAAAGTTACAATGTCAAAAGCAATGATATCACACAAAAAAACCTCTACACGAGGTGAAAGTCTAGTGACGAAAGCATATTCTAGTCTTAAAATTTCTGATATCCAATTTTGTGACGAACAAATTTAAGTTTAATATAATTTTTGAAATAAAATATATATAAATTTTTAACAAACAAAAAGCAAAAATAGAGCCACAAAATAATTGTCATTCGGCACTGCGCAAAATTTTTATGTGCTAAGAAGCTCAACCTTTTTGCGCACAGTGTAAAATGACAATAATTTTGTGGCTTTATTTTTGCTTTTATTTGTTAATGATTTATATATTTTTTATTTAAAATATTATATTAAACTCAAATTTGTTCGTCACAAAATTGGATATCAGAAATTTTAAGACTAAAATATGCTTTCGTCACTAGACTTTCACCTCTTGTAGAGGTTTTTTGTGTGATTGTTTAATGTGCAAATCAACTCAAAATAGTGACAGGAACACAGTCAGTTAGTTGGCGTTATATTTTGATCTTTGGAGGATTGCAAAAACATTTACATGTTAATTTTAAATATATTTTAAATGATCATTTTTCCAGCACAAATCTCTTTATTGTCGGAAAAAGGGGACACTGGATGTTAATCTGAGTGAAATCGGTTTTCGGCTTATATTTCAAACTATATTTTTAAATTAACTTCCATATTAAGTAGAGGTGGGCACGCGCCTCATTTTTCAGGACCGAGACGATTAAAATTGGGCACGAACCCGCACTGACACATTTTATGTGCGGCCCGAGACCAGCACCGCCCGACCCAATCGGCACAAATTTCAATAAACTGATTGATAGCACAGCATCTCAAATTAAAAGTGATGTTCTTATCTAGCGGTCTCACTATATTATTATTTGGATTTACGGTCACTGAATCCGAAGTTTTTTTTCACCCAGGTTTTCGAAAAAACCCCATTAAACTAATTTGGCGGATACTTTTTTGATAAAATTATCGGACCCGTTTGAAACTCGTTACACGGGGGTTTTAGAACCGCGGATCACGAATTTGAAGTCATTTTTTAAAAATTCAAAATGATGGATCCAATATGTAGGACACTATTTGTTAGAATTCATGTGCAACTAGTTACCCGGGGGTTTTTTGGGTCCCTGCACAGTGGACCCGCAGGCGGAAAAGCGTGGCAAAAATCATTTTTTTGACGAAAGCTTTTGCGAAAAATAATCACTGCGGACGGCAGCTCGCGCTAGTGACGAAAGCAGCACGAAGGGTGCGAAGGGAGACTAGCAATATATAAAGCTAATTTGGAAAATTTGCTACGACTGTCCGATCAGATCGAGTTATATACCGATCGAAAGGTTTAGACCTAACTTACAAAATGGCGTACTAAAACTTTTGCTAGCACACCTGGTTCATGAGATAAGGGGGTGTAAGTGGGAGGAAAAAATTGAAATGATTGCAACTATGCGTCGATTGATACCTTGATCACTTAAATCCGACAACTAGTTCAAAAGAAATTGAAATTTCAAATTTTTAGTGGACTTCTCAAAGTGAGATGAAAAGTCAGTTTGTTTGTTTGTATTAAAGCGCTAAAAATGCTTAGATGTAATGTAGGGATTTATTCTTTTTCGAAAATCTAGAAATGTTTGTTCTACGACTATTTCTCGGTAAAATTTCCCGTAAAAGCTACAGATATGTTCTACATATCGTTGGAAAGGTATTTTTTAAGGCTTTTAGGTGTACATTTAAATTTTTTAAATGGGCAATCGGCACTGCGTAAAAAGTAATTTTTGTGTAAAAAAAAGCTCACCCTTTTTGCGTACAGTCCAGAGTGCCAATTTTCAGGTATTGTTTTTATATTTATTTAATTTTTGTATATTAAACTTAATTTCATTCACTAGACTTATACCTCGAGTAGAGGTTTTTTGTGTGATATCAGAAGTTTTTGAAATTAAGTTTTCAAATGCCGAAAAGCATGGCAAAAATAGTTTTTTTTTTTTACGAAAGCATCCGTAAATATGCATTCGATAGAGAAATCTTTAAAGATCGTGGCAGCCTCTCAAAGTTGACCCATTTTGAATTGTAGACAAGTTATGCGACCGATCTTGACTGTTTTTGGTTTCACATAAAAAGTGATGATGATTTATAATAGAATGCCGGAGAAATTTGTTACTTCACTTGTTGACTTTTTATCCCAGCGATGTTTAAAAAGCACAAAAATTAGGGTTTTTTTATTTTGATGGAATAGAACTAAAATTGGACGCATTTGGACTCAATCCCACTACTACGGGAGTCTTTGTTAATAAATTCTCTAACGAAATGACCTCGGTCTTTAATGCATCTGGATGCGCCTAAGCACACTTAAGGCCCAAAACCAGAAGCAACCCCGCAACTAAATGTTTATAGAAGAAAAAGAGCGCCGTGCAATTAAATACGCTTTCGTTATGCCAGTCTTTCAGTGAATGAAGAGGAAACAAAAAGATGTGAATTTAATGCATTAGCAATATTTTATATTATACCTGTTTTATCCTTTAAAGCCGTTATTGTGCAATTTTAGTTTGGGGAGTTTTGAGCAGGTATGCAGGTAAAAGCGATTGTTTAGGAAATATATCTATCTGTTCTGTAGTAATATTAATGGAGATTACTGCTATTTTTTATAAAGGATTTTCCCTTTTACCTAGTTAAAAAGAAAATACCTATTTATTGAATTAAAGTCAATTTTGGGTAATATCGGTGTTGTTTTTTACCTAGTTATAAATGAACAAACCCAATAGACTTTTTTAAGTACGGGGTCTAAATATGTACCTGTTTAATGAATTGTTTTACCTAATTAAAAAAACACTATTTAATAAACTGCAGTCAATGTTGTTAGACAGTTCATTTTTGACCTCATATCTGTCATATATCTGTTAGCTTACATATCTGGAGCTTCTTTTTCTTGAACAGTATTTTTAAATATAATTCAGAAAATTTTCGTCAGTATTAGAAGTGAAGTGTAATCATGGCTTTAAAGAGTTCAAAATGTTTCGACATATTCAGCCATTAACAAGTGGGCTCTGCCCCATGCTCGCTTCGCTCGCGGTGAGGTGCGGCTACAGTCGAGCACACCAATTGTTCCTATGGCAGCTATATGATATATGGAACCGATTTATACCAAATCTGGTTCGATCTGTACAAAACCAGCAAAATTTTTTCATACCAAGACTTACTATTCGATTGAGTGTCTCTACTGCAGCTATATGATATAGTGGACCGATTTGAACCAAATTTGGTCAGGATATATAATACCAGCCCAGATGCATATTCTATCAGTTTGGTTACGATATCTCAAAAAAAAACAAACAACTTTTTCATACAAAAACTTGATTTTTGGTAGAGCGTCTCTATGACAGCTATATAATATAGTGGGCCGACTTGGAGCTAATTTAGTCTGAATGTATAATACCGCCCCAAATGTGTATCGTGTGAGATTGGTTGAAATATCTCAAAGATCAAAGAAGCTTTTCATACTAAAACTTCATTTTCGATGTATCGTTCCTATGGCAGCTATATAATATAGTTGTCCGATCCAAAAATAAAAAAGAACTTGATCTGCGTACGATATTCAGGAACGTACATACCAAGTTTAAAGTCTCTAGCGCTTATGGTTTTTGAGATCGACGCGTTCAAAAAGACGGACATGGCTCAATCGACTCGGCTGTTGATCCTGATCAAGAAAATATATACTATTGTCTGTTACATACATTCTGCCAAATATGTGGAAGTGGAGGAAAAGACAAGAGCGGATATTACAAAAGCAGTAAAAGTCGCAAGCCCATTACGACTGATCAGGATAAAGGACAGCATTCCGACACCACCAGACTCTGCGGCAACAAGTTATACAATTGAGGAGGCTTTACCTTTATTTATGGACTTGGGATTGACGAAGGAAAAGTATACCATTTTACGGAGCTCCTTACTACGACAAAATATCGATGTTCTTTCCGCATATAAAAAAATTGGATCTGCTAAAAAGGAAGCCGTTCCGCCCAATTTGACAGTAACCAATGTATATGTTGAGGTTGGACTTCAAGATTTTATGGATCACACAGCGAGACGCCTTATTAAAAGTTTGCCTGAGGAAGTGGTTGAGCTGCTTCCCGAACAACTAACATTACTGAGCAAGTGGGGATGTGATGGATCGTCCGGCCAAAGTGGATACAAGCAAATAATACACACAAAAGACGAAGCCATTTCTGTTGAAAAAATGTTTATGGCGTCTCTAGTTCCCTTACGACTAAAAACTCAAAGCTCTGAGCATTGGAGAAATCCTCGACCATCTTCAGTTAACTATTGCCGTCCTATATTCTTCAAATATGCTATAGAGACACCTCAACTGACGCAATCAACTAAAGCAAACATTGATCAACAAATAAATCAATTGAATCCAACTGAGATTACAACCAAGAATGGGAGAACTTTGAAAGTTGGTTTTTTTTTTACAATGATTGATGATAAATGATATTACAAATAATAAGTCAACTAAAAGGTGTGCAATTTGTAAAAGGATTCGAAAACAATTATCGGAAATGTACGATTCAACGAAGGAAAATAATCTGGACGATTCAACGAAGGTAAATAGACTGGACGATTCAACGAAGGATAATAATCTGGACGATTCAACATTAGATAATATTCTGGACGATTCAAAGAAGGATAATGATGTCTTTAAACAGGGAATTTCTCCATAACATTGTAGAATTCAGTGTATGGTCTTTATTTTGAAACTTGCGTGCACACTTCCACGGCTAGGAGAAGCATATGACGATAACTAATCTCAGACAGAAATATAAGCTGACCGGAAAAAAAATATCCAAGCAGAATATACTGAGGGCTTGGATTAAAGGTAAACTGTCCAAAACACAATTATGGAAATACCAATGATGGAAATACGTCCAAAAGTTTTTTTGCTGATGATGAATTGACCTATCAAATAACAGGTGTAGACAATGACATTATTAAAATGTTGGCTGTTATCCTTAATGTCATAAATTCTAAGGAAATATTAAATAGCTTAAAATATGATAAGTATGCAACAAAAACAAAGCAAGTACCCCAAGAAGTTATATACACCTACCGCTCATAGGATTCTGGATCATGGAGAGTTGTCTGAAGAAGCACAGGAATGCAAAAACAAGAACTATAAAAGGTTTAGATACACGTAAACTACATCACAAGAGAGACAGAATGCAGACCTTTTTCATGTTAAATCACGAAAGGATTTGGAAGAAAATAATAATAGTCCCGAAATGTTAAGTTTATTCGATAATCCAAGTGATGTGATATTATTTAAACTTCGAATATATTAAAAAAAATATTGTTAAACAATGAAATAAGATTAAAATATATACTAGATCGTTCAAAAAGTCCCCAGACTGACACATAGGGCACGCCACTAAAATTTTGATATAAATTTTTTTTAACAAACTAGTTAATTTCTAGGGTACTGTCAAAATTTGAGTGCAATCGGACGATCTGCTATCGAGTTAGAAATAATAATGTTGTGCAATTTTTTGACTTTTTTTTGAAAAATTGAAAAAGCTGAATTTCGCGTTTTGATGGTAAAAAATATCGTGGAAGCGAAGACATGGCTTGATAAGCATTACGGGGTCTCTGCTCCAGGGAAATCAACCATTTGCGATTGGTATTCCAACTTTAAACGCGGTCGTACGAGCACTGAGGACTCCAAACATTCAGGAAGACCAAAAGAGGTGATTATCCCAGAGATCATCAGACAAGTCCGTCAAATCGTATTGACTGATCGAAGAGTCAAAGTGCGTGAGATTGCTGAGACTGTGGGCATATCAACTGGGTATTTGCATATAAAAAAGCTTAATGTAAAATGGGTGCTAGTGCTGGGACCGATTTTTTTAAAATCGTTTTAAAATCGATTTAAATCGATTTTTTATTCTTTGGTTGGACAAAAAACGATTTAAAAAAAAATCGATTTTTATAAAAAATCTAGTGCTGCTAAAGGAGAACTTATGTCTAGGGATTAACATCCCACACCATTAAATATCATGTGTTTTTTATTTTTAATTATGTTATTATTTTCCTTTTTCTATTTAAAGCGAGCTTTAATTTGTAATTCACATCATCTTAAATTGGGTCTCATGAGTTTTTTAATTTTAGTTATGTTATTATTTTCCTTTGTTTATTTTTATTTTTGTTCTAAATGAAATATAAAAAAAATATATACTTCAGTTCGAAAATAAAAGTTAAAACCAAATTTAGACTTTTTAACCCTCTACCGCATATATTGCCATATATGGCTTTTCATTTTTAACGAAATTTATTTTAGTTTAAATGATATCTCAGCGAAGTGGATTATTATTGGCAAATATATTTGCACTATTTTCTATTGGAAAAAAATTTAAAAATAATTATAATTTGGCTTTATTTCGTGTTTTTATGTATTTTGTTAAGACGTCTTTCGTGAACGAAAATGAATTTTGATGAATTTGATGAACAATGAATTTTCGTATGAAGTTTTCACAACAAAAAACAATTTTTTATGTTGAAGAGTAATTTTTGTCTCAAAGAACATAGAGTAATCTTTTATAAAAACTTATAATTTGACTGTAATTAAGCCTTATATTTATTATTTTAAGCAAAAACTGAAAAAGCCAATATCCTATTTTCTCATAAACTATTTACCCAAAAAAAAAAGTTTGCTCAAATATTTCTTACTTTATACCAAATACACTTTTATATGCATGTTAAAAATGTTTTTCTTTAATGATCCTATGAGCATGCAGTAGAGGGTTAAAATAAAATCGATTTTTAATCGATTTTCACTACTTAAAAAATCGAATTAAATCGGTTCGAAAAAAAATCGGAAAGTCCCAGCTCTAATGGGTGCCCCATTTTCTAGATATTGAACAAAAGGAAAAACGAGTTGCCGATTCCAAGTCCTGTTTGGACATGTATGACCAAAATCCAAGCTAATTTTTGCGTCGATATATCACTATGGATGAGACTTGGATCCATCACTACATTTCGGAGTCCAATCGGTATCCTCCCCTTACATAAAAATCGTTAGATTAAGATAACATAGGTTTTCAGTAATACCATTCAGACAGCATCCATCAAATCCACGATTTTTCAAAATGATATCGACATTGTGACATAAACCAGCTGTGCTGTTATAGTAAAATCTAAGTCATCTCCCCTTTAATTAAAAAAATAATATCTTAAACTATGCAATTATTAAAATAATGAAGTGTGGAAGTGTGTTGTTAAAATTTTTGTACGACTTTCCCAAAATTTTAAAATAAAAAATCTTAAGAATATATAAAAAAACTTAATTCGTATCATTCAAAAATAAATAGATCTATTTATTTTTACATCTATGTAAAACTAATGACTTAAATTAAATTCTTTGTATAAATGATTTATAGACATATTCACTAGCTTTCAGAATAAGTAAGGGTTTTTAAAATCGGTTGTGACTTTCATAAGTAGTGAACACAAATGCAAGCTAACTTCTGAAAAAAGAAGATAAGAAATATGCTAGATTTAACAAAGTACTTATTGTAAAAATCTTAAATTGCAAAAATTTTTTTGGTATTTTTTTTTTAACTGTATCACATATATGTCAGAAAAAGTGAGTTTGGTAAAAGATACAATATTGTTATTACTCAGTGTAATTTTTGAAAAAAAATTTAAAAAAAATCGTTTTTTGGTAACCTGTATATTTAAAAATTTTAAATTTTTTCAAGAAGTTTTTTTGGCTGAAGCTACTTGGCATAACATGATCTACATTTTGGTATATGTATCGTGTACTAAAACTCAATAGCTGGGTACAAAAAAGGTGGACAAAATTTGGTTTTCTGAACATATGGAGCTCAAACAGCTCCAAAACGACATTTTTGCGAATCGACTTGGTCGTAAAACTTGTAGCTTGTAACATTCCAAAAAACTTTTCTGAAAAAGGTTTACCAGAAAATCAATACTTTGGAAGTTAGAGACCGAACACAATTGTCCTATTTTCTTAAAAGTGCCTAATTCACTAAAAAACTTAAATAAAAAATTTTGTATGAAACGAAGATTATAACTCAAAAAAGCATAGCTTGCAAATAACTGTTAACCGTTTTTTTCCTTACGCTCTGTTCGCGAGAACAACCGAAAATAATCATACTTTCTCGCTCTCGCTCTGAGCAAGACCCTTTGGTTGTTTTCGATCCGGTTTTCGGTTGAGCGCTAACAGTTGAGCAATTTGCTTATCGGTCTTTGAGTGAACAGCGCGTAAAGAGTGAAACGATTCACGCTCACACAGTGAGGCTCACCAAAAGACCGATTGACTGAAAAACTCAACGCAAACGGTCTTTTCAACTATTTGTCTTCTTTTCGATGCACAGTGGTACGTTGTGTAAAATTGCGACATTAAATTTCACTTTCGATCTTCTTGAAAAAATTGTATGTATTTCAGACTAATTTTAATTCAAAAATTTAATTTAATTAATTTTAAAAAATTGATGCACTTTTTTATTAGTTTCACGTCTCATTTTGTTAAAATCACTGTGCTCAATCGAAACTCGAAACGCGTAAAACCCACGAAACTTCACATACACACATACATGCGCAAAAGACTTTTTGAATCGTCGTTCAGAAGCAAACGGTCCCGGAATGAGCAGAGCAAAAGAGAACAGAAAAAAGTGATCTTCGACTGAGCGCGAGCAAAATTTATTTACGAACAATCCAATCGGTTGCTCTCAGACCTTTTGCTCAAAGTCTCAGTGAAGAACACTTATTTCGCGACAGTGTGAAACGGTTAACAGTTATTTGCGAGCTATGCAAAAAAGTAATGATGCAGTTCGATTCCTAGGACCCGAAATAGGGGGAAACCGTTGAGTTTGGTCATGTCTTTTTTTATTTTTGAAAAAAACTATCACAGTGTATTTAACCAAATCCAATTGAGCTGGCATCACAGTGAAGTTTAGTGCCATGTTTTGGGTCATATATAGTAAGAATGGCTTCGCTTGTACCGAGAATTCTTTGATAAATTTTCTGAAATAGGAGCATAATCCCAAAAAACTATGGACCTCTTTCGAATTCTTTGGTACTGGGAAATTTGTATCCCAAATAATTACATTTTTCTTCTATAAACTTGAATTTGTCTAGCCTTAGATCTAACTTGTTCCTTGTTAGTCTTCGAAATACGTCTGTAAGTGTCCTTCGACTGATTTAGATGCTATCATTATGTCATCTAAATATATAGCTACTTTACCTGCTCTGATCATATCATCAAATACATTATTGACAAAGCGCTGAAAAGTCGCTGGTGCATTTCTTAACCCATATGGCATTTTATTATATTCAAATCGTCCCATTGGCGTTACAAATGATGTGTATTTAATAAATTTTTCGTGAACATCTAGTTTATGTAACGCACTTTTCAAATCTAATAATGTGAATATTTCTTTGTTTGCTAGGTTATCAATTAAAACTTCGATAAAAGGTAGTGGGTAATTATCTTTCGGAGATACTTTGTTTAGTTTTTTATAATCTACACATAATCGAATATCTCCTGCTTTATTTTTAACTATTACAATTGGTGACGCATACTCAGATTGACTCGGCCGAATTATTTTCATTTCTAATAAGTCATCTATTACCTCTTGTACTTGCTCTTTCTCCTTGTATGACAATTTTCTAGGCTTATAGTGAAAAGGTTTTTCATTGATAAGTACTAATTTTAATTCACATTTGGTTTCTTGTTTTTCAGGACGAACTCTTTTAATATAATATTGTTCGAAAATATTTTGTAGTTTTGTGATATCAGTTATATGTATGTTCTTATTTTATTACACTGTAGTTTTCATTTTTTATATCAATAGTCATCATATTAAGACATTCTTTTTTCATTTCGGATATATTATTATCAATTTGTAAATTTAATACCACACCGTTTTCCACTATATTATTTTGTTCTTTTTTTTTTAGTATTTTCCTCACATTTATCATTCATTTGTTCTACTACATAACACTTTGTGCTTCGCTGTGTCAGGTCGTGTTTTTCTAGTGTTCTGTCAATGTGATCGTTATTGACTAACAAAATCGGTATTTGGCAATCGTTTTATGTGTAATCCTACTGCATGTGCATTTGTGATATTTTAGCAAATATTTGTCTATCTCACAGTGAGTGTCTTGTGTTTAATCATTACATTTAATTGTGTTTTGTCCATCATTGTGCTTGTCACTGTGTCTTTTGTTTTTGTAAACAATTCTCTTGTGCATTTTTCTTCCGCTCTCCTGGTCTCATTTTTTTTCCCGCGCGTCTGCTTGTGTAAGCTGCGCTCAACAGTCTTCGTTTTTGTACTGTCTTCTTGTGCTTCATTCGCCCGCTCTCTTTCTTTTTTCTTTCCGCGCGCCTGCTTGTGTAGCAGCGCTCAACAGTCTTTGTTTTTGTTTTTATCTGTCTTATCATGCTTTGGTGCAGCGTTAACTTTGTTGCTGCTCAGCCTGCGATCTCCCGCTTGATTTTTGTTTACTTTTCTCTCTTTCTTGAGCAGTGATTATCTGTTTATACGCTACTTTTTTTGAGCGTATAAGTTTTTCAAATATTTTTGTCTGTTGCATTGAAACCTGCAAATGCGAAAACGATGCTAAGGCTGACTATATTTATTGTTGGCTGTGCGAAAATCTTGCTCATGTTAAATGTGTTGGCTTTATAATGAAAATCAAGGACTTTACGTCTAACAAGTACGGTCTGAAATGGTGCTGTGAGTTTTGTCGTGAGGCCGAATTGAATATGAGTAAGTTCATGAGGCATACAAGGCTGGGTTTTAATACCCAACGCAAAGCGTTTAGTAAACTTCATAATTCATAAATTTAATAGTTTTAAATTTGAAGATTAGCCTGACAATAATCTTCTGCCTCAAAGTCCAAATATTATGGTCACACCATCTCGATCTTTAGCTCTCTCTCCGGCTACTCCGACTCAAGTCAATATTGGGCAACAGCTGGAATATCTTACTCCCGCCCCAGCAGGGAGCTTTCACAATGAGTTGGTTACTGAGTCACCACATAATAATGTTGCCTCTGGTTCCCAATCATTGCAATTACCTTGGCCTAATATTAGGGCTGTTAAACCTCTCTCTGCTGTTCCTCCTAGGAAACAAATTTTCGTCTCACGGCTTGCTCCTGACACTTCGGTTGATGATGTTAAAGCCTACAACCAAGCCAGGAATATTGCTACTAATTTAACTGTGGAAAAGTTTAAGTTTAATTATGTAAGGAATATTTCCTCTTTTAAAATAAGTGTTTCGGCTGAAGTTTTTGACTGTTTATGTTCAAATACTTTTTGGCCGAAGGAACTAATTGTTAAGGAGTATTTATCAACAAAAAGAAATCGGCCTCCGATTACACTGCCTCGAAATCCTTCTGCCTCCTCAACTTCCTCTTCTGTGGTGCCAAAAAACTAAATTATTCTCTCCTTCTATCCTATCAAAATGTTAGAGGTCTAAATACTAAAATTTCTAAACTTTATGCAGATAGTCCATCTTTTAATTTCAATTGAATTGTGTTTACAGAAACTTGGCTGAAGTCCGAAATATCAGATTCATCTATTTTTTACAGTAGGTACACCTCGTTTCGATGTGATCGTCTATCACGAATGGGAGGTGGTGTCCTTATTGCCGTTGATTCCGACCTTTCTTCGGAACTAGTTCCAATTAACATTCCCTCAAATATTGAGTTTGTGGCCATTAAAATATCTTTAAATGGTTTCTCTAATTTTTTAACCTGCTCATATATTTCGCCGGATTTTGATTTGTCTATTTATCACGAACATCTGCGCGCTATCCGATTGATTTCATCCATGCTCTCCAATAATGACATCTTACTGGTATTCGGTGATTTTAATTTACCTAATGTGGTATGGTCCGATTCGCCAAATGTGTTTTTGGTGAATTTATTAATTGACTCCTTAAGCTGTCTCTATCCCAAGTCAACCCGTTTAGAAATTGTAAACACCGTCTCCTTGACCTGATATTTACATCGGATCTCTCTTGTAGTAAAATTTCACGTATTGACCATTTAGTATTTCCTGAAGACCTCTACCATCCTACTTTAGATTTAGTCTTAGAGCCGCCTGGGTATAAGCCTATTATATCAACTAATATTGTAGTTCGATCTCGATGTTTCCGAAAAGCTGATTTTTTTAAAATGAATTCTTTAATTTTACAAACTGACTGGTCGCAACTTTACTCTTATACAAACATTGACATGGCCACCTCTATTTTTTATGATATCGTGAATTCGCTTTTTGATGAGTGCGTTCCCCGTGAGTTTCCTAGGAGAGCTGTGGTTTTCTCGGGAGCTAACGCGGCTGAAAAATGTGAAGTCACGCTATTATAAAAGGTTTAAGTGTTCGGGATCTCCTTCTGATTTCTCCCACTATGTTACTGCCAGATCACATTTTATTTCTCTTAACTCGCGTCTTTATAATGAATATTTAAATCGTTGTCGCTTACAATTCGCTCAAAATCCCAGACAGCTCTATAACTTTGTAAACATGAAGCGTAAATCTTCTGTATTACCCTCTTTCGTTTCCTATGAAGAATTGAAATCAAATACTGATCAGGCAGCAGCCGATCTGTTTGCTGAATTCTTCCAATCTACTTATACATCTTCTAACTTTGTTTCTAATGTTCCTTATCTTTTCACTATACAAAAGTCTAATTGTATTTATTTTTCTGTGATCACTGAAAGCTCGTTACTAAACGAATTTAATATAATTAAAACTGGTTTCCAACCGGGCCCCGATGGAGTTCCCGGATGTGTACTTCAATACTGTGCTGGTTCTCTATGTAAGCCACTACGAAGATTATTTGAGTTGTCTGTTAATTCTTGCTCTTTTCCATCTGTTTGGAAGGAATCATATATTATTTCTCTTCACAAAAATGGTTCAAAGTCGGATGTTAAAAACTATAGAGGTATCTCCAAATTGTCTGCAATGCCAAAAGTGTTTGTGATGCTGATTACTTCTCGACTTCAACACTTATGTAGCTCTATAATTTCACCTTGCCAACACGGTTTTGTGAAATCAAGATCTACTACAACTAACCTACTGGAACTGTCTCCTCTCTTGTGATCAGAGGATTTCAAAATAATATGCAAACTGACTTCAGTACGGCTTTTGATTCTGTTAATCACTCTCTTTTGCTTCTTAAACAAAATCTTATTGGATTTCCTCCTAACTTACTTAATCGGATTTCTGAATATCTTAATTTTCGAACCCAAAAGGTCCTTTTTAAAAGCTGTCTTTCTAAACCTGTCCTTGTAACCTCTGGGGTACCTCAGGGTAGACATCTTGGTCCTTTACTCTTTAATCTTTTAATTAACGATCTCCCATTAATCTTTTCACACTCTCATATACTAATGTATGCCGATGATGTGAAGCTATGCTTTTCGTATAATGACATGAATTCCCATCACTTTTTGCAAGCTGATGTCGTTTTTTTTTTCGCCTGGTGTAATTTTAATCAATTACATCTTAACTGCTCAAAGTGTAAGGTTATGTCATTTTACAGAAGCAGGTCTCATTTATTTAACTACATGATCGTCCGGATCTGCTTGGAGAGACTAAGTCGCGTGAATGATTTAGGAATACTCCTTGATCATAAGTTAAAATTTGAACTTCATATTGCTCACACTGTCAATAAGGCTACCCAAGTTCTTGGATTCATTAAACGATGGTCTAAGGAGTTTGATGACCCTTATACGACTAAATTACTCTATACTTCTCTCGTCCGTCCTATTTTAGAATACGGATCTTGTGTGTGGTCGCCACAATATATGGTACACCAAGATTCAATTGAGGCTGTTCAAAAGAAATTTCTTCTTTTTGCTTTTCGTGGCTTCAACTGGGACCCTGGCTTGGACTTGCCCACCTACTCTGATAGACTCTTATTGATTAACCTTCCATCTTCAGCTAATCGTCGCACCATGCTGGGTGTTATGTTCATCATCAAATTGCTTAAGAGTGATATTGACTCCTCTGTATTACTTAGCCAAATTAACTTGTCGGTTCCTTAATTTTGTTTTATCTTTCTTCATAATTTAACTTTTTGTCGACTGATTTTAGTTGACGTAAATAAATTAATAAATAAATAAATAAAAAAATGTACCGGTAGCTGCACCAGCGGTCCAGCATATAAGTTGGTCTCATACACCCTGACCAAATTTGGTTAAAATCGGTCTACTATATCATATAGCTGCCAAAGGAACGATCGATAGAAAATCTAGGTTTAGTATGAACAAGTTTTTTGTTTTTTGAGATATTTTAACCAATCTGACAGAATATGCATTTAAGATGGTCATCTGAACTATTAAATTTTTAGTGCACATCTCAAAATGAAATGAAAAGTCAGTTTGTCTGTTTGTTTGTTTGTATCAAAGCGCTTAAAATGCTTAAATATAACGATGCGGATTTATTTCTGTTCGAAAATCTAGAAATGTTTGTTTTACGACTTTTTTAAAAACCCGATAGTTTAGCCGGAAATCCCTAAGTACAGCTAAAATTGAAACCCCTGCAGTTTCCAAACCAAAGTAGCTACAGATATGTCATACATGGGCACTTCCAGAAAAGGTCAACCACTACCAAAATCTTGAATTTGATCAGATTTTCACATCTTGTCAAATTTTCTTTCGGAAACGAATATAATTTACGTGTTTTAACAATACCCACATAAATTAACCGACTATACCGCACATACCGACTACAAATTCAATTTGGATGTTTTGTGAAAAATTTAATTCCAAAAAGGTTTGCATGTACTATATCGATTATTTGACAAAATCTCTTTTTAAGCATCAAAAATTTAATCAATTTAACCAAGAAAATATTTCAATTTAGATTTTGTATGTTTTGAAGCTACTTTCTTTGTTTTTTTGTCAGATTGGTTAAAGTATCTCAAAAAACAAAAAACTTTTTCATACTAAACCTAGATTTTCTATGCTATTTAATTTGATTAGTAATTAAAAAAGTTCCTTTCACCAAAAATAAAATAATTAGTTAAATTGATCGGTTATTTTTCGAGTTGTATTAATTTATAACATCTCACATTTTAACAGATGGCATTTAACGAACAAAATCTCACATGAGATGTGCAAGACATAAAAAAAACCGTTAAAAGATTCTAAGAGATTTAAAGCAATTGCAATTGATTAGCTGTATTTATTGACAACAGTCTAAAAGAAATATTTTTTTATTAAAAAATGAATTACTTTTTAATTATTGTAATTAAACGCATAAGTGTGGGTTAAGTTGAATATTGTTTGTCACAAATTGTATATCAGAAATATTGGGGCATGGAAAGACTTTCGTCGCTTGACTTTTACCTCGTTATAAGTAGATTTTTTAAAGATTAGAGATGAGGTCACTAATAATACCTGGTGGCAATGAATTTAATTAATAAAACTATTAAAATATATTTTTACCGACTGTTTGGTAATTTAAAGGTACGGTCTCAAATTGTATCATTATCAAAACATCTTCCTTTTATAATTTAGCGATGAGGGCAACTGCAGCTCCAGTTCCGATAATGAAGGCAAACATTCAATAACAGTCTCGGACTTAGAAGGCCCTTGCTGTGCACCTACCCGCGCACCTCCTAGTTCGCCTGAGGTCATTCATGAGATTCGCAAGGTAGGTGGCGCTTCGATAAAATTACAGCTTTCAATTCAACATTTATAGCACTACGCCAACATCTTCATGCACCTTTAATAGTTTCGTGTACGACGAATGCACAAAGTGATGCATATTTTGGACCAAATATACTTTTCGCCGGTTCTTCAGCGAAAGTTCAAGGCGCTTGCACGACTTAAACGACGTCGACATAAATTGGGATGCAAATCAACCAATCTTAAGCGTATTACTGGTGGCTGTAGCGAAAAGGGCCCGAGCTCACCCAACGGAATTGTTAATGAGCAACTTACGGCTTGCGATATAATTGAACGATCTCAAATTATCACTAGACTGAAACGAACGTCAGCAGAATCAGATATAGAATCCGAGAGCAATAAATCTGGGACTTCGGATTTAGTAACAGATGCTGATAATGATTCCATTCAGATCAACAAACAGCAAACCTTTAATAAGCGCAACAAGAAAAAAAAACACATGCCCACAGAAAAGGCGAAATCTAAAGTATTAAATCGCAAAGTGCGAATTGATCGCAATTTACGACTTTGGTTAGCAAACAGACGCATTTTTATTTTTCGACGAAAGAAGGTACATGTAACTCACATCACTGTAAACAACAAAAATTCGGTACGCCGAAGAATGCACTCACTCTTAAAATTTGACCAATTACACTAGGCAACAGCCAAAAAATTACACGAACCAAACCCACTTTTTTGGATAGATTTGGGGCCAAAAACGACGAAAAACATTTTTTTTTTTTTTTCTATGGTGAAATTTTTTTTTTAGAATTTTTTAAAAATCTGGCTTTTTTTTCGTACTTTTTTTCAGAGGTGCGCCGACTTATGTCATCATTACTCGAGAATGACTAAACCGATTTTCAAAAGCTTTACTATTTCTGAAAGTCAATGAATATATCTATAATTCATTAATACAAAGTTTTGGATTTAAACTTATAGTTTAAGAGATATCAATTTTTGAATTAAGAAAATGATGATTTTTTTAAAGCTTTTTTTTTTAGCTTTTTTTACTTTAAAATTCGAGGAAAAGTCGAAAAAAATTTATTACATTTTGTCTTTAATTTTATTTGCATAGCTGCATTAATTACGCGTCGTTAAAGATAAGTCCAATCAAAATCTGTGGAGGGACAGCGATATAATATTTTTTTGTGTGTAGGCATGTTTTTGTCGACTTTGATGACTTCTTTGTAGAGCGGCATGACCTTTAGTATGAAAATTTTTTGTGATTTTTAAGATATCTTCACCAATCTCACACAATATCAATTTGTTATAATTTTACACATTTTGAAAAAATTTGGTTCAAATCGGTCTACTACTACTACTTCTACTATATGATATAGCTGTCATAGGAACGATCGTTCGAAAATCAAGGTTTAGTATGAAATTTTTTTTTGTTTTTTGAGATATTTTAACCAATCTGACAGAATATGCATTTAAGATGGTCATCCGAACTATTAAATTTGTTTTTATATATAAAGCTATATTAATTACCCATCGTTTGGTATGTTTACCGTTAAAATCTATAGAAGAACGACTAAGTTATTAGCATATAAGCAATGAAAGAATTTTGACCCAAAGGTTGATTTTCGACTGAACGGTCCCATGGCAGCTATATGTTATAGTGATCCGATTCCAACCAAATTTGGACAGGTTGTATAAGGCAATAGGCTTATAACTTGTAAGTTTGGTACAGATAACTTAAAAAACAAAAAAGTTTTTCATACAAAAGGTTGCTTATCGACCGTTCGTATCGATTGTTCCTATGGCAGCTATATGATATAGTGGTCCGATTTCTACCAAATTTGGTAAGGATGTAATGGGCAATTAAAGATACCCAATTTATGAGTTTTATTGAGATTTCTCCAAAAACAAAAAAGTTTTTTATACTAAAACATGATTTTCTACCGATCGGTCCTATGACAGCTATATGATATAGTGGACCGATTTCAACCAACTTTGGTCAGGATGCATAAGACCAACTTATATGCATATTCTATCAGTTTAGTTAAGATATCTCAAAAAACACAAAAGTTTTTTATACTAAAACTTGTTTTTAGACCGATCGGTCCTATGGCAGCTGTATGATATAGTAGATTCGAACCAAAATAAATAAAGATGTAAAGGACAACAAAGAGTACACAATTTGTGAGTTCGATTAAAATATCTTAGAAAATAAAAAAGTTTTTCATACTAAAGGTGAATTTTCGACTGATCGTTCCTATGGCAGCTATATTGAATAGTGATCCGATTTGAACCAAATTTGGTAGGGATACATACCACATTACTAAATACATAACCAGCAAGATTGGATGATATATCTCAAGAAACAAAAAACTTTTTCATACTAACCCTTGTATTTCTAACGATGATTCCTATGGCAGCTATATGATATAGTAATCCGATTTAGACCAAATTTGGTCAGGGACAAAAAAAATAAAACTCAAAAATAATGATTATTTATGATTTTTATTTTTTTCGCTCAAAATTAAACTCAACAGTAATTTACGGCCTCTGGGTTAAATATTTTGCTAAATATTATTTATTATGCTGGGAGGTAGCTTTAGGTTCCATTTATAAGAATAAAAAATAATATTGGCAAAATATTTAACCCAGAGGCCGTAAATTACTGTTGAGTTTTATTTTGAGCGAAAAAAATAAAAATCATAAATAATCATTATTTTTGAGTTTTATTTTTTTTTTGATCAAAAATAATGATTACGGTCTAAGTTTTATAAAATTACTCAAAAATAATTATTATCAGTGAAGAAAAAAGTAAAAATCATTACTAATCATTATTTGTGAGTTTTATTTTTTTTGATCAAAAATAATGATTACGGTCTAAGTTTTATAAAATTACTCCAAAATAATTATTATCACTAAACAAAATTGTTTAAAATTAAAATATAATCATTACTATGTAATTTTTATTATATAACTTATAATGATTACGGTCCCTGAAAAAAAGCTAAAAAAAAGCTTTAAAAAAATCATCATTTTCTTAATTCAAAAATTGATATCTCTTAAACTATAAGTTTAAATCCAAAACTTTGTATTAATGAATTATAGATATATTCGATGGCTTTCAGGAAAAGTAAAGTTTTTGAAAATCGGTTTTGGCGTTCTTGAGTAATGATGAAAAAACTGGGCGCACCTCTGAAAAAAGTACGGAAAAAAGACCCAAATTTCAAAAAATTCTGAAAAAAAAATCTCACCATAAAAAAATAAAAAAAAAAATGTTTTTCGTCATTTGGAGCCCCAAATCTATCCAAAAAAGTGGGTTTGGTTCGTGTAATAGACAAAAAGTTGAAAATTGTTGCCTAGTGTTATTTGATTTGAATCTTGGTAAAGTGAATGATATATGAGCTGACAATTCAAGCAGTTACAAATAATACAGTAAGTGCTAAAATATTTAAGCAGGGCACTATGTTCGATTCTACGATTTAGGCAGCGTATCGTTCAAGCTTTGATAGTAGCATAGTTCCATTAAATTAAAAAAATTGTTTATTTTCTCGATTGGGCGACAACCCATATTTTGTGGTGGCTTTTCAAAGTCAGCTGATTTTTCAGAAAACGTGTATGTGTATGGTTATTTTCATAAGCCGATAAAAAAGGAGACTTGTAAGAAGTAAATTAGGTTTTGTTTTACGATCCATATCAACGTTTAGTACAAAAAACTTGTTCTTCGAGCTATATCAACCAAACCTACAAGATATGTATCTCATATCGTATACAACCTGACCAAAAGTGTTTGAATAAAAATATGATTTTTTCTGCATTATGTACAAAATTCTAGTTCTATTGAGTTATGACAGGCAGTCTTGCAATCTATGAACGAAAATTATATTTATTGTTGTTTCAGAACCGACGACAACGTGCGCGTAGCAAGCCTCTAAAAAAACGTGGCGAAGTGGCACGCCCTGCACTAGATTTGCCAACGACAGACCCAGGATCAGATCTGCATTTCTCTACAGACGATGAGGAGCTATCGCCGGTAACAGATAACGTAGGATTCCGGGTAGTCGCTCCCCTACGGCACACTTTACTACAGAGTGACTTGCAGCGTCGTTATATTGAAGAAATTGGCGATATTGTAGTGCAGAAACCTAAGCCCACGGTTCATCATATGCCGCCAGAGTTGATAGTAACAACGCCGCCAAAGTTTACGGGACCTGGGGACGGCGGTGCCAGTAAAAAGTTGAAAGTTTATAAGCTATCGCCGCGTACTGCTCCCGAGCAGCAACAACAAGGGGAAGAGAATCAACTCAACAGCCACTCTATCGCTAAAAACGCTCGACGCACTTTCTCTTGGCATAATCTCAATCAAGAAAACGCACATGCCAGACAAAATTTATATACCAGCGATTCCAAGCCGACCGTGAAAATGCACAGGGCGCCACCACGATGGTAAGTTTCTTAAAAAAAATTGACAAATGAGTCTGTACCGCAGATGATTTTAGTTTTGATTCTTCGCGGCGTTAACTGGGTTTTTTTAATAATGATTTGTTCATAATTCAGTAGACTTTTACTAATAAGCCTTTTATCTGTAATTAACCTTTGCACTCTGCTAGGTGTGGTTCTTATACTTAAATTAATTAATATGAAATCAATTTCTCTTAAATATACTGAAATTAACCTAATTTTTGCGATGTATATACTACTACCTACCTAACCTAACTACTACCTACTCTTTGTAGGTATATACTAACAGTAACGTTTATTGTACATAAACATACAAATACATATTATTGTATATATAATTAATTATTTTTAAAATGTTAATTAATGATTTAAATGTATAGTTATGTGTCGGCTTCATATAGCCTCACAAGAAATAAATATGGATTTCTGGAACTCTGGAAGTGTAAATTATTGCGAACAACCCCAGACTTATTTTTTATTTTGCTTAAACTAATTTTATTTATAGTTTATTATAGTTATTATTAGATTTTAATCGTACTTCCTAAATCAATTTTCAATTTAATTGATCTTTTGTCGATTGCTAAATTATCAAATCTGTCTACTATATAGCACGGTACCCAGCAACTTTATACCACTTACACAGCAAAGACATGGAACTGCCGGCAATGCTGACGATTTACATCTGAAACTATCATTAAAGAAGAAGATTTGGATGGGAGCTCATGGGGAACCAGATAACCGACCGCTGGCTTGGTACAAGGGTAATCATCAAGTAGGCAACATAATGGCTGCAGCACCCGCAGCGGCTGCTCTTCGTAAATCAGGAGTTGGACAGGGACATATGCGGACAGATATGTTTGCTGCAAACAATAAGGAATCATTGACATCTGGCGGGGGGGGAAGCGCAATGCCGCCCACTGCAGGGTTGCCTCCTACGTATATGGGTGCACCGCGTAGGCCTCGAAAATTAGAGCAGATGGATTTGTTCAAGTAAGTTTACTAAATGTCCGTTAAGCTTTGTTAGACTATAATGTTTATTTGGTGGAATATAGAGCAGTGCTGTCCGAAAAGAGAACAGAAAAATATGAATTTGAGCTTTAAACTCATTTGGATCTTCTTAGTTTCACCTGTCAATTTCAGTGCATTTATGCAGCTTTCTTGTTTTTACACTACTCTAGATTTATTTTCTGCAATTTACTGAAAAACTTTATGGTGTACCCGTCGTGTCGATTTAGAAATATGTGCAAAAGTACGAAAATACATATTTGTTTATTTGTAGCGCCTGCTCACAAAAGCTGCTTCTGTGGCAGCAGGAACACAAGAAGTTGCAGCCAATGAATCATGCGCGCCTTATGGGTGGAACCAACGCCAAGCTAGAGAACTCGCAGGTTATACACGGCGCCGGTAAGCCCAAAACGAGAACCAAAACAGGCAGCTGCTGTGAAGTCGTACATGTTAATGTTAATGAATCTGGGTCGGTTGGAACGGGAACGGCAAAGGGCAAGCGCAAGTCCAGTGTAATCAAAATAGCGGAGACAACACAATTGGTTACACGATTTTCGCGGACACGTACCAATATTGGAGTTTCTAACAACGCTATTGTACAGAAAAAGCAACTTACGCAAATGCAACGCTTAATATTCAAGAGTCAGCCAGGGAGCGTCAGTGAGCAAATGCAAAATGCTTCTGCTGATGGTTGCGTACAACAACAACATTCCGTTAGTGGTGGAGGAACAACCAGTAAGTTTAAGACTGGCGGCATTGTGGTTACAGCAGTGCAACAGTCAGCGGCCAACAACACATCAGGAAGTGGTTGTGTTTCAAGGCGAATACGCCATTACAGTGGTATGCACATAAAATGTGGCAATAGCGGGACAACCGTCGGCGCAGTCAATATGCTGCAGCAATATCGCAACAGCAGCTCCGTACAAATGACCAACAAACCAGCAGCGGCCATTTCACTGGATACCGCTAGTCTTGTCCATAAGGTCAAGACCAAGTTAAAGAAGCGCAAGCCTCGCACTCTAGCAAATGCCGTCACTACAGCAGTGGTTAAATAAATGCATAAAAGCTACCGGCATCAGAATTATTACACTTGGACATTCCTCGACATCCTTCTGACCAACAGCACAGTCCCTTAGACAGCAAAACTCGATGTATTTGTATTTAACATTTGTTTCAGACCCAAATTTTAGTGAAATCAGCATATATATATAATTCGCGTTCATAGCATATATAAACAATAATACTCTTTGGAAGATCAAAATATCATTAAATTTACACATGTTTAATATTCAATAATGCATTATTTAAGATCAGGATAAAAACTATTTTGGCCACTTTCTCTTTTATATTAAAATTTGCAATAAAAATTACAATTGTTTTGATTAGACTTTCTTCATTATGGGATAAACCAACAGTTCATGAATTATGAATTATGGGCAAAGCTATCATTTATTAATGTCATTTAAAGAAACATGTGCAGTCCAATAGTCAATAGTCAATCACTCAACGGAATTGACAGACGCGGTTTATGGTTTAGACCCCTTACATACCACTTCATAAAGATTTGCGCTTTATCTTTGATACTCGTCCAATTGTTGTATAACAAATCACAGCAATTGTTTTTATACACTTTGGTTTTCGAATGTAAACAAATAGTTTCTTGAATATTAGAGTAGGGTCGTTTCGTTCCAAAAAAGTTCAAATGAACGTGTGATAGAAATGAGCGAGTGAACTTATTCAGTCTTTTATGAACTATTGAGTTAGTTTTGCTCAGCGGGTCTGTTGCATATAAACAAATTTTTTTTTTATCTTCTTCAACACTGGAGTCATTGAAATTCGAACAACGATTTGAATTTTATAGCATTTTTTTCTATTAAAATGTCCAAAAGAAAGCGCAGTTCTATTTGGAATTTTGCATATATTGCAAGGCGATAAAATCTATTGTGCTGGGAAAACTTAAAAATAAAAAAAAAAAACCAAATAGAGGGCAATTTATCATGAATTTCGTCGAAAAAATTGGTTTGGGGTCTCAACTAGTTTTTTTTTTTTAATGTTTGAAGTTTCCATATAAAATTTCCAATTTTTGTTGTTGCTTGTGCATTTATAAGATATATAAGCTCATGAAGTGTGTGTGTGCAACCGTAAAAATCAAACGCCGCAGGCAAATTTTTTTTTTTTTAAATAGCCTGGTTTTTTTTTTAATATTTGCCTGCGGCGTTCTAATTGCAATTTTTTTTTAAATAATTTTGCTATCGGCTCTCTAATCACGCAATTAAAAAAAAAAAAATTTCGTCCGGCTATCTAATTCATTCCCCCCTTTAGGAAGACGACGGCGGTGATGACGATGAAGTCTAAGGTGACTTTATGTCCCGTGGACGGTCTGACCGTGACACTGTGTCACCAAATCGGCCTTTTTCAGGGCCCCAATATTTTTTAAAAGAGAATTATTTTCATATCAAGGTTTAAAATTCACAGGAAAGCTACGTAGCAGTGCTGGGAAGCATTCAAAAAATCTTACAGTTCAATTGGTTCCGAATCGGAATCAGATCACATAAGCAGTGTTGGTAGACTAGCTGTAATAGTGACAAGTTGCACAAAGCAGCAACATAAATGAGCAATTTTCTATGCAAACTTAACAGATTTTTTAAAATTAAACTATTTGAGTTCCCAAACTTTTTTTTTTGCTAAATTTATTATAATTCGCCCTTTATTTTATATTTTTTTTTTTTTGAAGCTTTCGGCATGAAGCAGAATTTTACCGCAGAATTTTTCCGAACAATTTTGCGTATTCTCTTCATTCTCCGTGCCTTCGTTGAACTGAGCAACAACACTTTCATAGGCTTTACAGTTAACTCGCTAATCCGAATGTAAATTGTTGCTGGATCTTTGCAAAATCTACATCGCAAGAAATTAGTCGTACTACCGTTGCAGGCAAGATGGTTGACATCGCAGAGTCTAATTTATTTTTTATTTTATTCGTTTTGCTTATTTTTTGTTCACTCCAATTTTTTTCAGTGGAGAAACTTGAAATAAAAAAAACGTTTCCGCCTAAGTATTTGTGTTTTTATTTGTGCGTATTGGTGGGTTGCTCTGTCATAAGGAGCATTTGGGCACCCCTGGACTATCGATAATATCGATAATTTCGTTGTTTGTGAGCCTTTTAAACTTTAGACATTTTTCAAGAATTAAGCTTTAAATTTTCCAAAAACTATGACAAACATAATTAAATTCAAATTTGATCATATAACGTGTAAGTACATTTCAGCTGTCAAACATAAACAATGTATTTCAGTTATTTTTATAACTTTAAAACAAAGTCAATTCTTATAACGTTAAATGAGATCTAATCATTCAATTAAATTTAATAATTAATAACTATCTTTAATAAAAACAACAAATTCAATTCGTATAACTTTAAAATATAATCTTTCCGACAAAAGCTTCCGAGATTCAATCATTCTTTGAACGAAAAATAAGCATGTCAACATTCTTTGCTTTTAATTTTGAGCGTTTTTTTATCAAGACAAGTCCATTATTGCTAAACATCCTTTCGCTTTCTGTTGAATTGGTCGGAATATAGTAAAGAAATTCTTTAAACACATTTTGAGTATTGTAATTAAGAACACGCGCCAAAAATATCGATAAGCTCAAAATCTTATCGACATTCCCGATTCCAACAGCCTTATCGATAAAATCGATATCTCCTCGATGTAATCCCAACACTAAATTAAAGTCACTATAATATCCAATTCACAATGAGCAACATCTACCATTTACCATCAATTTTTGTGATGTTGCCATAGTTTAACCCGTGCCAAAATTTTGCCATCTGTTTCAACATTTATGATTGATGATCCCATGCGTTCCCAATCAGTTTTAGGACTTTATTTTCTGAATGCAACTCTGAAAATTTGTCATTAACTACGAAATTGTAAACAATGTCACCTAAAATTAATGGCAAATACAAAAAGAACTCGAATCAAAAACAATGAAATAACCGAATCAGGTAAATAAAAAAAAATATGGTAATAGTCTATTAGGCTGGGCCAACTCCAAATCTCAACTAGTTTTTTTTTAAAAAATGTTTAAAGTTTCCATACAAAATAGCCTATTTTTGTTGTTGCCCTGTGCAACTTGTCACTTTACAGCTCGTTTACCAACACTGATTTGGTCACCCGGTCACGAATAGCTTGTGAAACATCTCTATAAACTTCATCCTAGAGGTGTTGAGGAGTGTAAATAAAGGACCGTAGACAAAAATTTTGCCTGCGGCGCTTCTTTTCCACGCTTGTTCACACACTTAATGAGCATATATATCTTATAAATACTTCTACAGTGCACTTCGACCTTCTTTTGAAATTGGAGCTCGGCTAAATATTTCAAATAATTATCTGTTTTCATCAAATTATTTTTCGATTCATGTTTTTCCAAATAAAACTCACAAATCCATTATATACTTGATAAACTGGCCAGAAAATGGACAAGTCAAAGAAAAGTAGTGTTGGTAAACGGGCCATAACAGTGACAAGTTGCACAAGCAACAACAAAAATAGGCTATTTTGTATGGAAAATTTAAACATTTAAAACAAAAAAAACTAGTTGAGACCGCCAACTAATTTTTTCGGCTAAATTCATGATAAATTGCCCTCTATTTAGGGTTTTTTTATTTTTAATTTGGAGTTGGCCCAGCCTAATAGACTTTTACCAAAAATATTTTTAAATTCTATAGCTAATATTAAATGTATTTTAGTCAATGGCGCCCAATAATGAAACTGGCTGCGAGGTAAGCAGAGTTGAAGAATCTGCTGATTAACGAGGGAAACGCGCAAGAACCCTCATGCTCATAGTCGCCCGTTTGCCTGGTAGTTGGAAAGAAGTCCGTATAAAAGTTAACTTGTCGATCATGACCAACTGCAGTAAGTTTATATAATTGAGTTTACTAGACTAGTAATACTAGTATTTTAATGATGTACACATGCTGTTTTCGTGGAATATATGGAAGACCTGCACGAGTTAATTTCAAAGGTGCCTGAGTGCACCATCAGTACCATAAACAGGTGAACCGAATCCAGAGTACAGAGGTATCTCCAAATAATCGCACCAAGTAGAGCTGAAATGAAGTAGTGCGGGAGCGAGTGCAAGTAGAAAAAATAAAATAGATTATTATAATAATTAATAATTAGCTGCGATGCAATAATAACTCAATTTATTTTTTTACTTTTATATCTATTTTTTAGATGAATATTTTATAGAAATTGGCAGCAAATCGGAAAGTCATCTTCTTGGCTGTCTGCCCTCTGCTCCATTTCGTTCGTTGTATTGCATGTCACCAATAATTTGTTAATTAAATCATCGCTATGCTTCCCAGTCACAACAAAATCCAATTTCTTTTCGAATTTAATTTTTCTATAAAACGTTAAACAATTTCACAATCACAATACATTAAAGGTAAAATGATAGTAAATGGTAGATGTTGGCAGTTGAATTGCTGTTTCACATCTACCATCATTCCCATGCGTTCCCCGTAGATGGGCTCAATGTGAATAGCCTATGATATGTTACAAGTTTTTTAAAATATTATATATGTCACTACAGTACAAAAATATCAATAGTAAAATTGACCAGATCACTGATGTCACTAAGGTTAAGTGCTGCCCATATTTTAGAGGAACAAATAGATTATCTGGTGGTATTTTTCATTTATTTATCAAAATATTCATTAGTTTGTCTGATTCCACAAATTCTCCATCAATAACGGTATCCAAAGTTGCTAATGTACTGAAACGTATATCTCTTGGATTAATGGGGCGCAGTCCATTTTAAATGACTACAAGATTGTCAAGGATAAGCCGTTGTCCATTGTCCATTGTCGTGCATATTAGACAAAAGATAAGAGGTAGTGCGGATTTGGCGCTCATTTAATATAATGTGCAGGATGATGATTGGCCAGAAGTCAAGCGCGTCTTGGCACTCCATTATGCCGATAAGCGAGACGTTCGTACCTTAGTATATGAGCTAAGTCAACTGACCCAGGGCGGAAAGAAACTGGAAGAATTTTACATGGAAGTAAACAATCACTTTACACTAATTCTTAATAGCTTGAAGAGCGGAAATCACCCCGTCAACGTTATCAGCGCCTTTATTGATACTTATAGGGACAAGGCGCTCGACGTCTTTATCAGAGGACTCGGCGCAGATACTTCTAGGCTATTGGTGGTCCGTAGTCCTAAAGATTTGCCAGAGGCGTATTCTATATGTTTAGAATTGCAAAGGCTGAGTCCCAGGGGACACGCTACGCAAATACCATATACCCCGGGATAACACCCCATGGGTTCCCAGAGATTCCCATCAACATTCCAAATGTCCCCCAGGCCGCCAATGGGCACAGCGTATAGCCAAGGCTTTAATCGGGGTCCCCCACATAGATTTCAGGGGCCAAGACTGGCGATAAAATCCGAATCGAACCAGTATGGGCAGAGTTACCGATCCAACTTCAACTCACCTTCTCTAGAAGCTGGGGTTCCCGTCAAGCGCAGTCCAAGCGCATCCTCGAGTCTAAATCCTTTCCGCAAGGCTCAGAGGCTATATCTTATGGAACCAATTTTGCACTCCGATCCCCAATAACAGACGGACGAAGTGTATAATAGGGAGTCAAACCACGAAGTTGTGGATGCCGAGAGCGATACCTCACCTCAGGAAGCAAACCTGGATGCATCGGTTAAAGCGGCGGGTCGCTCAGATGAGAGAGAGGCAAATTTTATGACCGACGCCTCTCTAGTGTACCGTACATAGAGTATGGTACGAAGGATGTGGCTAGGCTACAATTTCTTATAGACACCGGCGCGAATAAGAATTTCATAAGCCCCAAAAACGCCGCCGGCAGCACAGTACTGTCTACTCCTTTTTTTGTTCAATCTGCTACGGGTCGCGTTAAGATCACGCGTCGCCTCGTGGGGCAGTTTTTTAAGCCAATCGAAAACGAAACGGCTATAACTTTTTTTGTACTTCCTGGACTAAGTTCCTTCGACGGCATAATCGGTGACGATACTCTCAAAGAATTAAAAGCTTTAATCGATAGGAAGAATGACCTCCTTATAATAGCGCCTGGAATCAAATTACCTCTTTTAGCTAGACGATCTTTGAATGTACACCCATTATTAGATGTGGAACACCCTGATTCTATTAAACAAACGTTGAATTCACTCATTAACGAATAAGATTTTTGACCCACTCACACCCGGTGAGGCGGTAGACACTAGCGTGAGGGCAGAAATCCGGACAAGAACTTCAGACCCAATTTACATGAAAAGTTACTCTTACCCAGCTAATATGAGGTCGGAGGTGAATAAACAGATAAAAGAGCTTCTGAGCGAAGGGATAATCAGACCATCTAAAAGCCTCAAGCCTCACGGCGAGAAACAATATCGCATGGTAATTGACTTCAAGCGATTGAATGCCGTCACTATTTCAGACACTTATCCGATTCCGGACATTACCTCCATCTTGGCTAGCCTCGGTAAGGCAAAGTACTTTACGACCCTCGACCTGACGTCAGGGTTCCACCAGATTTACATGAAGGAATCAGATACGCAGAAAACAGCGTTCTCAACACTAAATGGGAAATACGAGATTCTTCGTCTTCCATTTGGGTTGAAGAACGCCCCTGCTATTTTTCAACGTATGATTGACGATGTTCTGAGAGAGTACATGGGCAAGATTTGCTACGTGTATATCGACGACATAATAGTCTTTAGTGAAGACTATGGAAGTCATTGGAAAAACCTCCGCGCCGTCTTTGACAAGCTGAACAAAGCAAGACTCCAAGTGAATTTGGAAAAGAGACATTTTTTATCAAGACGGGTCGAATTTTTGGTCTGCAGATGGTATCAAAGCAGATAACAAAAAGGTTGAGGCGGTAGCTAAGATGAAACCCCCTTCCAATGTCAAGGAACTAAAGAGTTTCCTGGGTATGACGTCATACTATAGGAAGTTCATCAAAGACTATGCCAAGGTAGCGAAACCATTGACAAACCTGACTCGAGGAGAACTCGCCAGAGTTAAGTCATCTCAATCAAAGAAAGTCCCCGTTGAACTCGATGAGGAAGCTCTAAAAGCTTTCGATGACCTAAAAGCCATTCTTTCTTCGTCAGAAGTGCTAGCATTTCCCGATTTTTCTAAACCATTTCATTTGACCACGGACGCGTCAAATTATGCCATCGGGGCAGTTCTTTCACAAGTCGACCAAAACAAAGACCGTCCGATCTCCTACATCTCGAGAACTTTGAATACATCCGAGGAAAGCTATGCCACCAACGAAAAGGAGATGCTTGCGATAGTCTGGGCATTAGATAATTTGCGGTCTTACTTGTATGGTGCGGGATCAATCAAAATTTTCACAGATAATCAGCCACTCACATTCGCATTAGGGAACAGAAATTTCAATGCTAAATTGAATCGTTGGAAAGCTCGCATTGAAGAGTACAACTGCGAGTTATATTACAAGCCTGGGAAATCTAATATCGTTGCTGATGCTCTTTCACGTATTTCATCTTACGTAAACCACTTGGGCTCAGACACGGCCACGGCATCCAAAGCGGATGCAGATTCCGTGGCAACCATTCAAAGCGCTCTTGAAGACACTTCAAATTTGATCCCTCATGTCGAGGTTCCTATCAATGTTTATCGGAATCAGTTGATATTCGACCCCAATCAGTTGGAGTACTCGAGAGAGCAGCCACATCTCGGCTATGTGCGTCATGTAATTCCGGTAGGAAACAACACAATGTCGAATTTGACAGATTCTTTGAAAAAATTCTTGAAGCCTTCTGTAGTGAACGGCATCAAAATGCCGGACGCTTACCTGCAATTCCTTCAAAATTGTTGCCACGAAAACTTTAAGCTATACAAGATCCGTATAACCCAACGTCTCGTAACAGATCTATCAGACGAAGAGCAGATATGCGAGGTTATTGACAACGAACATCGCAGGGCTCATAGAAGCCCAAAGGAAATGCGCATACAAATATTGGAGAAATATGATTTCCCTAGGATGTCAAACATTATACGCAATAAGGTGTCCACTTGCACGAATTGCAAACATCGCCAAAAATAGGTGTCGGGTTGTCGATATATAGGAAAATAGTAAATCGAGTTGCAAATATTGAGATTTTTCAAAAACGCAATTGTTATCTCAAAAAACACGCGTACTTTTATTAGAACTCAAATTTTTCTTGCATCGTTTTCATGCCTAATTCAAACTTTGACAATTTTGTAGCTTATATATTACGGATTCTTATTAAAAATTGAACGACAAAACTTAATCCTAAAAATTAACCACCATAAACAAGCCATAGTGAGTTGTCGATTTTTCATGGAAATTGATTTAATCAACTCGATAGATCGTCAAAAAAATCATCGAGATAAAGTACTCGATAATCGATTCAGCGTAAATCGAGTTGTCGATATTTCGATATATTTTTACATTACTAGTTTTAGATTGGTTTAACCCGAATCGTCCTGAGCAACTGATTTTCGAGTTTCTTCACAAAACTTTCAGAATGTATAGATTTGAGGTCGCTGAATCCGAAAAACACATTCACTTTGTTCGTCCTTGTCAGGATAATCGACAGGACCAATTTTTCGGCTGTTACCATATGGTAACGCTGGGAAGTACAGGGTACAGGTTTTCTTAATACTACAAAATACAAATTTTTGAGGAAAAGTCGAAAAAACACAGCTTAATCCAACAGGAGGGCTCCTCCTTAGTATATCTGATCAAATTTGGGTCAAATCGGTGCAGCATTTCGTATATATAACATAACTGTCATAGGAACAATAGGGGTCAAATTCACCTTTAGTATGAAAAACTTTTTTGTTTTCTGAGATATCTCTTAGAAAATGTATTTAATATGTTCTTATACATCCTGACCAAATTTGGTTTAAATCAGACCACTCTATGATATAGCTGCCATAGGATCAATCATATTTTATGAACAAAACAGTGCGAAGCGCGAATAAAATGTATGAAAAAAACATGTACCCTGTACTTCCTAGCGTTACCATATGGTAACACGAAAATTAAAAGCGTAAATTTAGTAAGTGTAAGTGTAAGTAAGTATTTCTTTTTCAAAATTTTTTTTTCAAATAAAAAGAGCACTCTTTTACCTTTCTAATGATGTGTGCATTGCATATAGTTCGGTACTTAAATTAGTTAAACGGTTTAAATTTACTTACGACGAATTGCCAAATGCCGTTTTCTTGCACTGCAGAATATAATGAGCAACTTAATTCGCATTTTTAGAGAGATTGTTTCAATCAACTTTTTATCAGTTAGACACAACAATTTACTATTAGAATATCAAATAAAAGTTAATCTAATGTTAATATGTTGTCTAAGAATAAAGTTTTAGTAAGTGCCTATTGCTTTTTACCATATGGTAACGCTGGGAAGATTCGGGTTAATTGATTTGTTTCTAAATCAAATTAATTCCACACCGAATCGTCATATCGTTATCGAAACCAATAAGTCGCAAGTCAGAGCATATGGAACAAAAGTTATTATTTATTATTAAACAAGGGGGCGGAGCCCTCTGCTCGTTACGCTCGCCTACCCCCGACTCGCTTTGCTCTCAGTGAGGTGTGAAAAGGATACAGTCAAGCCCACTCGACAGTTATATGCTCGCTACACACATCTTCGCGGCAGTTAAATAAATAAATACTTAAAATCTTCAATTCGTACAGAGGCTAACTTTAATTGACACTTTTAAGTTTCAAAATATTAAAATAAGAGATAATTTAACGTACTAATAATCAAAAATACATAAATACGTGCAAATTTCACATTTATAAATTGAGATAATTGAATGAACAATTTTTAATTAACATAACATCATATAACATGTCTAACATTAATAATACTATGCTAATATAACATTGATATAACATTGATAACTAAAGTTATATTATGTTATAATAACATTAAAATAACATGTGTACCTACTGTTACTCCCACCCAGGGATGCCTTTTTATTACTTAGATCTCCGTATTTTAAAGGAGACTAACATTTATGGTTAAAATCAATACAATATGAATTATATAAATAAAATGATTATGTTTATTAGGTTAGCAGCGCTAAATTGCAAATAGATTGGAGGAAGCGGTTCCGCCATGCGATTTTTGGAGTTATATTTCAAATGTTAAAAAGGGAAATTCAACCCAGATGTTTCCGATCTTGACGGAATTTACTCAAAATTGTCTTATTTTGCCACATAGCAGTGCTAATGTTGAGCGACTATTTTCTGAAATAAATTTAACTAAAACTAATAATAGAAATAAGTTAGAAACGGAAACTTTAAAAGGTTTACTTCACACAAAAAGTAGGTTAAAGGAAAACTTAGAACCTTCTGACAACCACCTAAAATACTTTAATAAAAACATGTATAAATTTTTGTAAAACTTGTACATTAATGTGTATAAACAATTTGAACAATGTAATTTTCTTTTTAAGACGTCAACAGAAATTAATAACAATGAAGTACAAAGGCAGTTAATTAAAAAATTTATTGTTTTATTCATTTTTTTATAGTTTTCAAATTTAAAAAAAAAGTACGTAGATCTACGTATTTCAGCAAATTTGTGCTACGGGAAAACACGTAGATTTTGGAGCCAGCCTACGTAATTTTCTAATTTTGATTTTGCATCCCTGCCCCAACCCCACCAGACTGTGCATACCACGGCGTGCAAAGCGAAACTTATTTGCTAAACACTCTAACGTTTTTTAAATATAAATGTTAAACTAATAAATATTTCTTTTTTAATATACTTTTAATGTATGAAGAATTGATTTTCTGACGATTACAAAAATATATGATTATTTTCCAATGATCCGTTTTTTTTTAAGAGAATTTTGTTAAACGTTAAAATTGTGAAAAATTCCAAATAAAACAAGTGGGAAAGGCTATAGTCGAGATCCCGACCATAGGATACCCGTTACTTATTTCAATACATTAGCGATTCAATCCTAATGTCATATTTGCGTTGCCAGAACTACTTGAGAATTTGAAGCATTCTAATAAGGTTTAACAATACAAAAACTATCGCATACCCTAGGGGGCACCTGTTGATTTAACAACTTAGACACGCAATAACTGCTGTTCTACTTGTCCGATCTTGTTGCGATTCAGTGGGATAATAGATAATAATAACAGATATCGGTTACTACCAAAAAATACGTATTATATGAAAAATTGTGGGTGAGGTGGTATTTCGCGATTTGCGGGGGCGGAGGGGGGCGTGGCTTAAATTTGAAACAAACTTAATCTGCGTGAGGTATATGGAAATCTGTGTGACAAATTTGGTTATTCTATCTCTTATAGTCTCTGAGATCCTTGTGCTTATACAGACGGATGACCAGTTTTTCGCGAATTACGGGCGTGGAAGGAGGCGGGTCCAAAATTTGAAACAAACTTGACCTGCTCCAACGCATTTGTGATCTACGTGTGAAAGTTTGGTTACTCTATCTCTTATGGTCTCTGAGATCTAGGCGCTCACACGGACAGACAGACGGACAGACGGACAGACACACATGGCTATATCGACTCGGCTATTGATGCTGATCAAGAATATATATACTTTATGGGGTCGGAGATGCCTCCTTCTGCCTGTTACGCACATTCCAACGAACACAATATACCCTTATACTTATTTTTTATAAGTAACGGGTATAATTATGACAAAATAAATTGCAAATTCAATCGACAACACAAAAATATTGACTAAGTTTATTGATTTGGGAACTACACAAATAGAAGGTAATATTATTCTTTCATGTTTTATAAAAAAATAAATTTCAAAATGCAACTAGAAGTATTCTTAAATGCGAATCTCTGAAAACCTTCTGTAGGCGGTCTTGTCGGTTTGAGCGGAAAAAATATGGCCGTGCACTTGCATCACAAGGGAATATCGCACACGGCTTTTGGCGATAACTTTGTTTTTTTTTGTTTCTAAAGTTCTTCTTGGGTTGGTAATCACTAATATAATTATTAATATGCAATTTACTTAAATTTTAGTGTCTATTATTTATAAAATATATAAATTTATAAGCAATTTTAAATGAACAATTGATTGAGTTAATAGATTCGGTAGAAGCGATAATAAGTTTAGCATTGACAAATTTCAATCTAGAAACCCAGACTATTCCGGAATTATTAGGAAATTTAAAAATTATTGAAAATGATAATTGAGATGCATTTCTTTAAGACTTAAGCCTCTCATTCAATGCTTCCCAAGACGTACAGGCATAAGTTTCACCTACAGTGTAGGTCCTGTACCCATCGGTGGAGAACAACTATCCAAATCAACTGCTTGCTTCAAGCCTTTCTAAAGAATCCGATCTTTATTTCCAATACTTGAACCAATTGGTCTTCAAATTTAGCCTTCTTCCCTCAATAAGGAAATAGAGATGAAGCACTGCATTGTAATAGGATGGAAGAGTTTTGTGTCCAGCGGTGTTCCAGAACTACAAAGCAACCGAAAACCAACCAAAATCTCATATAAATGCCACTAATGCAAACATATTATACAAGTGGGTTCTTTCATAGTGGTTTCAAAGTGGTTTCTTTCTTATTTAAAGCTTAACTAACGGTCACGTTGACTTAAAATGAACTACTGTGCCCCAAGTGTTTATTGCTGGGCTGGAAGGTCGTTTCGTTGAGGACGGGTTCGACTGGAAACCCGAGTTAATTGCCGAGCAAGAGGATTGGGGTGCAGGGATAACTTAATGTTGTGGTTCACCTTTTGTCGTGTTATCTCAGCTTTAACGTATATAACGTTCAAATCTCTATGAATGTTCCGTTTCGAACATACCACGGTGCCCCAGTGATAATCCTCAAGATTTTCGATTGTGCTCGCTGGATGATATCAATATTGCTACTGCACGCGTTTTCCCATAGCTGCGAGCCGTAGGTCCACACTGGTTTTATGGTGGAATTGAGATCGGGGGTTTAAAAGCCAATAAAGGTTATTGGCTTTCAGTTGTATCTGCGTTTTCTTTGCTTTAAGGTGACGACGCCTGGTGAGCCGCCTATCAAGATGAACCCCAAGGTACGTTACTTCTTTGGCTTGTGGAAGTTGCGTATTAGAGAGTTTTAACGGAGGACATGTTTTATTTATTTTAATACGCCAGTCGGCTAGCCATTTCTCTACTACCGCCAAATGTTCAGCTAGACGTGATGTTGCTTGAATGGGGCATCTGGAGCGACTAAGGATTGCGGTATCGTCTGCAAACGTAGATGTTGTTAGCCGCTCATTTATCGCTGTGTATAAAACGTATAGTGTTGGTCCCAGAACACTTCCCTGAGGAACTCCAGCTTCTATAATGTAATCATTAGATGTAGTAGTGTTGCATCTAACTGCGAAGACTCTATTGTAGAGGTACGACTCGACTTATGAGTGTACACCGGGAGCGTCGTTTTGATTTTGTGCATGAGGCCATCTAGCCACACTCGATCGAAAGTCTGGGAGACGTCGAGGAATATTGCACTGCAGTATTCCCGATGTTCATATGCTGTACGTATTTCTGATGTTATTCGGTTGACTTGCTCGATAGTTCAATGCTTTTCTCTGAAGCCAAATTGATGTGGTGGGATTGTATTGCGTGTTATCAGATGAGGAATTATGCGCGTCAAGAGGCATTTTTCGGTTTCGGTATCATTATAATGACCGACTTCTTCCATTTTTTTTGGGAAGTAACCAAGTGTTGGAATCGCGTTGAAAAGCTTACAGATGAGGGAAGTAGCACAGTTTGGAAGTTCAATGATCATTTTTTGAGTTATTTGATCACAGCCTGGAGCTTTTTTTGGTTTCATCTGTTCTTTTATGACTTTTCCAATTTCGTTCGGACGGAACTGAGGTGGTTCAGATTCGCCTGGATTATGAGATGCACAGGAAGAAAGTAGGAATGAATTTATTCCAAGATTTGTTTTGAATACATTACGTAGGTGAGTGGCAAATGTGTTGGCTCTGTCTATGTCGCTACGGGCCCAGCAGCCTGAGGAGTTTCTTATAGGAGTTACCGTTTCGATCGGCGTTGGGTGAGTTCTCCACAAAGGATGCTTGGTACTGGTTGGTGAGCGGCGTTGGGCATCTGTTTCTTCTTGCTTTAGAGCTTTACTGAGTCTGAGCGAAGCATCTTTAAAGCGTTGTTTGGTAGATGGCCACCGGTGGTACTGCCATTCACGTCGCAATCGTCGCTTTTCCAGAACAAGTTGTTCGATTTGTAGATTAGTTTTGCGTTGATTGGTCTGCACATGCGCATGTTGTGGAGTAGAGATTTTAACTGCTTCAACAAGTATGTAAGATTCAACGAGATTCTAATAAATCAGCAGAGCAGTCGATGTCCGCTACAATGTTGAATTGCGGGTAAGATTGAGGTGAGAACTAAAGTATTTATTTTACTTGACCCAGTTGGTTTCGTGTGTTGTAAGTCTATTAGGATATTTTATATATATTCCGGGGATTGGAGTAGATTTAATAATACGGGGGAGTGGTCGGATGACAGATCTGAAAGTGCTTCGGCGCTTATTAAATTGCCTTCCCTTAGTGGTCATAAGGCGAGAGCCCCAGTGCGGGTGTTTCGCATGGTAGTCTCCTGCTGCTATAAATCGCTGTCCCAGTGAGTTGTAGAGTTGCATGAATTGATCTTCAGAGATTGTAAAGCGGGGAGGATAGTATACAGCAGCAATAGTAAGATTGTTGATGTCCGATTGTACAGTTATGGATGTGGCTTGTAGATAGTTTTTCGCATACCTTTTGTGGAATTGATGTTTGATGCGGTTTCTTATTAGAATACCGGTTCCACCGTGTGCTTTTCCGTCCGGATGATCTGTGCCGTAGAATATATAGCCGTGTATTTGGAAGTTATATTTGTTAATGAGAATCGTCTCAGAAAACAGCATTACATCAATGTGTTTGACGGATAGGAATTGAGTAAGTTCAAGCTTATGCCGTGAAACACCGTTGGCGTTCCATAGAGATATTCGTAGAGGCGCCATTAATTATTTGGATTGCTGAAATGCAAGCATCTGCATCAATGTGTTTTGATTTTGCATAAGATTTTGCATAGTTGATCTCATAAACGACATGAATTCCATCATACTTTGTTGTAGGGTAAAAATCGTCGCTTCGATAGAGCTTTGTGTCTGCTGCATGGGTTGCTGAGCATTATCCATACTCAAATCTTCTTGGATTACACTAGGGGGTGCTGCTGAGGGAGTTGGTTTTTGCAAGCCAGATTTTAAAGCACTAGCGAAAGATATGCCGTTGATAGTGTTTGCGGGACCAAATGAGGACCTGGCTGCTTTGGCGAAAAAGACGTCGGGAGTAGTTTAGGATGCTATAACTCCAGCTGGCAGGTGCTGATGGCGCGCTGTTGGTTCTCGTCGGATACGGTTTTTTAGTTCCTTGTACACTAGACAGCCTCTGTAGTTCGCTGTGTGATTTCCACCGCAGTTGCCGCACTTTTTTGTATTAGGGTCATCTTTGTTGACTGATCAGGAGTCTGGGCCATGGGAGTCTCCACAAGCTACACATACCGGACGCAACATGCAATACGACCTGGTATGCCCATATTCCTGGCAGTTCGAGCATTGAACTGGGCCGTTCCGATTGTGTGGTTCCTCAACAGTGTTCCGGCGATGTAACAGGAGCTGTAGCTTGTAGATCGGGTGCACTTCATTTTTCTTTGGAGCTTTACTGTCTGGCTCCAGCTCAACTTTGAGGAGAGGTTGCGGTATTTTACTTTTGTTTATTATATTTGTGACTCTCTTAGCGAGAAAGCCCTTTTCTTTTAACGCACTTGCGATCTCGAAAGGGGGGACATCCGGTTCAATATCTTTAAGTACCACCTGCAGGCCCTTGCTGCTTTTTAGTTGATAGGTGTAGAAGCTTTTTTTACCTTCATTCAGATAACGGGGAGATTATACGGAAATGCTCCTCGTCTTTTGTTTGGAGCTTTATTTCGTGAATATTTCCTTTTATTAGAGGAATGACATGAAAATTGTTGTTTCCAATGAGATCAACAATCTTGTTCACCAGTGCGTTGGATATCTTCTCCCGAATGTATATAGGTGGGGGCTTTATTTTCTTTGGTCCATGTTCAGCTTCGGTAGGCTGGTCGTTGACAGTATCAGGCAGCGGCGCAAACCTATTGTTGGTGTTTACTGGGTCCCCAGCAGTTTGGTTTGAGTCACCGCGGTTAATTTTTGTTTTATTTCCTCGTATTTTTTGTGGGCTAAGTTTTTGCTTGGGTACTATTTGAATGTAGCGATCCATTCCGGTCTGCCTAGCCGGAACCGCTGGCTTTGACGCTGCACTTGCATTCGAAGCAGTAGTTGAAAGAGCTTGTGCTTGGTTAGCAGAAGATGGTACGACGACTGTTGACACAGTTAAAGTTGTTGTTGCCGTAGCGTCAGGTGCAGCAACTTGTGAGGGATTTTTAAAATAAAACTTATATTGATTACGGTCCATGCAAAAAATGGTAAATTCTTCTCAAACAACTGATAACTGATAATAATTGCTTCGTACGAACAAGAATCTATCATGTCATTTAGCAGGTACTGATTACTGATCTTCATCAGAAGTAAAGAAGGCATTACCGATTAAAACACATGTCGAATAAACCCAATGTTAGAAATAAAGACCATTTGCTCTTGAATGACAGAAACTGCAGTTGAAATGCCTTTTCTTGCACATATTTTTTACTTTAGTTCTTTTCTTACACACAAACACGTTAATATGATCGGATTTGTGTGGTGCTCGGGTTACAAAATTAATTGGGTGTCCGAAATTGCAGGTTGTCCTAATTAACCAGTGAAATAGAACAGTAGTTTATTATTGCGTAAAAGAAGTTTATTCATCTTTTTCTCATCTCAATTTCGCGAGCGAAGCGGAGCCCCCTAGTTATATTTAAATTTTGGCTGAGGGGCTTGGAAGATATTACCTATTAACTGAATATAGAAATTTTTGTATAGATCGAAAATCACGTTTTAGTACGAAACACTTTTTGAGATACCTTAACCAAACTGATGAAATATGCATTTAACTCAGTTTTATATATCCTGACCAAATCTGGTTGAGATCGGACCACTATATCATATAGCTGTCATAGGACCGATCGGGCGAAAATCAAGTCTTAGTAAAACTTTATTTTCCATAGTAAGTCCGGGGTCTCCGACAGTCTAGTATGCTCGACTGTAGATACGCGAGCGAAGCGAGCAGGGGGCTGAGCCTCCGATTTTTCTTTATAATTAAGAAAGAATATTAATTTAAAATATATAAAAATAAAATTATTTAAAATATGCATTATATATGCATACATTTAATTTATTTGAAATCGGACCACTATATCATATAGCTGTCATAGGACCAATCGGGAGAAAATTAGGTCTTAGCATGTTTATACATTTAAGTTTGACTTATAGATCCTGAACAAAGGTGATTCAAATCGGACCGCTATATCATATATGTCATAGGACCAATCGGGCGAAAATCAAGTCTTAGTGTGAAAAACTTTGTTTTCCATAGTAAGTATAGGGTCTCCGACAGTCAAGTATGCTCGACTGTAACAACTCAAACGAAGCGAGCAGGGGGCGGAGCCTCCCATTTTTCTTTATAATTAAAGAAAAAAAATTATTTAAAATATATAAAAATATAATTATATTTATATTTTACTATCTGCCTGCATTAATAATAAAGTTACAATGTCTAAAACAAAAGCAATTGCAAAAATTTCTGATATCACACAAAAAAACCTATACACGAGGTAAAAGTCTAGTGACGAAGGCATATTCTAGCCCCAAAATTTCTGATATCCCATTTTGTGACGAACGAAATAAAGTTTGATATAAAAAAATTAAATAAATATAAGAAAAACAATACCTGAAAATTGGAGTTCGGCACTGCGCAAAAAGTAATTTGTATGAACAAAAAAGGTCACCCTTTTTGCGCACAGTGCAGAATGCTAATTTTCAGGTATTGTTTTTTTCTCAGAAGCCTCTTTGAGTCTCAATAATTTCGTATATACCGGCCTCTGATTAAGCAGATAATTGATCTCAATACTTGCAATTAATCATGTTAATTGCTAGATCACTACTATAATTCGTACATAATGTACGTTGGGCTTGGAAGCATTACAAAAGTTTGACTTGGCAATACTTTTATTTCTATTGTATTTGTTTCCTGCAGGAATTGTCCACTTGTAGTGACTTAGATTATGGTATTAAATTTAGTATTTTCAACAAGATGAAAAATTTGTCTTTTTTTTGAAGTCTTTGAAATAGATATATATTATTACAATTGGATTTTTTTTTTTTTTATACCCGTTACTTATAAAAAATAAGTATAAGGGTATATTGTGTTCGTTGGAATGTGCGTAACAGGCAGAAGGAGGCATCTCCGACCCCATAAAGTATATATATTCTTGATCAGCATCAATAGCCGAGTCGATATAGCCATGTGTGTCTGTCCGTCTGTCCGTCTGTCCGTCTGTCTGTCCGTGTGAGCGCCTAGATCTCAGAGACCATAAGAGATAGAGTAACCAAACTTTCACACGTAGATCACAAATGCGTTGGAGCAGGTCAAGTTTGTTTCAAATTTTGGACCCGCCTCCTTCCACGCCCGTAATTCGCGAAAAACTGGTCATCCGTCTGTATAAGCACAAGGATCTCAGAGACTATAAGAGATAGAATAACCAAATTTGTCACACAGATTTCCATATACCTCACGCAGATTAAGTTTGTTTCAAATTTAAGCCACGCCCCCCTCCGCCCCCGCAAATCGCGAAATACCACCTCACCCACAATTTTTCATATAATACGTATTTTTTGGTAGTAACCGATATCTGTTATTATTATCTATTATCCCACTGAATCGCAACAAGATCGGACAAGTAGAACAGCAGTTATTGCGTGTCTAAGTTGTTAAATCAACAGGTGCCCCCTAGGGTATGCGATAGTTTTTGTATTGTTAAACCTTATTAGAATGCTTCAAATTCTCAAGTAGTTCTGGCAACGCAAATATGACATTAGGATTGAATCGCTAATGTATTGAAATAAGTAACGGGTATCCTATGGTCGGGATCTCGACTATAGCCTTTCCCACTTGTTTTTTTTTTGAATTGAAAAAAAATACATTTTTAGACCCCGTACTTAAAAAATGTACAGGGGCCTATTGGGTTTGTTTTAACGGAAATGTGTGTAACAGGCAAAAGGAGGCATAGCAGACCCCATAAAGTATATATATTCTTGATCAGCATCAATAGCCGAGTCGATATACCAATACATACACCAAACTTGAGATGTAGGTTCCTCTATATTGCAAGCAGATCAAGTTTGTTTCAGAATTCGGCCCCGCCCCGAATTCGAGGCCAACGTTGTTCATTCACTTCCCGCGTTGGTGCAAGGGGCGGAGTGTGAGAGGCAACACTTATGTTATCTGCTGCTGATGTCCTGGGCCTATGGGCTTAGGCGGTGCCGGTGCTGGTTATTGCACAGGTTCAGGTAATCGGCTGCGATGTCGTTCTGCTTTTTGTTTCACGAAAATTATTATTTGTTCGTTTTTTTTTCTTTATTTATGCACTTTTTATTTGATGCATTTTGGGTCCAATTGAAGCGGTGTGATTTAGCTTTGATAGTTGCTCATAAATTTTATTTGTTTTATTTTACAATGAAGTCGAAACGGACGCTTCGTTTTTTAATATTTATTAATTTAATACAGACGATGTCACGGTCCTACGGATCGCTATCACGGTCCTGTGGACCGCTGTCAATGTCGCCATGTAATTAAGTACGGCAGACCATGTCACGGTCGCCATGTAATTATGTTGTAGCCCTTATTGGCTGCCGCACGGTCGCCATGTCCTATCACGGTCGCCATGTAATTAAGTAATCACTGAATTAAAAGAATTAATTTTTAATTATAACTTTTATTTAAAAAGTAAAAAAAGTCGAGTGACGTTGGTAGGTTTATACCGACTGTTTCGTCGTTCAAATACCTATTATGGCTTAAGTCTAACATTAGGGTTTTGCAGATATTTCTCTGTCGCTCAGTACAGCGGCAGAGCGGGAGCATGCAGTGATCGTATAAATATATGCATACACCTAAAGCATATACATTGATCATATACATAGCGCAAAACAAAGGAATTGTATGCGACGTTGCATATTCAGCGCTATGGTCAGGCCACTTATGAGTGGACGATCATGTTTTAAGTGTACTTTGGCTTGTGTTATGCTTAGCAACAAAGTGTGACTAAATGGGTTATTCTTTATTTGATTTGATATACTCTTACATTGGTTGGGTATGTTAAATATTATACCCTTTAGTAAAAAAATAAGTAAAAGGGAATATATAATATGTTTGCTGAAATGTATGTAACATCTCCACACCTATAAAGTATTTATTCTTGATCAGCGGTAACGGCCAAATAGTTATAGTCGCGTCTGACTGTCAAGACGGTGGAGCAGATCAAAATATTTTTTTTGAATTTTTGTTGCCACGCACTCAACAGTTTTTAGAATACACCGTTTTTTTTTTTTTTTGTAATAAACGGTATTTATTGTTATCTATCATTCTAATTAATCGCAACAAGATTGATTAAACAGAACGGCAGTAATAGCTGTTTAAGTTTTTAAGGAAATACAAGCTCTGAAAAGTATGTAACAGGCATTCCTATAGTCGGGATTCCAACATAGTCTTTCCGACTAGTTTTAGACTGTAAATACTGCCCTCATCTAAAAGTAAAATCTCTTCGATTAATTTAGAAAAAAACAATGTTAACAACAGTTGCAATACGATTTTTCTAAACATCTTCGTCGCTGGTTTGCGTGCACAAGACCTGCTCTTGCCACCAGTCATGTACTTCATAAACCGCGTTAGCCTGATTGTTGAATGGTAACAGCTTGCCACTACCGCCAATCAGTTGACTTATCATACCGGAGGGACTACTCAGCGTCCCATGACGATGGTGGTGATGATCTCCATAGCCATGCAAGGCAACTGTAGCTGCGGCAGTCTGATTAATTGTCGGGTAGTGAAACTGACCAATTTCATTGTTAACTTGAGTAAAAATCGCAGATGCCTTGTTTGTGTCGCGCTGCTTACCCAGCTGGGAGACATGTGGAAGGGTGGTCATCGAGTTTTTTTTACGCTGCTGACTGCTTATATGTAGTCGCTCCTTGTCGCTTAGCGTGGAGCGCTGTTGTGGGTCGCTAGAAGTAGGCGCCAGAAATTTTCTACCAGCCGAGCTACCAGTGGAATCACTGCGATTTAGGACATAATTGCGTTTGCCCACTACCATGACATGGCGAACACTTAAAGCGTGTACTTCAGAGTGAGGAAGTGCTATACCGCTACTGCTAGCATCCTTTTCATCATTTTCCGTAGAGCTTAAAGTTGGTGAGAAAGCATCACTAGAAGGCGGGCAGGTGCCAGCTACCACACCACTTATCGTACTAATGGCTGATTTATCTATGACTCCACTAGGCGCCTTGTCGTCTTGCACATTAGGACGCATAACAGGTTGTTCATTGGTGGCGCGAAGTCCAGCAATCAGCGAGTTTTGTTGTTTCTAAAATAAAAATAATTTGAGTAATTGAATATATACAAATGTAATTAGAGTCTACACTGGCATTTTGGGCGCGTATTTTTTTTAGGCAGCCTTCCAGCCAGGTACGTATTGTCATCTTAGCAACTTCCTCCTCCACCAGGTACTCAAATTCCTCACGCGCCAGAAGTTCCTCAAGCTGTAGTGCCTTGCGAATATCAACAGACCGATAGGATAACATGCTAAATATATATTGTTTGAAAAGATTATGATTGGTTTCGATGACAAGGGTAAATACAGGGTTTTCAACTGAAGCAAGTCGATGGTAGAAGCTTGAGGTAGATAAATTATTTTAGCGTCGTCTGTCAAACCTATTGTTTATTTTTTAGTAACTGATAACAAATCACCATGGGAATTTACACAATTGAGCAGCACGACCAATTATTTAAATAGCATGGTCGCCCGAAACATCTTTATTAGCGAAGAAGTGCATTAATTGAAAAAATTCTGGATAACAAGCATAATTACCGAAAATGACAGAAATCGAAACTCATACAAGGTTAACAAGCTAGCAATACATGCACAAGGCGTCATTGACTTGTAAATTTTCGAAAACGACGTTGGTCAGACCATCACCATTAAAGGCAAAGGCATGTGGTTTCAAAAGGACAGTGCAACGTGATACACAGTAGACGCTGGTATGAATATATCGCAGAAGTGACGTAAATTGGCCAAAAGTATCAATTTGAAATTGCTAGACTTGTTCTTCGGAGGTTTTCTCAATTCGAAAGTCAGTTTAAATAAGCCGGAAAGTCTACATAACCGACGCCGTCGTTCAAATTTAGTTGTTGCAAAATTATTTAAAATGAGACGGATGAGATCTTAAGTAGCGAAAATAATGGTAAACGTGGACATTTTTAAATAAAACTAGGGAGCTCCGCCGATTTCTTGCTTTGCAAGAACAAAAATAAAAATCAAGGTCAAATTTTTGTCACAAAAAGTTGCTTCACTATTTCTTAAATAAACAAGCAGTTAAACGCCAAATTTACTTTTTTGTGGCTTGACCTTATAATGCTCAGTCAGTGAATGTATGCGGACAAATAAATTTAAATAAATAGATATGTATACATGAACAGACGGACATACAGACTCGGCTGTTAATGGTGATCACGAAAACAAGGGTATTTTTTTTTAAAGGTATAGAACTTCGAAGTGAAAACACAAAAAAATCGTTTTAATTTCCATCAATTTGGCTTTATTGCTGTTTTTGTGGATGTAATGGCGTCCCAAGAGTCTCATGTGAATTATCTTCACTCTAAATGCCATTTAGCTTGTTGACGTAGCCATTCAACCAAAAATTAGCCTCATCACTGAACAACATTTTGCGAAGAAAATTAAGCATAAACTTTGCGAACTGAACCATTATTGTTGAAATAAATTAGCACAATTTGTCAGCGTTGTTCTGTTGTCAACCTGTTCATGATAAAATGGCAAACCAAACTGAACATAAATGACATGAGTTGCCAGATTTAGATAATGTATAATAATAATGTATAATCTCCAATACAGTTTGATTCTCCAGCAACATCGACCCGCCCCTTATTGAGGAACCCTTTAAAATTACCTACTTTATAACATCGTGAAATGTTACATCTTCCCCATTATGAAGTTTGTCGAGTTCGTAGCACATGTACTTGAAAAGTAAGCGATCCTTTTGTGGATCGCACTCTAAGCGACCTTTCAAAAGTCGCAAAATGAATTTTACCCTTCTTACGGGTATAACTCCTCGCTGATGTATGTCTACGATGTTCCAAGTGTTTTGAAAGTTCCGTATGTCTGCATAGGATAATAAGGCATCTTCTTCATTTGAATAAAATAAGGAAAAGTTCTCCATGATAATAGCTAAGTGAGAAATGTCATGACAGTCTTTCAAATGCTTCAACTTTATGTCTATGCTACTTACCCACTAGCAGATTAAGGACAATGTACGTAATTATCACGTAGAAAGTGCAAAAATATATTAAGCTTGCAGTAAAGTTTCCACAATCAGTTTCCCAGTAATTTTCACCCAGGGTGCAATATGGAGGCTGAACCATACAGTCGTGCATAATTTTATTCCAATCCTCGCCAGTTACAATGCGAAACAACATAGCCACGCCAGTCACCGGAGATCCAAAGTTAGCACGTCTACCTATTCCTTCTCCATATTTAACAGTACCTAAAGAAATAATTAACATTTAAACGAATATTCTGTTAACTAACACCCGACTTACCAAATAGTATGGTTCCGGCTAACGCATAGAAAAAGACCAAAAGAAACATTCCAAAGATGATGAAGAATGACTTGCACACTGACACACCTACCGTCAGCATGAGCATTTTTAGAGTGGTATGCTTTCCAGTTATTGTAAAGAATCGCAGAATAACTACCATAAAGCCGAAAAAATAAGACAAATCGTTCTACTGACCAAAAGATTCAGTGATCAGAAAACAAGGAAAATATCGAAGAAAAGAAAATTAATATAGTATTAAAATATTGCCATATTTTTGCATTATTCTATATTCGAATCATACTCTTAGAATTGTTTGCAGTATAATCCAGATAACTCCGGCAACGGTTACAAGCAGATCGTATCGATTGCGTCTGGACTGCCAGTATCCGCGAGGGGTAAAGGCAATATTCTTCATGACCACCTCAATTACAAAAACAAAGGTGAGCACGGCGCTCACAATGACCAAGCGTTCCGTGTGCACCTCACCCTTAATCCACTAAAAATAGGTAAAATGATTGGGTTTTATTAAATCCATTCTTCTGCCTGCTATTAAAACTCACTGTTATAGACAACAACATACTGTTGATCAACACCACCACAGCAATCACCCGCTTGAAAACAATGTGCTGAGTAATATCGTAAGTAAAGGCACGGATCTTTCGACCATCCGGACGCGGGGGCAGGTGAAGTGGCTGAGCGATTTTAAGACGCTTCTTTAGGTCACACCATCGACGCTGGTCGACAGTCAGCAAAGCTGTGCCCTTGTTCTCAGAGTAGTTTGCAATGACAACACCCACAAAGAGAGTCAATCCTATCATGCAACCTAAAAATATGTATATGTGAATGTAGATTGCATGAATCTGAAATGAAATATGATCTTATCAGGAAGCAAAATTAAATGAGGAATTCGATTTGAATTACCGGTCCGACAGCTTTAATAAGCACATCGCGCACATCCAACCAGCCCTTGAATGATAACACCTCGAACAGAGTTAGCATGGCATCGCCAATATTGTCAAAATTAAAGCGACGAGGATTGGCCCAGACTCGTGGCACCAACATAGCTGGGTAGGACTCATCTGGTCCCGGTATCAACTTCATTTTCGTCACAAAAACGCGCCGCATAAAGACGCCAACACAATCTTCACGATGAAGTATTGTAGGATCATTACATCGCGCCAAACGACCTCCATAGAGCTGTACACCATAGCTTGCAAAAATGAACATAAGCAGAATAAGTAGTGTGGATACCAACAAGATTTCTTTAAAGCCACGGCACAACTCATAAACCACTTTTCTCATATGCGGAACTAATGTAAAGATTCTTAGGGGGCGCACACAGCGAAGAATCATTAGCAGCTGAGCTGCCGAACTGGTGGGTATGTTGTGAGGCATCCAACAGAGAAACGAAGTTGATACTACATAAATAAAGACGTCTAGCGCTGCAGCAACGTCCTTAATGTATGCCTTGGGGGTGAAGAACAAGCCATCGGCCAGAATTTTTAAAGCAAGCTCCAGGCTCATAAATATTACAAAGCCGTATTCAGCTACCTGCAGCGTGGGGTGATTCATTAAACGATAGCTGGGTGTCTCAAACATCATGGAAATGCACGAGAGTGTTGTGGCAAATATCATTACCCAGTCTAGATAGGTGACCAGACCAAGGAAGTTACTAAGAAGTTGAATTCAATTATATAATATTTGTATATGGTTAGAAAAACATGAATTTCGACTCACTGCAAGCTTTTGTATTGAACTTTACGCTCCTTTCCAGTTAGTGGATCCTTAAGCCTCGCATCGTACCGTGCATGAACAATTTTCTGGCAAATCTTACGAAAGCGACTTTCGCGCGGAACTAGAAATAGTGGGGTGTCAAAAAACGGATGATTCTCACGTAAATCTTCCTCTCGCTGATTGCGTCGCATCTCTGCTTGCTGTCGTTTTGCTTGCAGTAACTTGATATCCAAATCGTGCGGCCTGGCTCGACCAGAATTAGCACGTGGGGCGGCCGCAATGTCACCGTTTTCCATAAGATGCTCATATGTCTGCTTGAGCTTAATAGAGCCAGAGCGTACGCTGCGGCGTATGGAGCGTGAACCAAATCTGTGAATTGGTAGCGCACACACATCAAACGAATCATGCCACTTACGGGCAAGATGTACTTACTTTTTTTGATCAACCCTCCAGGGCTTTGAATGTGTAATAGTTCCCTGTGATTTGAGACCGCCTTTGGTACCCACCACTGGTAACATCGCCGAATCGCCCAACATAAGACGCTGATTGTTGCTATCGCTGTATAAATGAAAAAATCTGTAAAAAAAAATTATGAAAATTGCATTGTAAGTATGTTATTTACTTAATTATGTGAGTAATTGCCAGCTTTCGGAGGCTGCTTCCAGCGGCTCGCACCTTGGCAGTCTTGTTCATAATGCGCACAGGTTTTTGCTTTCGAAAGACAACATTGGACTCCCAGCATTCGGACATGGGCCGCTTGCAGTTTTCAACCAGCGACGGGTCATCCGTTTCCAATTCAATGACAAAGTGTTTCATAAAACTTTCACGCACCTTAGGCAGTATAAAGTCATTGGGAATTCGATGAAGAATCGTCATTTGTGGTGAGTCTGGGAACTTTTCGAAAATGCGCAGACGAAAGGGAAGAGTCTCTTTGATTTCAGCACTTTGCTCACGAAACTTGAGTTGTTTAAGTTTCTTGATATCCTCATCTAACTCCAGATTGTCCAAAATAACCGCCACGAAAAGACTGAGCACGATCAATGTAACAAACAGATGATATAGTATAAAGTATACTGCTACTAGTGGCGTCAGTGTCTTACTAGTTCGTATCATGGTCTCATCCATTACCTCTACCCACGCCTCTTGCGTGAGAATCTGAAACATGCTCATAAAAGCCTCGGGGAATGACTCAAATTTTGTAAAATCGCACAAAAAGCAAAACAGTTGCATTGATATGCTTGAACTTATGATTAGTAAACACATAGTGAAGATTATCAGGGAGCCTAGTTTCTTTCCTGGTCCAAATATCTTATAAACAAATCCTTCCAGCATAGGTGAAGCCTTAATTAGTCGCACTACTCTGAGCACTTGAAAATATGTTAATCCGGACAGATAGAAGAGAGGAACTATATGAAGTGTAGTACCCGCTGCCAGCAACAGCTCGAACTTGTGAATTGAGTGCTTATAGTAGCCACGCCAACCCAAGCAATAAATTTTAAAAAGTGTTTCGAGATCAAGCAGACACGTAAAAGCCACTTCGATGTAGAAGTATTTCTCATAGAATACATGACGTGGTCTTCCATCATGCTTAAAAGCCATAGTAGCTGTCACAATTCCATTGGCAAGGATCACCGTCATAACTAGCATTCGGAAGTATGGAGATCTTAATATGGCGTGACAGGTCTCTGGAGCCAATCCGCCATGTTTATTATCATCAATTGTAACCAGCCTCCAACCTGAATCGTTACCACTGAGTATTTGCGAAGCAGCCGTTTTCTGTATGTGACCTCTAGCTCCCCACATCTGCTGGAACTGAACGCGAATTTCATTGAAGGTCTCCGTAATCACAGCTATGAAAACGTTTTTCACAAGCCATGCCAGAAAGAAAATCATAGTACTAAAGTAAAAAGCGGCACGCCAAGCCGGAAGCGAATCTATTGCCCGGTACATTATAAACACCCAGCCCTCTTGTGATGCAGCCTGATATACTGTAAATATGCTTGTCGCAATGTCCTCGAATCCATTAAATCCAATCACATAGCTGCTCAAAAAGTCCATCTTCATACAGCGCATGCCTGGGGAGCACTGATAGCCCGAATCAGGATCCATCGAACAGAATGTGTCAGGTATGGCCAGCGAGTTTATTGTTAATATACTGATGTGAAACGTGTCGAATTAAATTAAAAATTCCGTTATTTATGCACCAAACTTACGGTCTGCCCAAAAGATCATACTCCGTATTGTTCATCACACAGTGATTTTTCAACTCTCCAAAGAACTGCACTCCGAGCAGTCCATATAAGGACATAAAAAACAAGAAGAAGAGAGTCACATTGTAGATTTGCTGGCTTGATCGTCTTTAAAGATAAAAGCGTTTAGTGAAACGATGAATTATGTACTGGAGGTCAATACCTACTTGAAAATCTGATTGATGCGACTCTTAGGCATACTAAACTTAAGAAAAACGCGTAGAAAGCGTATCATAATAAGTGGGCGCGGTGCCCGCATTATGGATAGGTAGGAGAATCTAAAAATAAAATATATATATTTATATAGCTAAGACATTCGTGCGTTAAGTATAACTACTTACTTTGGCACAATTTCAAGTACTTCAAAAACTTGCAGTATGATAGAGACCCACAGAAAGCTTACCATGGACGCATCGAACTGACACCAATGATCTTTCAGATATGGAACTTCACCCTGAAAAGTATGCAAATATTCTTTTAATACCTGAAAAATAGAGCCAGACTAACTCACATGCAAAACGCCACGAATGTGCATCTTAGCAATCATCTCAGCCGTAAAGAGAACCGTTACCGCTGTATCCGAAACAAAAGTTATGTACTGCAGCGAAGGATGACGCTCGAAAGTTTTGGGAGTATTTAGTGAGACGGAAGTCAGTGAAACCAGAGCACACAAACGCATCAAACGTCGCACCCACAATTTGTTGACCCACTCAATGTCGGCGCTCTCATTTAGCGATTCCTCCGGTCCGTAATCTGCTAGAAAGGGCTCTCCACCCTTCAGACTTTGTTTTCGTCCCAACATAATCTTGTTTCCAATTCCAGTAGCGATACCCAATCCAATGGGGGGTACGCCTGTAATGGCAGCACTTCCCACAGTGCTGCTAATCCCGCCACAGATTCCCATGCCGGCGGTTGCTGTACCACCGCCGAGGCCGCTAATACCTCCTAGTATATTGAGACCACCTCCAACGCCTCCCACTGGGCAGACCGTTGCTCCTGCTCCATTATTGTGGACGTTAGTCACAGTTTGACTACTAATGACCGCCGTCGGACCCGTCCCTATTCCCGTTGATGATCCTCCAGTTTGCTGCTGCATTCCGGAGACAGTGTTGCTGCCGCCACCACTGCCGCTGCCCGAGTTCAAAATGTGCGTTGGACTGTTAAGCGTGCTAGCCGCATCTTGACATGTACCCAGTCCGTTGCCAGGACTGCTTCCTGGCGATGGATTAAATATAAAAGTACTAACTTGATGCTGGGAGCTTCGCAAATGTGGGTGTTGATTCTGTTGTGGATTTAATAGTGAGTGCTGATGCTGTTGCGGTGTTAAGCTGTTGCCGCTGGAGGAGCTGGTGCTAGCCGTTGCTGGCGTCGTAATGCCACTTGCCGAGTGAAAACTTCCACTACCTACCGTGCGTTTATTTCTTGCAGCTGCACCCAAGCGTTGTATTTGTAAGCGGTCAATCATTCAAACAGCGCATTCTGGTCCTAATTGGGCCGTAGGTAATTGCCACTGCGACTATAAAAACACACGAAAATCATAGACAATTTATAAATCAGGGGTCAACATAACAAGGTAGCAGATGGGGCAATCTACCCCAGAAACTATTGAGACGTTGTATATTCGTTCATATTTGTTCTCTAAGCCTTTAAAAAAATAATAATAATTCAGATTAGACTAGATTGTTATATATAAATCCTCATAAATTTCTCGCCGCTCAAATTACATTCAAATTAATACATATAAAGTATATGTAAAACATTAACTTACAGAATCTAAATTTTCAACTTGAAAAATGTTGAAATAAATTAATCACTTTGGACGGCAGTAACAGGCAGAAGGAGGCGTGGCAGACCCTATAAAGTATCTATATTCTTGATCAGCATCAATAGCCGAGTCGATATAGCAATGCCCGTCTGTCTGTCTGTGTCCTCATGTCTATATGAACACCGATAGAAAAACCAAACTTGGTATGTAGGTTTCTCTATATTGCAAGCAGATCAAGTTTGTTTCCGAATTCAGCCTCCTTTAACGCATACAAATCTACATAGAAAGTTTCATATCCACATTATCTCAGAGACTATAAGAGCAAGAGACCCCAAACTATGTATGTAGTTTCCTCAATATTACAGGCAGATCAAGTTTGTTTCGTTTTTTGGATCGGACCACTATATCATATAGCTCCCATACTTAAGTATGAAAAACTTTATTGATTAATGAGATATCTTAACGAAACTGATAGAATACGCATTTAAGTTGAGCTTATACATCCTGACCAAAATTTAATCAAATCGGTCCACTACATATAGCTTCCATAGAAACGGTCGGTCCAAAAACACGTTTTAGTACGAAAAACTTTTTTTTATCTTAATCTGACAGAGTATGCATTAATGTTGGTCTTATAAATCCCGACCATACTTTATGCACATCAGTTTACTATATCATATTGCTGTCATTGAAACAATCAGTCGAATTTTTCAACCTTCAGCATGCGGAAAGGCTTCTAAACTTCTGAGTACAGGGTATCCTGTTTGGATGTAATTGTGAATTTTCCAAAAAAAGAAACTCTTTACGAGGTAAAAGTCTAGTGACGAAAGTCATTCCAAGCCCCAAATTTTCTGATATCCAATTTTGTGACGAACAAAATTTAAATTAATAAATAAATTTAAAACATAAATATATAAATTTAAAAAAAAATTTCATTCTACACAATGCGCAAAAAGGTTGAGCTTCTTATTACCTAAAATTATGTTTTTACGCAGTGCCTATCTAGCGACATATATGACATATGTATGTATATCTTCTATGGTATGAAACTGTTGTGGTTTCAATTTTAGCGGGATATAGCGTTTTCCTGCTATACTATTGGTTTTTTTTCAAAATATTTTAGATTTTCGAATAAAACCCTATCATTACATCTAATGTTTTTTAGCGCTTTGATACAAACAATAAACGAACATTTTGAGAAGTCCACTAAAAATTTTAAATTTGATTATCTGTTGAACTAGTTGTCTAAAGTTGGACTTGGGTGATCGAGATATCAATCGTCGAGTATTTTCGATAAGAATTTTTAAAAAATAATGAAGTTTACCATAACGCCGCAACGGCCCTTTATCTGCATTCATTTCAATTTTTCGCCTCCCAATTACACGCCCTATCACTGCGGACGGCAGTCCGCGCTAGTAACGAAAGCAGCACGAAAGGTGCGAAAGACGACTAGCAATATATACAGCTAATTTGGAAAAATTGATACCACAGTCCGATCAGATCGAGATATATATCGATCGAAAGGTTTAGATCTAACTTAAAAAATGCCGTACTAAAACTTTTGTTAACCTACCTTAGATAAAGGGGTGTAAGTGGGAGGGAAAAAATTTAAATGATTGCAGCTAATGGGGCCGTTGGGGTATTTGGGTAAAAATGTTTATTTTTTTATTCGTATTAAAAATACGCGTTGATTCATACCTCGAACACCCAAATTCGGTAACTGGTTCAAAAGATAATTAAGTTTGAAACGTTTAGTGGACTTCTCAAAATGAGATGAAAAATTAAAACCCAAACAGTTTCCAAGCCATAGAAGCTACAGATATGTCCTATATTACGTTTTTACTTATTTTCTAAAGTACTCTGGTAACATTTTACAGGTGAAACAAGGATTTTTAGTTTACTTTTTGGCGAATTATGACAAAACGGCTCTAACGATTTTTATTTATTTGTATATGTTGTAAAACGTAAAGTTTTTCGTTTTTTGGTATTTGAAACATAAGTTTTGGCTGAGGGTCTTGGAAGATATTACCTATTAACTGAATATAGGCATTTTTGTATCGGTTTTATGAAATATCTCAACCAAACATATAAAATATGCATTTAACTTAGTTTTGTATATCTTGACCAAATTTGGTTGAAATCGGACCACTATATCATACAGCTGTCATAGGACCGATCTGGCGAAAATTAGGTCTTAGTATAAAAAACTTTTTTTTTATGATATATTTGAACCAAATTCATAGAATATGCATGAAAATTAGTTTTATACATCCTGATCGAAGGTGGTTCAAATTGGACCACTATATCAGATAGCTGTCATAGGACCGAGATATTTTAACCAAATTCATAGAATATACAGTTAATTTAGTTTTATAGATCCTGACTGAAGTTGACTCAAATCGGACCACTATATCATAGCTGTCATGGGACCGATCGGTCCAGTATTAAGTTTGAGTATGAAAAAATTTTCTGTTTTTTGAGATATCGTATTAGAATATACATTTAAGTTAAACTTATAGATCCTGACCAAAGGTTGTTCAAATCGGACCGCTATATCATATATGTCATAGGACCAATCGGGCGAAAATCTAGTCTTAGTATGAAAAACTGTATTTTCCATAGTAAGTACGGGGTCTCCGATAGTCAAGTATGCTCTACTGTAGCAACTCAAAATAAGCGAGCGGGGGGCGAAGCCTCCTTTTTAGACCCCGTACTTAAAAAAAGTACAGGGGTCTATAGGGTTTGTATTAACGAAAATGTGTGTAACAGGCAGAAGGAGACGTGGCAGACCCTATAAAGTATCTATATTCTTGATAAGAATTAATAGCCGAGTCGATATATCAATGTCCGTCTGTCTGTCTGTCTGTATGAGCACCTAGATCTCAGAGACTATAAGAGCTAGAGACACAAAACTTGGTATTTAGGTTCCTCTATATTGCAAGCAGATCAAGTTTGTTTAAAAATTTGGCCACGCCCCCTTTACCGCCTAAAAATGTACTTAGAAAATTTCATATCCATATTATAAGAGGAATTTAAAAGTCAGAGATTCAAGAATTTGCATAGACGAAGAGAAAAGTGTCCTAGATTTTTGCTGAAAATTTCATTCCGATTGGATTGAGTTTACATGTTATATAACAAATTGGCGTCCGATCAGTCATGGGCTTCTGTGGCGTAGTGGATGATTCGCAGCGCTCAAGATATGGTTGGTCAGCCGATCGTGAGTTCGAACCCTGGCAGGGACGTGTGTTTTTTAATTCAATAATTTTGCTTTGACATTCAATTTGTATTTATTAATGTTATGATAACATAAAATATTAACATTTAATATTAATAAACATTTTTAAAATTATGAAATAGAGTACTGTAAAACCTTTATTGAAATTTGGCAATCTTGTACACAAAAAAAAAACATTCTTTAAGATTAGGTCGTTGGTTCGACTACCGGCTCCATCAACAATTTTATTTTATAGCTTTTGTTAAAATTTTTTGTTTATTGTTTTTTTGATAATTTTTTTTTATCATGTACATTAACATTTTAAACACACATACACGTGTTTTATACATATGCATGTGTGTTTTTAACAAAATCTCAGAAATGAACATTTCGCTTGGAAAAATCAAGTCTATCAGATATGCATTTTAACCAAACTAACAGCATTTGCATGTGTTATTCTTTTAATTCATGACCGAAGTTGGTGCAAATCGGACAGCTATATCATAGAGCTGTAATAGGACCGATCGGTCAAAGAAGAGTTTTAGTATGAAAAATGTTATTGTTTTATGAGATATCGTAACCAAACTGATATATTATGCATTTAAGTTAGTCTTATACATCTTTACCGTAGTTGGTTCAAATCGTTACACTATATAATATAGCGGTCATAGGACAGATCTGGCGAGAATCATGTCTAATTTAGTTCGTCACAAAAGTGGATATCAGAAATTTTGGGGCTAGAAATTGCTTTCGCCACTAGACTTTTACCTCGTGAAGAGTTTTTTTTTGTGGGATCCCTTATAGTCTCTGAGATCCTTTAGTTCATACGAACGGACGGACGGACAGACACTCATGGCTACACCGAATAGGCTATTGATGCTGATCAAGAATATATATACTGTATAGGGTCGGAGATGCCTCCTCCTCCCTGTTACATACATTCCAGCGAACAAAATATACCCTTTAATAAGTTTCGCTTTGTACGCCGTGGTACGTATAGTCTGGAGGGGTGGGGGTAACAACCGGTACAAATGTTACGTTAATGTTTTAATCTATAATACATATATATAAAGCTGTTTGACCTCATTCATTCACTAACTGACTTAGCATTGCACAGGCCAAACCGCTAAAGTTACATGCTTGAAACGTTGGTGGCGCAGAGGATGGTGTATAGACTCTTAAAGGGCTGCAACATTAAATTTGTTTAACAGATGTTTAAGCTGCCACCAGGCCCGGAAATAAAAATTCCTGTCAAACTTCATATAATAAATACTTTGGCAGGAAATTTTATTTTTCGTTTTCATTTCGTGTGTATCCAGCCACTTGAACGAAATCCACAGAGAAAAAATAATTCTCATTAAATAAATAATAGCTTTGTCAAATTAATATTATTCAAGCTTAATAGACCGGATTTTTTTGTAAATCGTTAGTAAATACTTGCCGCAATTAGTATGCTAATCGATACATCGCTTTGAATTTCATTGCGATATTTACCTTGCATAAGTATAGCATTTTTGTAATAAATAGCGATACCCATACAGACAGACGGACATGGCTCAATCGACTCGGCTGTTGATCCTGATCATACATTCTGCCAAACACATTATACACTTTTTTCTAAATTTTTAATGGACACATGGTACATGGGTGGCCAGACAAAATAAGACAAAAAATTGGAAATTGTGGTAGCCCTTAAAAATATCCTTTTTTAATTTCATTTTTTTTCTTAATATTTTTTAAATTTTTAAAATATTTAACAATTTGATCAAAGCCGGTCTACTATATCATAAAGCTGCCATAGGAACAATCGGATGTAAAATAACCTTTATTATAAATACCTTTTTTGTTTTTTGAGCTATCTCAACCAAATTCACTGAATATGTCCTTTTACCATATGATACACCCTGAAGAAATTTCGTGAAAAACATATCACCCAAAATCACAGATTGTGTATTTGAGACTGCCTGTTACACCCGGACAAAATTTGGTCAGCATTGAGTAACTATATCAAATAGCTGCCCCTGGAACAATTGGATGAAAATTAACTTTTAGTATGAAAATTATTTTTCTTTGTTGAGCTAACTCAACCAAACTCTCAGAATATGTATTTTTTACTAAATGTTACACCCTGTTTAAATTTAGTTTAAATCTGATGACTATATAAAATAGCTGCGATATGAACGTCGGTTTTAAATCGTCCGAACTAAACACATATTTTTCAGATGCCTAAGCCACAAGTTCTCGATTAGCCAAACGTGCCAAGACACCTGTGAAAAATGCGACTATAAACATCATAAATTGCTGCATGCTGACAGGGAGACTTAAACGACAATGACGACTAGAACAGCAAAAACTACATTGCTGGCGACCGCTTACGTTGAAGTACAGTCAATATTTGTCAATATTTATCAATAAAGTCAATAACAGGAGAATGGCTGAACTGTCGCGCTTTGGTTGACCAAGGTCATTTAATTACCAAAACAAAAAAGATAATTGAACTATATGGACTCGGAGAAAATTCAGTTGGACTATCTTAAGCGGTTGTAAAATTGAGAATTCGTCCAAAATTTCCAAGTAGCGACAATTTCGAAGTCGATGCAATAGTATTAACAAAGATCGTAAGCCCTTAACCTCCACAATCTTTTGAATACAATAAAGAAGTTTGATCAAAGGAAATTCTGGCGGATCCTACATTCAATAAGCGAATTCGTATTGTTATCCTGATTGAAACAAGAGGACACGGTTATAGGTCAATGCACAAATCTGGGATGGATCTTATCTGGAGCTGTAAGGATACCAGAAACAAATCGAACACAAACAGCGGTAAATGATGGAATATTATTAAAAGGTGACGAAGTTTCACATACAAAAACGACAACTGAAGATGAGAGCTGTATTGAACTCTTCAAATTCACAACACAAACTGATAAGAATGGTAGGCTCATAATTAAAGAGCCAGTAGCTAAACATAATGAGTTGGGGGAATCCAGGACTCGAACGTTTCATCAACGCGTCAGAAGCATCAGCGTCAGAAGCATCAGCAACAATCACACGAAAGACACAAAGAAACTTGAAGACAGAAAACTAAAAAAACAAAAAGTTCTTGCAAAGTAAAAAACAACTTTTTGCGCAGTGCCGAATGCCAATTTTTGTCTTTCATACCCCTTAGCCAAAATTTATGTTTCATATACCAAAAATCACGAAACTTTATCACAAATCGCCAAAATGTAAGCTAAACAAGGGGGCTCCGTCCTTTGCTCGCCTACCCCCGGCTCGCTTCGCTCGCAGTGAGGTGCGTCTACAGTCGAGCACACTCAACAGTATGATACCTTGAGCCCAGGTGCTCTTTTACAAAAGTTGATTTTCGACCAATTGTTCCTATGGCAGCTATATGATATATGGAACCGATTTGATCCTAATCTGGTCAGAATGTATAAAACCAACATAAATGCATATTCTTACAGTTTGGCTAAGATATTTCAAAAAATCAAAAATCGAAGAAGCTTTTCATACTAAAGCTTAATTTTCGATGTATCGTTCCTATGACAGCTATATGATATAGATGTCCGATCCAAAAATTAAAACAAACTTGTTTTGCGTACGGTATCCAGGAACCTACATATCAAGTTTGAAGTCTCTAGCTCTTATGGTTTCTGTGATCGACGCGTTCAAACAGACGGACAGACAGACGGACATGACTCAATCGACTCGTCTGTTGATCCTGATCAAGAATATATATACTTTTGGGGGTCTGCCACGTCCCTTCTGCCTGTTTCATACATTCTGGCAAATGCATTATACCCTTTTTTGATCATTTTCAATGGGCTCAGGGTATAAAAATTAAGTTCGATCTGTACAGATGGTGCCAGCGTCATGACAGACAAAAACAAGTGGGAAAGGCTATAGTCGAGATCCCGACCATAGGATACCCGTTACTTATTTCAATACATTAGCGATTCAATCCTAATGTCATATTTGCGTTGCCAGAACTACTTGAGAATTTGAAGCATTCTAATAAGGTTTAACAATACAAAAACTATCGCATACCCTAGGGGGCACCTGTTGATTTAACAACTTAGACACGCAATAACTGCTGTTCTACTTGTCCGATCTTGTTGCGATTCAGTGGGATAATAGATAATAATAACAGATATCGGTTACTACCAAAAAATACGTATTATATGAAAAATTGTGGGTGAGGTGGTATTTCGCGATTTGCGGGGGCGGAGGGGGGCGTGGCTTAAATTTGAAACAAACTTAATCTGCGTGAGGTATATGGAAATCTGTGTGACAAATTTGGTTATTCTATCTCTTATAGTCTCTGGATCCTTGTGCTTATACAGACGGATGACCAGTTTTTCGCGAATTACGGGCGTGGAAGGAGGCGGGTCCAAAATTTGAAACAAACTTGACCTGCTCCAACGCATTTGTGATCTACGTGTGAAAGTTTGGTTACTCTATCTCTTATGGTCTCTGAGATCTAGGCGCTCACACGGACAGACAGACGGACAGACGGACAGACACACATGGCTATATCGACTCGGCTATTGATGCTGATCAAGAATATATATACTTTATGGGGTCGGAGATGCCTCCTTCTGCCTGTTACGCACATTCCAACGAACACAATATACCCTTATACTTATTTTTTATAAGTAACGGGTATAATTAAGGTCTTATTGGACATTGCTGAAAAAATGGAATTGATATGCCAACCTTTCACAAAATCATACACCAGCAAGCCCTTTTTTAAAATGTCTAAATATTTCTATGAAGATTTCTATCCAAATAATTAATAGAATAAGAGGGGCCATAATGCTCTTAGTCCTTGGAAATTTAATGCATTTTTAAAAGAAGTGGAAGCTGAATATGATGATTTAGTCATGTACACAGAAGCTCGCTGGCTAAGCCGTGGAAAATGCTTGCAACGATTTTTCGATCTAAGAAGAGATGTTCTCACATTTTTAGAGCAAGATGGAAAATCGAAGCATTTCGCTTCCCACTTAAAAAGTCCATACTTTTTGTTAGATTTAGCGATTTTTTTTCGATATAAGTCTGTTTCTTAATCAGCTAAATCTTTCTCTGCAAGAAAAAAATAAACTCATATTTGATTTGATCGTAACAATTGAAGAGTTTGGACGGAAAAATTAAATTTTAGTTAATCAATTTAAAATAAACGATATATAAAATATGCCAAAAACAAATGAGGTACTTTGTGAGTTTAAAAACCACAATAAATTGACTGATTATATTACAGTATTTCATTCCTTAATTAACGGCTATGAAAGCAGATTCCACGATTTTGGTAGGATTGAGAACTCTATAACTCTACAGAACAATCCACTAAAATGTAAAATTACAGATCAGAGTCAAGATATTAAAGATGAAATTAAAAAAATGCAATCTGATCCAAATTTGCCACTTGAATCTGGACTTGATTTTTGGAAAAACGTCAGAGACTCAAACTATCCAACATTAAAAATGAAATATACAAGCTGTATTCCATGCACGGATCAACCTATGTATGTGAGGCAGCATTTTCCACATTAGCGCATATAAAAAGTAAGATGAGAAACAGATTGACCGATCAGCAGTTGGAAAATTTAATTCGTATTAAATGCTGCGAATCTAAGTAAATATTGATGAAGTTATGGCAGAAATATAAATATCTAACTTTAGCATCAATCTTTTTATTTTATTCCAGATCCAATTATAACAACGTCCTTACGTAAAAACACATAAATAAACGCTTCTGTACAAATTTTCAACAAAATTTCTGTACACAACATTTTTATACCCGTTACTTATAAAAAATAAGTATAAGGGTATATTGTGTTCGTTGGAATGTATGTAACAGGCAGAAGGAGGCTTCTCCGACCACATAAAGTATATATATTCTTGATCAGCATCAATAGCCGAGTCGATATAGCCATGTGTGTCTGTCCGTCTGTCCGTCTGTGTGAGCGCCTAGATCTCAGAGACCATAAGAGATAGAGTAACCAAACTTTCACACGCAGATCACAAATGCGTTGGAGCAGGTCAAGTTTGTTTCAAATTTTGGCCACGCCCCCCTCCGCCCCCACAAATCGCGAAAAGCTACCACACCCACAGTTTTTAAGATAATATGGTTTTTCTTGTAGTCACTGATATCTATTATTATTATTTATTATCCCACTGAACAACTGAAGCAGTTATTGTCTGAAAATGATTCTTTAAGCAATACATGGCAATAAATGCCCCCTAGAGTATGCAATAGATTTTTATTGTTAGAAAATTTTCTTTAAAGTACTTTTGTATGTAGTGAAATAAGTAACGGGTATCCTATAGTCGGGATCTCGACTATAGCCTTTCCCACTTGTTTTTTCTCAGTGTGTTGGAAAGTAATTTTGTGACATCGAGCGACAGGGTTGTGCTGTCGTTGAAGGCAAGTTGTGCACTGACGTCAAACGTACGTTCGCAGCAGCAACCGACCTCGCATTCGGCATTCGTCGGCTCGTGTCTGTGTGCACCACAGTTGCCATTAATCGACCGTTAAAATCAGCTAGATTAAAAAATACTAGGGGGCTCCGCCCCCTGCTCGCTTCGCTCGCGGTGCTACAGTCGAGCATACTCGACTGTCGAAGACCCCGTACTCACTATGGAAATAGAAAAGGCTACAAAAATTAAAAAATAATTTATAGTTTTGTTGAGATATCTCATAAAACAAAAAAGTTTTTCATACTAAGACTTGATTTTCGCACAATCGGTCCTATGGCAGCTATATGATATAGTGGTCCGATCCAAAAAAGAATCAAACTTGATATGCCTGCAATATAGAGGAATCTACATACTAAGTTTGGTGTCATTAGCTTTGAAATTGTACTGATAATTTGGATATGAAATTTTGTTTTTCGATTTGCGTGGGCAAATTTAGAAACAAACTGGATCTGCTTGCAATATAGACGAACCTACATACCAAGTTTGGTGTCTATAGCTCTTATAGTCTCTGAGATCTAGGTGTTCATACAGACGGACGGACAGACGGACAGACGGACATTGCTATGTCGACTTGGCTATTGATGCTGAATATATATACTTTATAGGGTCTGCCACGACTCCTTCTGCCTGTTACGCAAATTTTCGTTAAAACAAACCCAATAGACCCCTGTACATTTTTTAAGTACGGGGTCTAAAAATAATTTATAGAAAAGAGGTAAAAATAAAACAAAAAATTCTAAAATAGGCTAAGCATTAATGTAACCCAAATCACAAAGAAAAACTTTGGATTAAATGGTGGTGTGCACTGTTGCTATTCTAGCTTTATTTATCGGTTATCGGGAGGTTTCAAAGTTTTTTAAATTATAGCTTAACCTCGTGTAGAGGTTTTTTTTGTGGGATATCAGAAATTTTTGCAATTGCTTTTGCTTTTGACATTGTAGCTTTATCACTAATAAAGGCAGATAATAAAATATGTAAATTTATTTGTTGAATTTTTTTCATGTTTAAAATAAATTTTTTCTTTAATAATAAAGAGAAAAGGACCATATAAATTTAATATGCGTTGCAGAAAGACGCAAGCCCGAGTTCTCAAAATAACCGCAAAACAAAAGTTTCTGGCAACACCGGTTGTTTATGCCGCGTAAGCTGTATGCTACGTAGATTTTCTGCTATGACACGTTATTGCTGCTGTCAGCTTTCAACTTTATGTAATATGTACTTAATTGGTAATATCTCGCCGAAACTAATTTTACAGATATGTGTGATATACCTAAAAACGCGAAAATTTAATGGCTATAACATATTAAAATATGATAAAGACGACATGTGTCAATTTGTCTTTAATAGATAAAATGTAATTATTTCACCTGTGAAATGTTACCTGAGTAATTTAGAAAAAAAGTTTGAAGGCACGACTAAAAGCCCTCAATCACACCTTTTTAACGATATATAGAATATATCTGTAGCTTTTACGGTTGGGAATTTCAATTTTAGCGGGTAACAGCGTTTTCCATCTAAACAAGCGGGATATTAAAAAGTCGTAGAACAAACATTTCTAGATTTTTCAAGCGGAATAATTCCCCATCATTACATCTAAGGTTTTTTTAGCGCTTTAATACGAACAAACAAACAAAGAAACAGACGAACTGACTTTTCATCTCATTTTGAGAAATCCACTAAAAATGTCAAATTTAATTATCTTGTGAACCTGTTATTGAATTTGGGTGATTGAGGTATCAATCGTCGCATATGTTTGACTAAAATTTAAAAAAAAATAACTTACACTTACACCCCCATATCTCGTGAACCAGGTGAGTTACAAAAAGTTTTAGTATGCCATTTTTAAGTTTGGACTAAACTTTTCGATCGGTATATAACTCGATCAGATCGGACAGTCAAAGCAAATTTTCCATATTAGCTATATATATTGCTGTAGCCTTTCGCACACTGCGTGCTGCCGTCCGCAGTGATTAACTTTTTATATGAAAAACTTTATTAATATTTGTCATTTCTTAACCAAACTCACAGATTCGCTTTGCTACTTTTATTCTTTTCCTAAATGCAAACACGTTATTGTGATCGAATTTCAGACTCAACAAATTTGCGTGGTGCCCGTGTAGCAGTACAGTAATTTATTTTTGCGTTAAAAAAGTTTATTCAAGAAAAAATAAGAAGTGCTTCTCTTTTCATGCTTTAATTTCGCGAGCGAAGCGAGCCTGTGGTTGGCGTGGTAAGTGAGCAGGGGGCGGAGCCGCCTAGTTACATAATATAATTGAATTTATATATGTTATATTAACATAGTAATACTTATGTTAGACATGTTATAAGAAAGTTATGTTAATTATTTTTATGTTAATATAAATTTCTGTTAATTCTATGTTAATCTATAAATGTTAAATTTGCATATATTTATGTATGTTCAATGGTTAGTAAGTTAATTTTTCTTTTATTTAAGCATTTTAAAAGTTAAAAATGTCAATTTAATTTAGCCTCTGTACGAAATAAAGTTTTAAAGTTATTTCTTTATTTAATTAATGTTTATTAAATCTAACTGCCGCGAAGATGTGGGTGGCGAGCGTATAACTGTCGAGTGGGCTCGACTGTTGCCCTTTCACACCTCACCGCGAAAGTAGCGATCAGGGGCGGAGCCCTCCTTTTTTTTGTATTTTGTAAAAGTGAAAATTTACTAACACATATTTACAATATCAGCTTATCTGTTGCACACACAACTTGAACTCAAGTTGGTTAAAAAAAAAACAAACTAACTGGACTTAAAAAGTCAAAAGTAGTGTAAAGTGGGAATTTTACTATGGACCTGAAAACAGAACGGTTCTTTTCTTTTTTATAATTAAGTTTATTGTTAGGTTGTTATTTTTAAGAACACTATATCATTATCTAATTTATTAAGTATGTTGCGCCAGAGCCGCTGTTTTGCCCATTGTGCGAGGTGGACTTTTTTAAATTTCGGGTCTTAAAAATTGTTATCGAGCTTGTGCCCATCTCAAGCATCCAATGTGCCAACCGCACTTAGAAGCTTGGTGTCATTTCCGCTTTTTTCCCGTCAGATTTGGCTTTTTTTGAAGTGTGATTGCGGGACAAATTTGAAAAAAGCGGGCAGCGAGAATTCTGGCTTTTTTTTTTTTAGCAAATTGAGGCAGCTTTTGTTGATTTCACTTTACTTTTTAGAGTTGTTTTAATTGAGTTTTACGGTTGAAATGTTACAAATTGTATTTCTATCGGCAATGTATAGGTATATACTTTAATCGACAAATTTCCCTCAAAAGTTCGCCCCTAAATTGGCGCGTCTTCCATCGCTAGCATTGTAAAATTAGTATTGCGAAAGAGAACCAAATTAATTGACGATAAGATGCCAAAGCAAGAGTATAAACAAAAAGTCTGAGATGTCTGGATACAGAGCCCGGAGTTTAGGGAGTGGATAAGGAAGGATCCCACAGACTTAGCACGGGTGTTTTGCAGTTATTGTAAATGCCCAATAAATGCAAAACTGAGTGATTTGAGTGCACATGGTGCTACAAAAAAGCACACTAGTGCAATGGCGGGCTTTGTTCAAAAAAATAAAATAAATTTTAACTTTATTAGTACAAAGAGACTATTATCCGAACGATGATGCAGAAAATATTGACGATATATTACAAATACTCTAATTTTATAATGTGTATATAATGCATGAATTTCCTTTTATGTTAAAATAAATATGTCTTTATTAATTAAAAAACAAAGAACACATTAATTTATAAATCAGCTTTTTTTAAAGCTTTTTTTTCCTGGGATTCCGCTTTTTTTAGCTTTTTTTTTTCGTTGATTCAGCTTATTTTGCTCAGACAAAAATGACACCACTGCTTGGCATATACACGGTGAAGTTACTATAAGTGGCGTTTTCACCACAGCTGCGCTCTTTCGAGGGGCCAAAACGTCGTTTGCTATCTCTTTCTAGCGCGTGCTAAAAGAGCGAGCTGAAAACTGTTTTTGACCCCTCAGTACATTGGACAACGCCACCCTTATATAAATTCGCCTTGGGCATTTACAGCCCTCAAAAACTCTTAGTATAGCACACATACATACATACTTATATTTACTTACACATATACAATCACTCATTAAATAGAACATTGACATAAATCAAAAACCAGAATTTTGAGTTAATGATGCAAAAATATTCATAATTTAATATTCTATGTTGTGTCCATTATCCGCTTTACAGGCAGACATACATAAGGCAAGTGAAAACATTAAATGCGTTTATCTCGAAATGCAATTTATTGAGATATGTCACTCTTTTGTTTAATGAGCAATATGTTATGTATATATGTACATATGCTTATATTTATATTTGGGTTAATTTAACTTACATCAGTAATTGTACAAACATTTGCAAATACGTACCTTTCTATTTGAATTTTAATGCGTGTCGTCACTTTTTTTATTTTAAACAAATACTCTTTTAAAGACAAATACTCTTTTTTAAGTTCAAGCACATTGAATCACAATGCCCCATTCATGATGCGTTAATAATTAATCTGTTAATAATAGTTCAAATCAATTAACAAAGTACAACAACAACAGCGTACGTATGTACGTGTGAGTACACATCAGCAAAAATGTACTATCTATTTTTTTTCATACAGAACATTGCGAAACTGTTAAACAAAAACTGGTACAAAATATTCGAGCTCGACAAGTATTTGTTTGTAAATTAATATTTGTTTATATATATTTACATAATAACTACGACTTATAATTGAAATGCTAAGGAGATTGTCCTCGCAACACAAGCTAACAATTAATACAATCTTAAACAGAAACATAGGACAAACCTTAGTCAAGGTACTGTCCAACACTTACGTTCTGCCGTCCTACCAGATAAAAAAAATTTGCTCTAGTTCGGCGTCTGCGCAATGGCATTCGCCAGTAACGGGTCGATTAAAAATGTAAATGTAACGGCAACGGAATAGTGGAGAACCTGAGAACCAATCAACAGAAACGGAAAATGGGCGCCATGACCTCTTGCAAGAAATCCGATATCCTGGGATATCCTAAGCCTGATGATACAGCATACCGTAAGAGCCAGGAATTAAAGGCAAGTTTTGTAAAGTACATTTGGCATAATCATTTGGCTTAGTAATAATAAATACTTAACTAGATGGAACGATGGATACAGATGCACTACCAAATTAAGCAACGGGAACAAGCGCAGGCTATTGCCCATCAGCGGGAGCTATTCTACTGGCTAAGCGGCTTTTATTTAAGTGCTTTTTACGGCTGTGCTAGTTATTACCAGCGGGTTAAGCGAGCCTCAGCGTTTGCGCCTCTGCTGCCTCTCACCTTTGTTATGGGATACTACACAGACTGGGCCTATGGCAGTAAGCTACATCGTATTCAAGGTGATTTGCAAAACATCAAAATAGTAAAAGCATTAGCAGTCTTATAATTATTGTTATAAAGCCGAAGCAAATATGATAATGGAACATGAACAGGAGCTGCTACATTGGCCAGGGGGACTGCCCACCGTCGCTAGCATTGATGAGGCTCGAGTTGAAATTGAAATGGAAAAGAAGATGCACCCTCACCACATGTAATATCCAGACGAAATATTTTAAATCATTTTTCAGTGCTGCGAATGTGCAATAAACAACACTTATTATCCTCCATCGATTCATACGCATATAAGTTTGAACGTGTGTTCATTGTACATACATATGTACACTAGGGCGCTCCGCCCCTTGCTTCGCTCACCAACCCCAGGCTCGCTTCGATTCGCGAAATTGAAACGTAAAATAGAGGAGCACTTTTTATATTTTTCTTGAATAAACTTCTTTTACGCAAATATAAATTACTTGTTAATTAGGACAACCTGATATTTCGGACAATTAATTTTTATCTATAAAATATTCCACACAAATTTATTGATTCTGATATCCGATCATATTAACGTGCTTGTATGTAAGAATAATAACACAAAAAAACATCTACACGAGGTAAAAGTCTAGTGACGAAAGCATATTCTAGCCCCAAAATTTCTGATATCCCATTTTGTGACGAACGAAATTAACTTTTGTATAAAAATATTAAATAAATATAAATGAACAATACTTGAAAATTGAAATTCTGTACTGTGTGCAAAAAGAGAGATCTTTTTTGTACATAAAAATTACTTTTTGCGAAGTGCCGAATGCCAATTTTCAGGTAATGTTTTTTTATACTTATTTAATATATTAAACTTAATTTCGTTCGTCACAAAATTTGATAACAGAAATACTCTACGTTTTACAACATATTGAAAATAAATAAAAATCGTTAGAGCCGTTTTGTCACGTTGTTGTTACGTTGCCTTTATTTATTGAATATTGTTTGTGTGTTTATTGCTGGGCTGGAAGGTCGTTTCGTTGAGGACGGGTTCGACTGCAAACCAAGCAAGAGGATTGGGGTGCAGGGATAACTTAATGTTGTAGCTCGCCTTTTGTCGTGCTATCTCATCCTTAACGTAAATAACGTTAAAATTTCTATGAATGTTGTCGTTTCGAACATACCACGGTGCCCCAGTGATAGTCCTCAAGATTTTCGATTGTGCTCCCTGGATGATATCAATATTGCTACTGCACGCGTTTCCCCATAGCTGCGAGCAGTAGGTCCACACTGGTTTTATGGTAGAATTGTAGAGTAGGACCTTGTAGTCCAAGCTGAGAGGAGATCGGGGGTTTAAAAGCCAATAAAGGTTATTGGCTTTCAGTTGTATCTGCGTTTTCTTTGCTTTAAGGTGACGACGCCTGGTGAGCCGCCTATCAAGATGAACCCCAAGTTACGTTACTTCTTTGGCTTGTGGAAGTTGCGTATTAGAGAGTTTTAACGGAGGACATGTTTTATTTATTTTAATACGCCAGTCGGCTAGCCATTTCTCTACTACCGCCAAATGTTCAGCTAGACGTGATGTTGCTTGAATGGGGCATCTGGAGCGACTAAGGATTGCGGTATCGTCTGCAAACGTAGATGTTGTTAGCCGCTCATTTATCGGGATGTCCGCTGTGTATATTATAGTGTTGGTCCCAGAACACTTCCCTGAGGAACTCCAGCTTCTATAATGTAATCATTAGATGTAGTAGTGTTGCATCTAACTGCGAAGACTCTATTGTAGAGGTACGACACGAGTTGCTTATGAGTGTACACCGGGAGCGTCGTTTTGATTTTGTACATGAGGACATCTAGCCACACTCGATCGAAAGCCTGGGAGACGTCGAGGAATATTGCACTGCAGTATTCCCGATGTTCATATGCTGTACGTATTTCTGATGTTATTCGGTTGACTTTCTCGATAGTTCCATGCTTTTCTCTCAAGCCAAATTGATGTGGTGGGATTGTATTGCGTGTTATCAGATGAGGAATTATGCGCGTCAGTAGGCATTTTTCAAAAAGCTTAGACGAGCACGGTAGTAGACTAATTGGTCTATAAGATGATGGTATTGTATGATCTTTTCCAGGTTTGGGTATCATTATAATGACCGACTTCTTCCATTTTTTTGGGAAGTAGCAAAGGGTTGTAATCGCGTTGAAAAGCTTACAGCTGAGGGAAATAGCATAGTTTGAAAGATCAATGATAATTTTTTGAGTTATTTGATCACAGCCTGGAGCTTTTTTTGGTTTCATCTGATCTTTTATGACTTTTCCAATTTCGTTCGGACGGAACTGAGGTGGTTCACGCTCGCCTGGATTATGAGATGCACAGGAAGAAAGTTCGAATGAATTTGTTGCGGGATTTCGTTGGAATACATTACGTAGGTGAGTGGCAAATGTGTTGGCTCTGTCTTTGTCGCTACGGGCCCAGCAGCCTAAGGAGTTTCTTATAGGCGTTACCGTTTCGATCGGCGCACTTAGCGTTGGGTGAGCCCTCCACATAGTATGATTGGACGTCAGTTTCTTCTTGCTTTAGAGCTTTGCTGAGTCTGCGCGAAGCATCTTTAAGGCGTTGTTTGGTAGTACTGCCATTCACGTCGCAATCGTCGCTTTTCCAGAACAAGTTGTTCGATTTGAAGATTAGTTTTGCGTTGATTGGTCTGCACATGCGCATGTTGTGGAGTAGAGATTTTAGTACAAGTACAGATTCAAAAAAATCAGCAGAGCAGTCGATGTCCGCTTCAATGTTGAATTGCGGGGTAAGATCGAGGTGAGAGCTAACGTATTTCTTGTACTTGAGCCAGTTGGTTCTGTGTGTTGTAAGTCTATTAGAATATTCCATATATTCCGGGGATTGTAGTAGATTTAATAACACGGGGGAGTGGTCAGATGACAGATCCGAAAGTGCTTCGGCGCTTATTACATTGCGTGGGGTGTTTTTTGTCACAGCAAAATCTATTAAGTCTGGTTGTTTGTTAGGGTCTGCTGGCCAGTATGTAGGACTACCCGGAAACATAGTTGAGTTTGTTGCTTTGTTTTATGATTGCGTTGTATAACTGCCTTCCCTTAGTGGTCACAAGGCGAGAGCCCCAGTGCGGGTGTTTCGCATTATAGTCTCCTGCTGCTATAAATCGCTGTCCTAGTGAGTTGTAGAATTGCATGAATTGATCTTCAGAGATTGTAAAGCGGGGAGGACAGTATACAGCAGTTTCTTATTAGAATACCGGTTCCACCGTGTGCTTTTCCGTCCGGATGATCTGTGCCGTAGAATATATAGCCGTGTATTTGGAAGTTATATTTGTTAATGAGAATCGTCTCAGAAAACAGCATTACATCAATTTGCTTGACGGATAGGAATTGAGTAAGTTCAAGCTTATGCCGTGAAACACCGTTGGCGTTCCACAGAGATATTCGTAGAGGCGCCATTAATTATTTGGATTGCTGAAATGCAAGCATCTGCATCAATGTGTTTTGATTTTGCATAATTGATCTCATAAACGACATGAATTCCATCATACTTTGTTGTAGGGTAAAAATCGTCGCTTCAATAGAGCTTTGTGTCTGCTGCATGGGTTGCTGAGCGTTATCCATACTCAAATCTTCTTGGATTACACTAGGGGGTGCTGCTGAGGGAGTTGGTTTTTGCAAGCCAGATTTTAAAGCACTAGCGAAAGATATGCCGTTGATAGTGTTTGCGGGACCAAATGAGGACCTGGCTGCTTTGGCGAAAAAGACGTCGGGAGTAGTTTAGGATGCTATAACTCCAGCTGGCAGGTGCTGATGGCGCGCTGTTGGTTCTCGTCGGATACGGTTTTTTAGTTCCTTGTACACTAGACAGCCTCTGTAGTTCGCTGTGTGATTTCCACCGCAGTTGCCGCATTTTTTTTGTATTAGGGTCATCTTTGTTGACTGAGCAGGAGTCTGGGCCATGGGAGTCTCCACAAGCTACACATACCGGACGCAACATGCAATACGACCTGGTATGCCCATAATCCTGGCAGTTCGAGCATTGAACTGGGCCGTTTCGTTTTTGTGGTTCCTCAACAGTGTTCAACAGTGTTCCGGCGATGTAACAGGAGCTGTAGCTTGTAGATCGGGTGCACTTCATTTTTCTTTGGAGCTTTACTGTCTGGCTCCAGCTCAACTTTGAGGAGAGGTTGCGGTATTTTACTTTTGTTTATTATATTTGTGACTCTCTTAGCGAGAAAGCCCTTTTCTTTTAACGCACTTGCGATCTCGGAAGGGGGGACATCCGGTTCAATATCTTTAAGTACCACCTGCAGGCCCTTGCTGCTTTTTAGTTGATAGGTGTAGAAGCTTTTTTTACCATCATTCAGATAACGGGGAGATTATACGGAAATGCTCCTCGTCTTTTGTTTGGAGCTTTATTTCGTGAATATTTCCTTTTATTAGAGGAATGACATGAAAATTGTTGTTTCCAATGAGATCAACAATCTTGTTCACCAGTGCGTTGGATATCTTCTCCCGAATGTATATAGGTGGGGGCTTTATTTTCTTTGGTCCATGTTCAGCTTCGGTAGGCTGTTCGTTGACAGTATCAGCCAGCGGCGCAAACCTATTGTTGGTGTTTACTGGGTCCCCAGCAGTTTGGGTTGAGTCACCGTGGTTAATTTTTGTTTTATTTCCCCATATTTTTTGTGGGCTAAGTTTTCGCTTGGGTACTATTTGAATGTAGCGATCCATTCCGGTCTGCCTAGCTGGAACCGCTGGTTTTGACGCTGCGCTTGCATTCGAAGCAGTAGTGGAAAGAGCTTGTGCTTGGTTAGGAGAAGATGGTACGACGACTGTTGACACAGTTAAAGTTGTTGTTGCCGTAGCGTCAGGTGCAGCAACTTGTGAGGGCAAATTTGGTGGCGATAGCGGTTTTCGCGGGGAGGCGGTCGGTATTGGAGAGACAAACTCTTCGCTCCAGGTTTTTGCAGTTGTAGTTGGTAAAATCGGAGAGCAAGAACGCGCTCTCGCATCTTCTATGGCTAAGAGGTTCTGCTTTGATTGTGGTGTTGTGTCGGAGACATAGCTAAAGTAAGCGTTATTTTTGGCCAAAGAGAGTCGCCGTTCGTCTTGCTCGCGCTGACGCTGGGCACGGCTATCGTAGTGATTCATCGTAGTTAACACTTGCTCAATTAAAATTATATTTGATTTGTTTATAGTTTATATAATAGTTTAATTATACTTTCACAACTTGTTTAGTGATCGATCGCATCGCACTAGGGGGCTTTTGGTCAAAATTTTAGATTTTTACCGCACTTGGGTACTATTTAATTTTGATTAATTCGTAGCGGTCCGTCTGCACCTAAGTACTTAAGAACAAAAATTTCCCGCTTAACTAGCGGGAAATTCAAAAAGTCGTAGAACAAACATTTCTATATTTTTGAAAAGGAATAAATCCCTATCATTACATTTTAGGTTTTTTAGCGTATGATACAAACAGACAAACTGACTTTTCATCTCATTTCATCTCACTAAAAATTTCAAATTTAATTGTATTTTGAACTAGTTAACGGATTTGGCTGACCGAGGTATCAATCAACGCGTATTTTTGATTAGAATTTAAAAAAAATAAAAATTTTTTTTCCAAAATGCCCCATTATCTGCGATCGCTTTAATTTTTCTCCTCCCACTTACACCCCCGTATCTCGTGAGCCAGGTGAATTGGAAAAAGTTCTAGTATGCCATTTTGTAAGTTAGGACTAAACTTTTCGATCGGGTTATAACTCGATCTGATCGAACAGTCATAGAAAATTTTCCATATTAGCTGTATATATTGCTAGTTACCTTTCGCAACCCTTGTGCTGCTTTCGTCACTAGCGCAAACTGCCGTCCGCAGTGATTGAATCTGTTAGCTTGTATTGTTTGATAAGCGAAATATCTTCACCAGTGTCTATAAGTAACTTAAGAGGTTGTGTTAAATTGGATTGTAAGATTAAAAGGTTATTTAGGTTTTGACTTAGGTTAAATATTCTGCTGATTTAGTTTGAGCTAAGGGGAAGTTTTTTGTTTTCTGACTGCTGATTTTTGGTTATTATTCTAACGATATTATTACTGTTTTGTTGTCTATTATTGTTTCTGTTATTATTGTGACCATTATAGTTATAGTTGTTGTTATTTCTGTTGTTACTAAATCTGTTGTTGTTGTTGTTGTTGTTGTTTCGAAAATTATAGTAATTGTTGTAATTTCTTGGTCTGTTATTGTTGTAGTTTGACCTGACATATTGTTCTGTCTATTAGGATTATAGAATCGGTTGTTATTCCCAGCATAAAATATTGTGCTGTTTTGATTTGCTGAGTCAGTGCTGCTACTTACGAATTTTGCGATCACCATTCATTCTTACAATTGTGTTATATGGCTTGAACTGCTGTTTATAATGTAAGCGAGCGTAAGTGATCTTGTCAGCGATTCTATTTCTGTTGTTTAAGTATCAGTTGGCTTTCCATCTTGTTTTAAGCTCATCAGTTTTTCTCCTAAAACTTGTACGGATTCTCACTTAATATTCTTTTTAAATGTCGTGATGTCTGTGATTTTTGTTTAAGTAGTTATTTGAAGTCTCGCGTCACCTTTTAATTTTGTTTTAGTGAAACGAATAGCTGTCGTTTCATGAGTACCTTAATTATCGTCCAGGAGCTCTAGCGAATTGATGAAGCTTTGCAGGTTTTTGACTGTGCCGTAAAAATCATGGACAATCTTTACAGCTGAGCTTAGAAATTCTACAGTTAAATGTGCCATTGCTTGAGAGTTTTGTTTTTCGGAGTTTAGTTTTAAAAAATATCAAAATTATATTTAATATATCGATTTCAAATATCAATATATTTTATATATTTGGTATGTAATGTACAATTCCTGCTGCATTATTATTTTTGCACAGAAATTTAGAATTTTATTATTACTTTTGTTATAGGTAGCATACCATTTCAATTTAAGCTAGATAATCTTACTTTTTTTTTTATTATTTTCAGTCATTACATATTATAATTTAATTGTTAATTTATTTAATTTTATTTTTATTTTAATTTTGTTTTATCATTTTTAATAATTTAACTTTTTGTCGACTGATTTTATTTGGACTAAATAAATAAATAAATAAATAAACAATCATTTTATTTTAGCAGGAGCACCCCTAATGTTTGTATGCATTTATCTTTAAAACAGTGGTCGGCACCAACACATTCATATGTTTGATGACGCTAGTGTGCGAATTAACAGAACGTTAACAGACATCAAACATCTGACGTTTGCTGCCGATTTATTTTGCTTCGTCTCTATAGGCGCATTACAGCGTAATAGCGCTATAACAGCGACACGACAGCGACTTAACAGCAAAATGTCGTAGCAGCGACGCCACACGAACGTTTACGCTGTACATGTGCAGGCAGCGCTGCGGCAGAGCAAATGCCTATACGCGGCGTATAGGCCGTGCCGACCACTGCTTTAAAACTCTCTTGAGTGCATTTGCTCACACACATAAACAGAGCAAGTGCAGCGAACAAGCGGGAAGCATAGAAAGCAATTGATTACAGCTATGCAAAGGGAAGGGTGCCATTATAGATAAAGATTAGCGCGGTTAAGCATAGCTTTGCATAGCAACGAAGCGAGTTTCGGCGTTCAAAAGATCAAGGCTAATCGACCGGTCAAGATAACTCAGTGCCATTTTTTTTTTATAAAACGTTAAACGTGCCCTTAGAGGTTATATAAAATACTATGGGGATCCGCCCCCTGCTCGCTTCGCTCACCAACCACCGGCTCGCTTCGCTCGCGAAATAGATACTTGAAAAAGAGGGGCACTTTTTATATTTTAGTTGAATAAACTTCTTTTAGGCAAACATAAATTACTTTTCTATTTTTATCTATAAAACATTCTGTAACCCGGGCACAACAGAAATTTACTGATTCTGAAATCCGATCATTTTAACGTGTTTGTATGTAAGAATAGAATAAAAGTATAATAGTAAAAAAAATTTGCAAGCGAATGCATTTCAACTGCAGTTTTTGTTATTTAAGAGCCATCTAAAACAATAAAACTGATAAATGCACTAAAACTGTGTACTCTACTGGACGTAAGACCTAAAAACCTAATTTTGGTAAACAGGTGCCTGATTTTGTATTTTGGAAAGTTCAATCATAAACTTACTGCAGCTGCGATCATAAATCAATGGTTTTCACGTTGAACTCTTTACTGAAAGAAATAATTGTAAAATAACCGCTCTTTTCTTATGACAGGTACTTGTACAACACCATTTTTGGCAGGTACTTGTACCTAGTAGAGTTTTAGGGTATTTAACACCCTTTTGTGGTTTTCAAACGCCCATATTATTAAATTTAGCAACCCAAAAAATTCATTCAAAAATTTGCCAAAAATAAAGTGCCTGCTTCTTACATTCTACACATTCCAAAAGACCGTGTCCGCTTCAAATGTAACGGCGTTTTGCCAATAATGCTATTCTTAAAAAATCTGCAAGTTCGATATTTTTCCACCGATCTTTAAAGTTGATATGATTTTAGAAAGCTAACAGTTAGGGCTAACTAAGAAAAACAAGTATATTCCCGGCCGAGGTAATATACTCAGCCGTGATCAAGGTTTCCCCACAAGAATTTTTTATTTTTGGGAGACCTGCCGTTTGCAAAACGAAATATTTTTGCTACGCCACCAAAGTTAAGGTACTCCACATCCGGGGAACAAGAGAACCGCTTCCCTCTAATATGCCCCCTGACCCGCCTCAACAGCGAAAAGTGGATAAATCGGCAAACCTCACTTTCACGCTCAAGTTCACTAACGAATCTCACAAGTAGACCACAAATTAAACACGTTGTACACTCACTTCCACCAAACTTAGTTAATTTTCCACTCTACCGGGTATTTTAGCGCATGCAAAACTCTCGCGTTGGCCACTCCACGATTTCGACAAAACGAAGATCGACTACTGTTATGTGCAATGCCGGTTATTGCTTATAACGGAACATTTACTTGCCGTCACCAACCAAATTGCCAACGTAAATTGTGGTTACTACTCACTTGGTTTTCTCAGAACACTTTTGCTGTAATTAAACGCCAATCCACTTTACTCCACTTAATAGGTTACTTTTATTCAGTTTATATTCTTTTCACTCTTCTCGCTTTAACTTAACTCTCTACTTTTCACAACGCTACGCGTATTTTCAATCTTCTCCCTTCAGTGTTCTCGCTCTAATTAAATCACAATTCGTTCGTCGCTTTGCGTTGGAGCCCTCCGCTCCCGAACTCACCACACTAAGCGGCGAACGAACTGGGCGCTCTCTGCCTTGCTTTTCTTCTCTTAACTTATATCTACTCTTAAAACTATGGAGGGACCTTGATCCAGCGGCCCTCTCTCAAGCGCTCTTTCGTGGCTGCTTATTAACAAATTTATAAGTAATAACAGAAAAATAAAAAAAGTATAAAGAGTAACAAAATCAAAATGTAAAATATAGAAAAATTAATAACAAAATGAATCGTCTAACAGCGCCGATGACGCCCCAAATGTGAGCGCCTCACATCTCCCCTCTCCTTCGGAAGCGTGACGACCACGGATCCATTCTCGTGGACCGTCACATTGTAAATGCGATTCCCCACGTTCACCCGCGCCCTCGAGCGGGCTCAAGATACGCAACTCCCTCTCAATCGCCTCCAATGCGGTCGGGGTGAACCGGTGCCCCTTGGGCCTTATTGTTCAGTTCGAACGGCGCACGGCATAGATTTCATCCGGCCGTATGTCCTCCGGGTCCATCGACGACTCGGTGCCCGCCGAAGAGTCTTAGACAGCTCCCCTTGGGTTTGGGGAAGGGTCCTCGACTTTGCTCGGGGGCGGCAACGCGTTAGCCTCCTCCAGCACTTCGTCGAGGCCCTCCTCCCAGCAACACGTCATCTTCATCCTCCTCTAACTGTATCCTTTCTCTCACCGGAATGCGGGATGTATAGCCGATGAACCGGCGACCGCGGAATGCCCCTCTCAAGACCGATGAACAACGTCCGCACGCTCGGACTGCAGCGTCATACGGGGCCGGTTTCTCCTCGCAAACATGCCCCTCCATTTCCGAATTCATCTCGTATCTATAATTATAAAAAGTAAAATTTTGTAATTTTAAGTATTAAACATTCTTAGGGTATCAGCGATCGTTAATGTTTGGCGGTTGGTTCGGCGTGATCGACTTCTTCTCGGCTGTCGATCGAACTATCTCGATGGAAAGGTTTTATAGCTGAGCTATGTTAGCTACCCTACGTTTCTTTTCGCCTTCCTTCGCCAGCCTGACAATGTTGGGGGACATGAACTTGACCACCCGGTATGGTCCCTCAAATTTCGGTGCTAACTTCGCCGCAAATCCATCTCCAGCCTTAGATAACTGATGCTGTCGCAACAATACGAGCATGTTTATTGTAGGTCGCCATTCTCTCCGCCGCAAATTGTAATGTTGCCCTTGATCGCTGGACGCCTTTTGTAGATTCCCTCGCACGATATCGAATATTTCCTTCAAACGGTTGGCCTTCTCCTGAGGACTTTGCGTTACCGTTGCTGTTCCTGGGGTAACTTCATCGTATAACGCCGACGGCAAACGCGGCTCTCGGCCCTGTAATAAGAAAGCTGGGAAGAAACCTGTCGAATCTGCAACGCTAGAATTGATGGCGAGCGTTATTTCCGGTAACAACTGAGCTATCATCATCTTCACGGTCCGATTTTTTCTCTCCGTTGGGTTCTCTTGAGGGCAGTATGGGGCCGTATGTTCCACCTCAACGCCCAAATTCTTCATGAACGTCTTGAAGCTCCGACTTGTGAACTGTGCCCCGTTGTCGCATACAAACTTCTTGGGGATCCCGTATCGGCACAGTATAAGTTGTCTAAATGCCTTATGTAAATGTGCTGCCGTCGCTTTCCTCAGATGCATCAGCTCCACCCACTTTGAGAAGGCGTCGTGAAACACTAACAGCGTTGTGTTGCCATGTTTCGACCGGGGCAAGGGTCCCACGAAATCGACACATAACACTGCCATCGGCTCTGCCACTGGACGAGTCAACATCTGTCCTGCGGGTCTCCTTTGTTCTATTTTGAACTTCTGGCACATTTCACAGCATCTCACATGTTTCGCGGCATCTCTATACATGCCGGTCCAATAATACCGCTGTGCCAGTCTGGCTATAGTCTTCCTCACCCCCTGGTGTCCTGCAGTGGGCATATCATGGCACTCTTCTAGCACTCGTGTTCGCATCGACGCTCCCACGCATAACTTCCAGGGTATATAATCTTCGTCATCGGCTCTGGGCCCCAAATGACGATAAAGCTGATTATTTTCCTCGGTATAATCGGGGAGTTTCTCGGGCTCCTGGATTATTTTCCTCCGCATGCTAGCAAGCCATTTGCACTCGGGTATTTCTTCCATCATCTGGCGCAATATCTCTGCTGGTTGTCTCGAAAGCGCGTCCGCCACCACGTTTAGTTTGCCTCGCCGATATTGCACGTCGAATTGGTATTGTTGAAGCTCCAAAGCCCATCGAGCGATCCTCCCGGACGGGCTCTCGATGGAGTTCAGCCATTTGAGTGCCAAATGATCCGTGATTACTCCAAAACAATATCCCTCGAGGTAGCATCGGAATTTGCGTATCGCCCATACGATTGCCAGACACTCCTTTTCCGTGACGGAATAATTCACCTCCGCTTGCAAAAGTTTCCGGCTCGCATACGCGATCACCACCTCCTGGTCGTTAACCATTTGTGTTAATACCGCTCCGAGTCCGCAATCACTTGCGTCAGTTTGCACCGTAAACTTCGACGAGAAATCCGGGCATGCCAATATGGGCGCCGTCGTCAAATGACGTTTGATTTCCTCAAACGCTGCTTGCTGTTCATCACTCCAGCACCACTTGCGGGCCTTCTTGAGAAGTAGTGTCATCGTCGCCACCAACCTTGCGAAATTGGGGACGAAGCGCCTGTACCAGGACGCCATTCCCAAGCATTGTCGCAACTCCCTCAGGTTAGTCGGCGGCTTCAACAGTTGGATGGCCTCCACCTTCGCTGGGTCTGGTTGAATTCCCTTTTTGCTCACCAGATGCCCCAGATACACGAGGCTCTTCTTGAAGAACGAACATTTGTCCTTGTTCAGCCTCAAGTTAGCGGCTCTCAACCGTCGGAACACTTCTTTCAAATTTCTCAGATGCTCCTCCTTGGTTCTGCCAATCACAATGATGTCGTCTAGATACGAAAATGCGTGCAGTTCCATTTCCGGGCCGATCACCGTATCGAGTGCTCTCTGAAAGGTCGCACCAGCAGAATGTAGACCGAACGGCATCACACGCCATTGGAATAAGCCACGTCCGGGAACCGTAAATGCCGTGCATTCTCGACTAGCTTCAGCCATGGGTATCTGCCAATATCCATGTTTCAAATCCAGTGTTGATATGAATCGAGCTTGTCGGAGACGTTCCAAAATGTGTTTATCCTCGGCACCGGATAGGCGTCGGGCACGGAATGCGCGTTTAGTTGCCTGTAGTCGACGCACATTCGCCAATCGCCCCGGGGCACTGTGTGAACTCTTCGATGGCTCTATCGCCCCTTGATCGAGCAACTCGTCCACCTGGTCATTAATGATCTTTTGTATAGCCGGATTCTTTGGATAGTATCGTTGCTTGAGAGGTTTATCGTCCCTCATAACGATACTATGCTCCGCTATATGCGTCACACCCTTGAGTCCGTCAAACTTGGCCAATTCTTCCTCCAGAAAGATTCGTAAATCGTCCGCCAAATCCTCTGGGCACACCGATTCGCCCCCCGTAAGTTTATCTGTGACTCCTCCATCCTGCCAACGGGATGATAGGACCTAATTCTTGGACACCGTGTCGACCACTCCTCCCAGCTTTATTCCCTCATGCGTGTCATCCGCGGATGGCATGGGATCGCCCCCAGGCACCGTCGTTTCTGGTATCATGTTGTCCCGCAATTGCAAATTAGTAACTCCACACTGTATAGTGGTCCCGATCGCCTTTAGGAAATCCATCCCCAATATCATTTCGTCGATCATTATCGGCATGACGAGCATCTCCGTCGTCACCCTTTTCTCAGCCAACTGTACATCGACTCGCACCTTCTGACTGATCAGCTGCTTTGTCCCATCAGCCAGCCTGACCGTTGTGTCTACTCTTATCCTGTCCCCTCTTGCAATCCTCTTCGTACAATCCTCCCTGACAAAACTTCGCGTGGCACCCGTGTCTACGGTGGCGATCACCTCGTGAGTGCCCACCGTCACACGAGCGCCATCGCGCCCATCGACGTGAAACAGAGGACATATTTCTCCTGACGGGCTTCGGTCCCCTGCGCGGCTACCTGATCCCGTCCACACTTTGCAAGCCTTTTCTGACTCTCCTTCTCGCAAGTGTCGATTTCCACAATTCGACCACGCGCCCGCAAAAGAACAAACGGAAAAACCAAGGAACAAGAAAACGAAAACTAACGGCACTTGTCTTCCCTCTCGTTCTCCCTTTCACTGCAAAGACGATCGACTTTTCGGCTGCCGCTTCGCCCTTTCTTTTTTTTTCTTCTTACCGCGTGTCGGGGTATGTTCGACGAACATTCACCTTAACCTCTAGCCTTACGTTTTCGGGGTTTTAAGTCCGTCCGCGTGATATTTGCAAACGACAGGGTCCCTGCTCGGGCGCCACTTGTAAAGAAGTATATTCCCGGCCGAGGTAATATACTCAGCCGTGATCAAGGTTTCCCCACAAGAAATTTTTATTTTTGGGAGACCTGCCGTTTGTAAAACGAAATATTTTCGCTACGCCACCAAAGTTAAGGTACTCCACATCTGGGGAACAAGAGAACCGCTTCCCTCTAATATGCCCCCTGACCCGCCTCAACAGCGAAAAGTGGATAAATCTGGAAACCTCACTTTCACGCTCAAGTTCACTAACGAATCTCACAAGTAGACCATAAATTAAACACGTTGTACACTCACTTCCACCAAACTTAGTTAATTTTCCACGCTACCGGGTATTTTATCGTCGGCGCATGCAAAACTCTCGCGTTGGCCACTCCACGATTTCGACAAAACGAAGATCGACTACTGTTATGTGCAATGCCGGTTATTGCTTATAACGGAACATTTACTTGCCGTCACCAACCAAATTGCCAACGTAAATTGTGGTTACTACTCACTTGGTTTTCTCAGAACACTTTTGCTGTAATTAAACGCCAATCCACTTTACTCCACTTAATAGGTTACTTTTATTCAGTTTATATTCTTTTCACTCTTCTCGCTTTAACTTAACTCTCTACTTTTCACAACGCTACGCGTATTTTTAATCTTCTCCCTTCAGTGTTCTCGCTCTAATTAAATCGCAATTCGTTCGTCGCTTTGCGTTGGAGCCCTCCGCTCCCGAACTCACCACACTAAGCGGCGAACGAACTGGGCGCTCTCTGCCTTGCTTTTCTTCTCTTAACTTATATCTACTCTTAAAACTATGGAGGGACCTTGATCCAGCGGCCCTCTCTCAAGCGCTCTTTCGTGGCTGCTTATTAACAAATTTATAAGTAATAACAGAAAAATAAAAAAGTATAAAGAGTAACAAAATCAAAATGTAAAATATAGAAAAATTAATAACAAAATGAGTCGTCTAACAGCGCCGATGACGCCCCAAATGTGAGCGCCTCACAAATTACAGTTATATTGGGTTTTTGAATTTTTTGACCGATTTCTCAAAATAGATCGTCGATGCGCCACCTCAGGATGACCTCCAAAAAAATTGATTTTTTTTTTTACAGATATTGCTTTCATACCGTATCATCTATTTATGATACAGCGTTTTCCAAAATGGAAAAAATGTGAAATTCACTCCACCCTACTGTGCAGTCTTTACATATATTATTGCTGCAATTTGTTAATGGTTGAACACCTATTTTTTTTAGTTTTGTCCACTTGTTTTTAGAGTTAATTAACTTTAAATTTACATTTTTTAATTGGAACGAACTGATCATATAGGTAACTTATATTAAAGTTAAGGAGTTCCAGTTGGGCGTTCCACTTAAGTGTATTGTAACAGTCATTAAGCGCATTACAGTCAATATTCTTAAAGTCACGATATTTGATAAGTTCGTCATGATAGTTTAAACAGTAGTCAAACGTTATAAATATGAGGTCGTGTTTGGAATAAGCAGGGACTAGCAGTTGTTCATAATTCAGTACTTTAGGAGGCATATTAATAAAAAATTAGGTCTAAAAGGGTACTACTATTTTTAGTGAAGTGCGTAGGCATTGTGGTGTTGACCAGTTTAAGCGCCTGCATGCTCTCTAATAAATGTTTGTATCAAAGCGCTAAAAATGCTTAGATGTAATGATGGGGAATTATTTCTTTTTGAAAATCTCGAAATGTCTGTTCTGCGACTTTTTGAATTTCCCTCTAGTTTAGCGGGAATAAGCTATTTCCCGCTAAAATTTAAGCCCGCAGTTTCCAAACCGTAAAATCTACAGATTGTTAAAAAGATGTTACTGAGGGTTTTTAGTCGTGTTTTTATACCTATTTTTCTAAATTACTCAGGTAACATTTTATAGATAAAAATAATAAAATAATACCATTTGGCTATTTTAGAAAAATTGACACATGTCGTCCTTATTTCAATTTGTTATGGCCAATAAAATTCCGGGTTTTTTCGTATATCACACATATCTGTAAAAATCATAGCAAATAACTGTTGACCGTTTTTCTTCTTGCGCTCTCGTTGCGAGCACAACCGAAAAAGTTCATACTCTCTCGCTCTGGCTCTGAGCAAGAGACTCGTTGAGCTCTTTGAATGTCGCTCTTTCAATGAGCAGTGCGTAAAGAGCGGAACGAGAAACGCTCGCACAATGAGAGTCAACAAAAGACCGATTGACCGAAAAACTCAACGCAAACGGTCTTCACATTTACTTTCGTTGTTGTGAAAAATAAATAATATAATTTGTTTAATAGAACAATTTAAATTTATTTTCAAATATTTTTGTTAACAAGTTCCATTTCGATTCCATGTTCCATTTAACAAAATGCTATCAAACAGCAAAAAAAAAGTTTCAGATAATGGTGTTTTTAAATTTTTTTTGCATTAAACGCGTTTGAACGTACGTTCGTGGCCCGTGGAAATGCCCAAATATATTTTTTGTAACATTTTTTATATATTATGTGTTAACCCTCTACTGCATGCTCATAGAATCATTAAAGAAAAACATTTTTATGATGAATATAAAAGTGTATTTGGTATAAATTAAGAAATATTTGAACAAACTTTTTTTTTTGGGTAAATAGTTATTGCTTAAAATAATAAATATAAGGCTTAATTACAGTCAAATTATAAGTTTTTATAAAAGATTACTCTATGTTCTTTGAGACAAAAATTACTCTTAAACATAAAAAATTGTTATTTGTTGTGAAAACTTGATACGAAAATTCATTGTTCATCAAATTCATCAAAATTCATTTTCGTTCACGAAAGACGTCTTAACAAAATACATAAAAACACGAAATAAAGCCAAATTATAATTATTTTTAAATTTTTTTCCAATAGAAAATAGTGCAAATATATTTGCCAATAATAATCCACTTCGCTGAGATATCATTTAAACTAAAATAAATTTCGTTAAAAATGAAAAGCCATATATGGCACTATATGCGGTAGAGGGTTAAGCTTTATAACCAGTATATAACTAACTAGTAGTATAACTAGTAATCGAACTTCTTCGTTCACTTAATATAAAGTGTAGGGCTGAGAATGCCCGTTCGACGGAAACTTGCGTTGCAGGTGTAGCCAGTACAACCTGCGCTAGTGCACTTATATGAGGAAACTTAAGCTGCAAGTCATTAAAAATTCCAATATATTTGAATTTAATGACAAGCGACCAAATGTAACGTCGAAGTTTTCGATGTCACCATAAATTTTGACATGTTTTGCAGAAACAGGATCTTTTTTGCTTTCTGACACTGTCTGAAAATCTTCCAAAAATGCCGAGAACAGCGACTTCTCTTCAGATGAGGATGCGGTTGAAAGAATTGACGAGAATGAGGAGTCAAACATCTCTTCACGCACAGGAGTTCCGAGCGCAGGAACATTTCGTGTTTGTGCCTTAAATAATAGAGCGATAATAAGTATGAAATGTTTTTTGGATTTTAGTTTAGTACAAGTATTAGTTTTTGACGAAGACAATTTTAATTATTAACATAGTAGACCTGGTATGCCCATATTCCTGGCAGTTCGAGCATTGAACTGGGCCGTTCCGTTTGTGTGGTTCCTCAACAGTGTTCAACAGTGTTCCGGCGATGTAACAGGAGCTGTAGCTTGTAGATCGGGTGCACATCATTTTTCTTTGGAGCTTTACTGTCTGGCTCCAGCTCAACTTTGAAGAGAGGTTGCGGTATTTTACTTTTGTTTATTATATTTGTGACTCTCTTAGCGAGAAAGCCCTTTTCTTTTAATGCACTTGCGATCTCGGAAGGGGGGACATCCGGTTCAATACCTTTAAGTACCACCTGCAGGCCCATGCTGCTTTTTAGTTGATAGGTGTAAAAGCTTTTTTTACCTTCATTCAGATAACGGGGAGATTATACGGAAATGCTCCTCGTCTTTTGTTTGGAGCTTTATTTCGTGAATATTTCCTTTTATTAGAGGAATGACATGAAAATTGTTGTTTCCAATGAGATCAACAATCTTGTTCACCAGTGCGTTGGATATCTTCTCCCGAATGTATATAGGTAGGGGCTTTATTTTCTTTGGTCCATGTTCAGCTTCGGTAGGCTGGTCGTTGACAGTATCAGCCAGCGGCGCAAACCTATTGTTGGTGTTTACTGGATCCCCAGCAGTTTGGGTTGAGTCACCGCGGTTAATTTTTGTTTTATTTCCCCGTATTTTTTGTGGGCTAAGTTTTCGCTTGGGTACTATTAGAATGTAGCGATCCATTCCGGTCTGCCTAGCTGGAACCGCTGGTTTTGACGCTGCGCTTGCATTCGAAGCAGTAGTTGAAAGAGCTTGTGCTTGGTCAGCAGAGGATGGTACGACGACTGTTGACACAGTTAAAGTTGTTGTTGCCGTAGCGTCAGGTGCAGCAACTTGTGAGGGCAAATTTGGTGGCGATAGCGGTATTCGCGGGGAGGCGGTCGGCATTGGAGAGGCAAACTCTTCGCTCCAGGTTTTTGGACTTGTAGTTGGTAAAATCGGAGAGCAAGAACGCGCTCTCGCATCTTCTATGGCTAAGAGGTTCTGCTTGGATTTTTCGATTGTTTGTGGTGTTGTGTCGGAGACATAGCTAAAGTAAGCGTTATTTTTGGCCAAAGAGAGTCGCCGTTCGTCTTGCTCGCGCTGACGCTGGGCACGGCTATCGTAGTGATTCATCGTAGTTAACACTTGCTCAATTAAAATTATATTTGATTTGCTTATAGTTTATATAATAGTTTAATTATACTTTCACAACTTGTTTAGTGATCGATCGCATCGCACTAGGGGGCTTTTGGCCAAAATTTTAGATTTTTACCGCACTTGGGTACTATTTAATTTTTATTAATTCGGAGCGCTTTAAAGAATCACGTCTGCGCGGTCCGTCTGCACCTAAGTACTTAAGAACAAAAATTTACAAGTAAGCCTATAAGCCTTTAAAAAGACCTTTCCAACGATATATATATAGTACGTATCTGTAGCTTTTACGGTTTCAATTTTAGCGGGAAATTCCAAAAGTCGTAGAACAAACATTTCTATATTTTTGAAAAGGAATAAATCCCTATCATTACATTTTAGGTTTCTTAGCGTATGGTACAAACAGACAAACTGACTTTTCATCTCATCTGACTAAAAATTTCAAATTTAATTGTCTTTTGAACTAGTTAACGGATTTGGGTGACCGAGGTATCAATCAACGCGTATTTTTGATTAGAATTTAAAAAAAATAAAAAAATGTTTTCCAAAATGCCCCATTATCTGCGATCGCATTAATTTTTCTCCTCCCACTTACACCCCCGTATCTCGTGAACCAGGTGAATTGGAAAAAGTTCTAGTATGCCATTTTGTAAGTTAGGACTAAACTTTTCGATCGGTTTATAACTCGATCTGATCGAACAGTCATAGCAAATTTTCCATATTAGCTGTCAGGGATTAAAACCGAAACGAATATCGGTTTCAGTTACGGTTTCGGTAATTCTCGCATTAAGGTTTTCGGTTGAAGGTTACGAAAAATTTTCTAGTATCGGTTTCGTAACGGTTATCGGTTTTTTGTTAGTTTCGGTTTTGAAATACCGGTTCGGTTTCGGTTCACAAAAAAAAATTTTTTTACAAAAATATCAAAGTTTTCTCCTAGTTAATATTGTACATATGTATTTTAGTTGTAAGCACAAACACGCACTTATGCACTTTTCAAAGCCAGTACCGATTTAACTGGAGTAAAAAAGCAAAGTTGCGCGACAAAACGTGACTCGCCTACGAAATACCCTGTGCCCAACTAATATGTAGGTGTATGTCCATAACTAAATAATAAGAATTATATGTAAATAAGGTTAAACGTAATTTTACGTAAATACTCCCATTGCTAATATATTTCTTTAATGTACATGTGTATGTTAATATAAATAAATATGATGGGTATTTCTATAGTCGCACTTTCATATCTACACAGTACACCCTAAGAAACAAAAACACATATGCACATACATATGTGTCTTAGCATATGATCGTGTGCAACGGTTCGCTGTCTCGCTCGCACCTGCTCAATCCTCTATGGTTCTAGAGTCTAGATTCTAGAATCTAGACGCGTAGCGACGTCAAGAAAACGCACAAAAGTAACCGCCGATACGTCACCATGAAATTCTTAAGAAACTCACACGAACACAAAAATTAAAGTTGCACGAAAGTGGGCAAAAAATTTGCAATGAGCACTACAACAACACTGAAGTCATAAATTAAAGCAAAATGAACACTTTTATTGCCCTATCGTCGCGTGGAAAGTCTGTGTGGTTGTTGTTTCTGTCCAGCGTCTCGCGACGCTCATAAGAATTTGCGCTCAGCGTCCAAAGTTGATTTTGCTTTGTCGAAAATCGAGAGCAAGCCAAAGTAACGGTCGGCTACCTATTCAGAAGACTGGTAGGCATTTAGTTTTGATCAGTTTCTGCGACGCGTCGCGACGCCCAGAACCGAAATTAACCTTTATAAATTAATCGGTTACTAAACGGTTATTTCGGTTTAAAGAGTTTCGGTTTTAAGGTTTCGGTATAGTGAAAAAAGTTTTTTTCGGTTACGGTTTAGGTTACGGTTCCTAATTTAAATTGGTTTTTACCGGTTTAAGGTTACGGTTTCGGTTAAGGTTTTAATCCCTGTTAGCTGTATATATTGCTAGTTACCTTTCGCAACCCTTGTGCTGATTTCGTCACTAGCGCGAACTGCCGTCCGCAGTGATTGAATCTGTTAGCTTGTATTGTTTGATAAGCGAAATACCTTCATCAGTGTCTATAAGTAACTTAAGAGGTTGTGTTATATTGGATTGTAAGATTAAAAGGCTATTTAGGTTTTGACTTAGGTTAAATATTCTGCTGATTTAGTTTGAGCTAAGGGAACGTTTTTTGTTTTCTGACTGCTGAATTTTGGTTATTATTCTAACGTTATTATTATTGTTTTGTTGTCTATTATTGTTTCTATTATTATTGTGACCATTATAGTTATAGTTGTTGTTGTTATTTCTGTTGTTACTAAATCTGTTGTTGTTGTTGTTTCGAAAATTATAGTAATTGTTGTAATTTCTTGGTCTGTTATTGTTGTAGTATGACCTGACCTATTGTTCTGTCTATTAGGATTATAGAATCGGTTGTTATGCCCAGCATAAAATATTGTGCTGTTTTGATTTGCTGAGCCAGTGCTGCTACCTACGAATTTTGCGATCACCATTCATTCTTACAATTGTGTTATTTGGCTTGAACTGCTGTTTATAATGTAAGCGAGCGTAAGTGATCTTGTCAGCGATTCTATTTCTGTTGTTTAAGTATTAGTTGGCTTTCCATCTTGTTTTAAGCTCATCAGTTTTTCTCCTAAAACTTGTACGGATTCTCACTTAATATTCTTTTTAAATGTCGTGATGTCTGTAATTTTTGTTTAAGTAGTTATTCGAAGTCTCGTGTCACCTTTTAATTTTGTTTTAGTGAAACGAATAGCTGTCGTTTCATGAGTACCTTAAATATCGTCCAGGAGCTCTAGCGAATTGATGAAGCTTTGCAGGTTTTTGACTGTGCCGTAAAAATCATGGACAATTTTTGCAGCTGAGCTGAGAAATTCTAGAGTTGAATGTGCCATTGCTTGAGAGTTTTGTTTTTCGGAAAATACATTTTTATTTGCTTGTGTTTAATCTGCCATATTATTTCAAATTAAAATTCTGCAGATTTATCCAAATTTTACGGTAAAAAGGCTGTTAGTTTTGCTTATTGAAACTTCTCCAAGGGAGACTTACAATAAGTTTATCAAGTCTTTTTTAATTAAGTTTGAATTACGGTGCCCCAAGGGTTTATAGCTGGACTGGAAGGTTGTTTCTAGGGTTGTCGAATATTTTTTTAAATATCGCATCGATAATATTTTTAGTTTTAAAAAATATCAAAATTATATTTAATATATCGATTTCAAATATCAATATATTTTATATATTTGGTATGTAATGTACAATTCCTGCTACATTATTATTTTTGCACAGAAATTTAGAATTTTATTATTACTTTTGTTATAGGTAGCATACCATTTCAATTTAAGCTAGATAATCTTACTTTTTTTTTTTATTATTTTCAGTCATTACATAGTCATAATAGATCAATGCTAATCGACCGGTCAAGATAACTCAGTGCCATTTTTTTTTATAAAACGTTAAACGTGCCCTTAGAGGTTATATAAAATACTAGGGGGATCCGCCCCCTGCTCGCTTCGCTCACCAACCACCGGCTCGCTTCGCTCGCGAAATAGATACTTGAAAAAGAGGAGCACTTTTTATATTTTAGTTGAATAAACTTATTTTAGGCAAACATAAATTACTTTTCTATTTTTATCTATAAAACATTCTGTAACCCGAGCACAACACAAAATTTACTGATTCTGAAATCCGATCATTTTAACGTGTTTGTATGTAAGAATAGAATAAAAGTATAATATTAAAAAAATTGCAAGCGAATGCATTTCAACTGCAGTTTTTGTTATTTAAGAGCCATCTAAAACATTAAAACTGATAAATGCACTAAAACTGTGTACTCTACTGGACGTAAGACCTAAAAACCTAATTTTGGTAAACAGGTGCCTGATTTTGTATTTTGGAAAGTTCAATCATAAACTTACTGCAGCTGCGATCATAAATCAATGGTTTTCACGTTGAACTCTTTACTGAAAGAAATAATTGTAAAATAACCGCTCTTTTCTTATAACAGATACTTGTACAACACCATTTTTGGCAGGTACTTGTACCTAGTAGAGTTTTAGGGTATTTAACACCCTTTTGTGGTTTTCACACGCCCATATTATTAAATTTAGCAACCCAAAAAATTCATTCAAAAATTTGCCAAAAAAAAAGTGCCTGCTTCTTACATTCTACACATTCCAAAAGACCGTGTCCGCTTCAAATGTAACGGCGTTTTGCCAATAATGCTATTCTTAAAAATTCTGCAAGTTCGATATATTTCCACCGATCTTTAAAGTTGATATGATTTTAGAAAGCTAACAGTTAGGGCTAACTAAGAAAAATAAAATATTTTTTAAATCATTATCTTCTGGGGTTAAATTACAGTTATATTGGGTTTTTTGAATTTTTGACCGATTTCTCAAAATAGATCGTCGATGCGCCACCTCAGGATGACCTCCAAAAAAATTGATTTTTTTTTTTATTGCTTTCATACTGTATCATCTATTTATGATACAGCGTTTTCCAAAATGGAAAAAAAAGTGAAATTCACTCCACCCTACTGTGCAGTCTTTACATATATTATTGCTGCAATTTGTTAATGGTTGAACACCTATTTTTTTTAGTTTAGTCCACTTGTTTTTAGAGTTCATTAACTTTAAATTTACATTTTTTAATTGGAACGAACTGATCATATAGGTAACTTATATTAAAGTTAAGGAGTTCCAGTTGGGCGTTCCACTTAAGTGTATTGTAACAGTCATTAAGCGCATTACAGTCAATATTCTTAAAGTCACGATATTTGATAAGTTCGTCATGATAGTCTAAACAGTAGTCAAACGTTATAAATATGAGGTCGTGTTTGGAATAAGCAGGGACTAGCAGTTGTTCATACTTCAGTACTTTAGGAGGCATATTAATAAAAAATAGGTCTAAAAGGGTACTACTAGTTTTAGTGAAGTGCGTAGGCATTGTGGTGTTGACCAGTTTAAGCACCTGCATGCTCTCTAATAAATGTTTGTATCAAAGCGCTAAAAATGCTTAGATGTAATGATGGGGAATTATTTCTTTTTGAAAATCTCGAAATGTCTGTTCTGCGACTTTTTGAATTTCCCTCTAGTTTAGCGGGAATAAGCTATTTCCCGCTAAAATGTAAACCCGCAGTTTCCAAACCGTAAAAGCTACAGATTGTTAAAAAGATGTTACTGAGGGTTTTTAGTCGTGTTTTTATACCTATTTTTCTAAATTACTCAGGTAACATTTTATAGATAAAATAATACCATTTGGCTATTTTAGAAAAATTGACACATGTCGTCCTTATTTCAATATGTTATGGCCAATAGAATTCCGGGTTTTTTCGTATATCACACATATCTGTAAAAATCATAGCAAATAACTTTTGACCGTTTTTCTTCTTGCGCTCTCGTTGCGAGCACAACCGAAAAAGTTCATACTCTCTCGCTCTGGCTCTGAGCAAGAGACTCGTTGAGCTCTTTGAATGTCGCTCTTTCAATGAGCAGTGCGTAAAGAGCGGAACGAGAAACGCTCGCACAATGAGAGTCAACAAAAGACCGATTGACCGAAAAACTCAACGCAAACGGTCTTCACATTTACTTTCGTTGTTGTGAAAAATAAATAATATAATTTGTTTAATAGAACAATTTAAATTTATTTTCAAATATTTTTGTTAACAAGTTCCATTTCGATTCCATATTCCATTTAACAAAATGCTATCAAAAAGCAAAAAAAAAGTTTCAGATAATGGGGTTTTTAAATTTTTTTTGCATTAAACGCGTTCGAACGTACGTTCGTGGCCCGTGGAAATGCCCAAATATATTTTTTGTAATATTTTTTATATATTATGTGTTAAGCTTTATAACCAGTATATAACTAACTAGTAGTATAACTAGTAATCGAACTTCTTCGTTCACTTAATATAAAGTGTAGGGCTGAGAATGCCCGTTCGACGGAAACTTGCGTTGCAGGTGTAGCCAGTACAACCTGCGCTAGTGCACTTATATGAGGAAACTTAAGCTGCAAGTCATTAAAAATTCCAATATATTTGAATTTAATGACAAGCGACCAAATGTAACGTCGAAGTTTTCGATGTCACCATAAATTTTGACATGTTTTGCAGAAACAGGATCTTTTTTGCTTTCTGACACTGTCTGAAAATCTTCCAAAAATGCCGAGAACAGCGACTTCTCTTCAGATGAGGATGCGGTTGAAAGAATTGACGAGAATGAGGAGTCAAACATCTCTTCACGCACAGGAGTTCCGAGCGCAGGAACATTTCGTGTTTGTGCCTTAAATAATAGAGCGATAATAAGTATGAAATGTTTTTTGGATTTTAGTTTAGTACAAGTATTAGTTTTTGACGAAGACAATTTTTGCCCATATTCCTGGCAGTTCGAGCATTGAACTGGGCCGTTCCGTTTCTGTGGTTCCTCAACAGTGTTCAACAGTGTTCCGGCGATGTAACAGGAGCTGTAGCTTGTAGATCGGGTGCACATCATTTTTCTTTGGAGCTTTACTGTCTGGCTCCAGCTCAACTTTGAAGAGAGGTTGCGGTATTTTACTTTTGTTTATTATATTTGTGACTCTCTTAGCGAGAAAGCCCTTTTCTTTTAATGCACTTGCGATCTCGGAAGGGGGGACATCCGGTTCAATACCTTTAAGTACCACCTGCAGGCCCATGCTGCTTTTTAGTTGATAGGTGTAAAAGCTTTTTTTACCTTCATTCAGATAACGGGGAGATTATACGGAAATGCTCCTCGTCTTTTGTTTGGAGCTTTATTTCGTGAATATTTCCTTTTATTAGAGGAATGACATGAAAATTGTTGTTTCCAATGAGATCAACAATCTTGTTCACCAGTGCTTTGGATATCTTCTCCCGAATGTATATAGGTAGGGGCTTTATTTTCTTTGGTCCATGTTCAGCTTCGGTAGGCTGGTCGTTGACAGTATCAGCCAGCGGCGCAAACCTATTGTTGGTGTTTACTGGATCCCCAGCAGTTTGGGTTGAGTCACCGCGGTTAATTTTTGTTTTATTTCCCCGTATTTTTTGTGGGCTAAGTTTTCGCTTGGGTACTATTAGAATGTAGCGATCCATTCCGGTCTGCCTAGCTGGAACCGCTGGTTTTGACGCTGCGCTTGCATTCGAAGCAGTAGTTGAAAGAGCTTGTGCTTGGTCAGCAGAAGATGGTACGACGACTGTTGACACAGTTAAAGTTGTTGTTGCCGTAGCGTCAGGTGCAGCAACTTGTGAGGGCAAATTTGGTGGCGATAGCGGTATTCGCGGGGAGGCGGTCGGCATTGGAGAGGCAAACTCTTCGCTCCAGGTTTTTGGAGTTGTAGTTGGTAAAATCGGAGAGCAAGAACGCGCTCTCGCATCTTCTATGGCTAAGAGGTTCTGCTTTGATTGTGGTGTTGTGTCGGAGACATAGCTAAAGTAAGCGTTATTTTTGGCCAAAGAGAGTCGCCGTTCGTCTTGCTCGCGCTGACGCTGGGCACGGCTATCGTAGTGATTCATCGTAGTTAACACTTGCTCAATTAAAATTATATTTGATTTGCTTATAGTTTATATAATAGTTTAATTATACTTTCACAACTTGTTTAGTGATCGATCGCATGGCACTAGGGGGCTTTTGGCCAGAATTTTAGATTTTTACCGCACTTGGGTACTATTTAATTTTTATTAATTCGGAGCGCTTTAAAGAATCACGTCTGCGCGGTCCGTCTGCACCTAAGTACTTAAGAACAAAAATTTACAAGTAAGCCTATAAGCCTTTAAAAAGACCTTTCCAACGATATATATATAGTACGTATCTGTAGCTTTTACGGTTTCAATTTTAGCGGGAAATTCCAAAAGTCGTAGAACAAACATTTCTATATTTTTGAAAAGGAATAAATCCCTATCATTACATTTTAGGTTTCTTAGCGTATGGTACAAACAGACAAACTGACTTTTCATCTCATCTGACTAAAAATTTCAAATTTAATTGTCTTTTGAACTAGTTAACGGATTTGGGTGACCGAGGTATCAATCAACGCGTATTTTTGATTAGAATTTAAAAAAAATAAAAAAATGTTTTCCAAAATGCCCCATTATCTGCGATCGCATTAATTTTTCTCCTCCCACTTACACCCCCGTATCTCGTGAACCAGGTGAATTGGAAAAAGTTCTAGTATGCCATTTTGTAAGTTAGGACTAAACTTTTCGATCGGTTTATAACTCGATCTGATCGAACAGTCATAGCAAATTTTCCATATTAGCTGTCAGGGATTAAAACCGAAACGAATATCGGTTTCAGTTACGGTTTCGGTAATTCTCGCATTAAGGTTTTCGGTTGAAGGTTACGAAAAATTTTCTAGTATCGGTTTCGTAACGGTTATCGGTTTTTTGTTAGTTTCGGTTTTGAAATACCGGTTCGGTTTCGGTTCACAAAAAAAAATTTTTTTACAAAAATATCAAAGTTTTCTCCTAGTTAATATTGTACATATGTATTTTAGTTGTAAGCACAAACACGCACTTATGCACTTTTCAAAGCCAGTACCGATTTAACTGGAGTAAAAAAGCAAAGTTGTGCGACAAAACGTGACTCGCCTACGAAATACCCTGTGCCCAACTAATATGTAGGTGTATGTCCATAACTAAATAATAAGAATTATATGTAAATAAGGTTAAACGTAATTTTACGTAAATACTCCCATTGCTAATATATTTCTTTAATGTACATGTGTATGTTAATATAAATAAATATGATGGGTATTTCTATAGTCGCACTTTCATATCTACACAGTACACCCTAAGAAACAAAAACACATATGCACATACATATGTGTCTTAGCATATGATCGTGTGCAACGGTTCGCTGTCTCGCTCGCACCTGCTCAATCCTCTATGGTTCTAGAGTCTAGATTCTAGAATCTAGACGCGTAGCGACGTCAAGAAAACGCACAAAAGTAACCGCCGATACGTCACCATGAAATTCTTAAGAAACTCACACGAACACAAAAATTGAAGTTGCACGAAAGTGGGCAAAAAATTTGCAATGAGCACTACAACAACACTGAAGTCATAAATTAAAGCAAAATGAACACTTTTATTGCCCTATCGTCGCGTGGAAAGTCTGTGTGGTTGTTGTTTCTGTCCAGCGTCTCGCGACGCTCATAAGAATTTGCGCTCAGCGTCCAAAGTTGATTTTGCTTTGTCGAAAATCGAGAGCAAGCCAAAGTAACGGTCGGCTACCTATTCAGAAGACTGGTAGGCATTTAGTTTTGATCAGTTTCTGCGACGCGTCGCGACGCCCAGAACCGAAATTAACCTTTATAAATTAATCGGTTACTAAACGGTTATTTCGGTTTAAAGAGTTTCGGTTTTAAGGTTTCGGTATAGTGAAAAAAGTTTTTTTCGGTTACGGTTTAGGTTACGGTTCCTAATTTAAATTGGTTTTTACCGGTTTAAGGTTACGGTTTCGGTTAAGGTTTTAATCCCTGTTAGCTGTATATATTGCTAGTTACCTTTCGCAACCCTTGTGCTGATTTCGTCACTAGCGCGAACTGCCGTCCGCAGTGATTGAATCTGTTAGCTTGTATTGTTTGATAAGCGAAATACCTTCATCAGTGTCTATAAGTAACTTAAGAGGTTGTGTTATATTGGATTGTAAGATTAAAAGGCTATTTAGGTTTTGACTTAGGTTAAATATTCTGCTGATTTAGTTTGAGCTAAGGGAACGTTTTAAATAATAAGAATTATATGTAAATAAGGTTAAACGTAATTTTACGTAAATACTCCCATTGCTAATATATTTCTTTAATGTACATGTGTATGTTAATATAAATAAATATGATGGGTATTTCTATAGTCGCACTTTCATATCTACACAGTACACCCTAAGAAACAAAAACACATATGCACATACATATGTGTCTTAGCATATGATCGTGTGCAACGGTTCGCTGTCTCGCTCGCACCTGCTCAATCCTCTATGGTTCTAGAGTCTAGATTCTAGAATCTAGACGCGTAGCGACGTCAAGAAAACGCACAAAAGTAACCGCCGATACGTCACCATGAAATTCTTAAGAAACTCACACGAACACAAAAATTGAAGTTGCACGAAAGTGGGCAAAAAATTTGCAATGAGCACTACAACAACACTGAAGTCATAAATTAAAGCAAAATGAACACTTTTATTGCCCTATCGTCGCGTGGAAAGTCTGTGTGGTTGTTGTTTCTGTCCAGCGTCTCGCGACGCTCATAAGAATTTGCGCTCAGCGTCCAAAGTTGATTTTGCTTTGTCGAAAATCGAGAGCAAGCCAAAGTAACGGTCGGCTACCTATTCAGAAGACTGGTAGACATTTAGTTTTGATCAGTTTCTGCGACGCGTCGCGACGCCCAGAACCGAAATTAACCTTTATAAATTAATCGGTTACTAAACGGTTATTTCGGTTTAAAGAGTTTCGGTTTTAAGGTTTCGGTATAGTGAAAAAAGTTTTTTTCGGTTACGGTTTAGGTTACGGTTCCTAATTTAAATTGGTTTTTACCGGTTTAAGGTTACGGTTTCGGTTAAGGTTTTAATCCCTGTTAGCTGTATATATTGCTAGTTACCTTTCGCAACCCTTGTGCTGATTTCGTCACTAGCGCGAACTGCCGTCCGCAGTGATTGAATCTGTTAGCTTGTATTGTTTGATAAGCGAAATACCTTCATCAGTGTCTATAAGTAACTTAAGAGGTTGTGTTATATTGGATTGTAAGATTAAAAGGCTATTTAGGTTTTGACTTAGGTTAAATATTCTGCTGATTTAGTTTGAGCTAAGGGAACGTTTTTTGTTTTCTGACTGCTGAATTTTGGTTATTATTCTAACGTTATTATTATTGTTTTGTTGTCTATTATTGTTTCTATTATTATTGTGACCATTATAGTTATAGTTGTTGTTGTTATTTCTGTTGTTACTAAATCTGTTGTTGTTGTTGTTTCGAAAATTATAGTAATTGTTGTAATTTCTTGGTCTGTTATTGTTGTAGTATGACCTGACCTATTGTTCTGTCTATTAGGATTATAGAATCGGTTGTTATGCCCAGCATAAAATATTGTGCTGTTTTGATTTGCTGAGCCAGTGCTGCTACCTACGAATTTTGCGATCACCATTCATTCTTACAATTGTGTTATTTGGCTTGAACTGCTGTTTATAATGTAAGCGAGCGTAAGTGATCTTGTCAGCGATTCTATTTCTGTTGTTTAAGTATTAGTTGGCTTTCCATCTTGTTTTAAGCTCATCAGTTTTTCTCCTAAAACTTGTACGGATTCTCACTTAATATTCTTTTTAAATGTCGTGATGTCTGTAATTTTTGTTTAAGTAGTTATTCGAAGTCTCGTGTCACCTTTTAATTTTGTTTTAGTGAAACGAATAGCTGTCGTTTCATGAGTACCTTAAATATCGTCCAGGAGCTCTAGCGAATTGATGAAGCTTTGCAGGTTTTTGACTGTGCCGTAAAAATCATGGACAATTTTTGCAGCTGAGCTGAGAAATTCTAGAGTTGAATGTGCCATTGCTTGAGAGTTTTGTTTTTCGGAAAATACATTTTTATTTGCTTGTGTTTAATCTGCCATATTATTTCAAATTAAAATTCTGCAGATTTATCCAAATTTTACGGTAAAAAGGCTGTTAGTTTTGCTTATTGAAACTTCTCCAAGGGAGACTTACAATAAGTTTATCAAGTCTTTTTTAATTAAGTTTGAATTACGGTGCCCCAAGGGTTTATAGCTGGACTGGAAGGTTGTTTCTAGGGTTGTCGAATATTTTTTTAAATATCGCATCGATAATATTTTTAGTTTTAAAAAATATCAAAATTATATTTAATATATCGATTTCAAATATCAATATATTTTATATATTTGGTATGTAATGTACAATTCCTGCTACATTATTATTTTTGCACAGAAATTTAGAATTTTATTATTACTTTTGTTATAGGTAGCATACCATTTCAATTTAAGCTAGATAATCTTACTTTTTTTTTTTATTATTTTCAGTCATTACATAGTCATAATAGATCAATGCTAATCGACCGGTCAAGATAACTCAGTGCCATTTTTTTTTATAAAACGTTAAACGTGCCCTTAGAGGTTATATAAAATACTAGGGGGATCCGCCCCCTGCTCGCTTCGCTCACCAACCACCGGCTCGCTTCGCTCGCGAAATAGATACTTGAAAAAGAGGAGCACTTTTTATATTTTAGTTGAATAAACTTCTTTTAGGCAAACATAAATTACTTTTCTATTTTTATCTATAAAACATTCTGTAACCCGGGCACAACACAAATTTACTGATTCTGAGATCCGATCATTTTAACGTGTTTGTATGTAAGAATAGAATAAAAGTATAATATTAAAAAAAATTGCAAGCGAATGCATTTCAACTGCAGTTTTTGTTATTTAAGAGCCATCTAAAACATTAAAACTGATAAATGCACTAAAACTGTGTACTCTACTGGACGTAAGACCTAAAAACCTAATTTTGGTAAACAGGTGCCTGATTTTGTATTTTGGAAAGTTCAATCATAAACTTACTGCAGCTGCGATCATAAATCAATGGTTTTCACGTTGAACTCTTTACTGAAAGAAATAATTGTAAAATAACCGCTCTTTTCTTATAACAGATACTTGTACAACACCATTTTTGGCAGGTACTTGTACCTAGTAGAGTTTTAGGGTATTTAACACCCTTTTGTGGTTTTCACACGCCCATATTATTAAATTTAGCAACCCAAAAAATTCATTCAAAAATTTGCCAAAAAAAAAGTGCCTGCTTCTTACATTCTACACATTCCAAAAGACCGTGTCCGCTTCAAATGTAACGGCGTTTTGCCAATAATGCTATTCTTAAAAATTCTGCAAGTTCGATATATTTCCACCGATCTTTAAAGTTGATATGATTTTAGAAAGCTAACAGTTAGGGCTAACTAAGAAAAATAAAATATTTTTTAAATCATTATCTTCTGGGGTTAAATTACAGTTATATTGGGTTTTTTGAATTTTTGACCGATTTCTCAAAATAGATCGTCGATGCGCCACCTCAGGATGACCTCCAAAAAAATTGATTTTTTTTTTATTGCTTTCATACTGTATCATCTATTTATGATACAGCGTTTTCCAAAATGGAAAAAAAAGTGAAATTCACTCCACCCTACTGTGCAGTCTTTACATATATTATTGCTGCAATTTGTTAATGGTTGAACACCTATTTTTTTTAGTTTAGTCCACTTGTTTTTAGAGTTCATTAACTTTAAATTTACATTTTTTAATTGGAACGAACTGATCATATAGGTAACTTATATTAAAGTTAAGGAGTTCCAGTTGGGCGTTCCACTTAAGTGTATTGTAACAGTCATTAAGCGCATTACAGTCAATATTCTTAAAGTCACGATATTTGATAAGTTCGTCATGATAGTCTAAACAGTAGTCAAACGTTATAAATATGAGGTCGTGTTTGGAATAAGCAGGGACTAGCAGTTGTTCATACTTCAGTACTTTAGGAGGCATATTAATAAAAAATAGGTCTAAAAGGGTACTACTAGTTTTAGTGAAGTGCGTAGGCATTGTGGTGTTGACCAGTTTAAGCACCTGCATGCTCTCTAATAAATGTTTGTATCAAAGCGCTAAAAATGCTTAGATGTAATGATGGGGAATTATTTCTTTTTGAAAATCTCGAAATGTCTGTTCTGCGACTTTTTGAATTTCCCTCTAGTTTAGCGGGAATAAGCTATTTCCCGCTAAAATGTAAACCCGCAGTTTCCAAACCGTAAAAGCTACAGATTGTTAAAAAGATGTTACTGAGGGTTTTTAGTCGTGTTTTTATACCTATTTTTCTAAATTACTCAGGTAACATTTTATAGATAAAATAATACCATTTGGCTATTTTAGAAAAATTGACACATGTCGTCCTTATTTCAATATGTTATGGCCAATAGAATTCCGGGTTTTTTCGTATATCACACATATCTGTAAAAATCATAGCAAATAACTTTTGACCGTTTTTCTTCTTGCGCTCTCGTTGCGAGCACAACCGAAAAAGTTCATACTCTCTCGCTCTGGCTCTGAGCAAGAGACTCGTTGAGCTCTTTGAATGTCGCTCTTTCAATGAGCAGTGCGTAAAGAGCGGAACGAGAAACGCTCGCACAATGAGAGTCAACAAAAGACCGATTGACCGAAAAACTCAACGCAAACGGTCTTCACATTTACTTTCGTTGTTGTGAAAAATAAATAATATAATTTGTTTAATAGAACAATTTAAATTTATTTTCAAATATTTTTGTTAACAAGTTCCATTTCGATTCCATATTCCATTTAACAAAATGCTATCAAAAAGCAAAAAAAAAGTTTCAGATAATGGGGTTTTTAAATTTTTTTTGCATTAAACGCGTTCGAACGTACGTTCGTGGCCCGTGGAAATGCCCAAATATATTTTTTGTAATATTTTTTATATATTATGTGTTAAGCTTTATAACTAGTATATAACTAACTAGTAGTATAACTAGTAATCGAACTTCTTCGTTCACTTAATATAAAGTGTAGGGCTGAGAATGCCCGTTCGACGGAAACTTGCGTTGCAGGTGTAGCCAGTACAACCTGCGCTAGTGCACTTATATGAGGAAACTTAAGCTGCAAGTCATTAAAAATTCCAATATATTTGAATTTAATGACAAGCGACCAAATGTAACGTCGAAGTTTTCGATGTCACCATAAATTTTGACATGTTTTGCAGAAACAGGATCTTTTTTGCTTTCTGACACTGTCTGAAAATCTTCCAAAAATGCCGAGAGCAGCGACTTCTCTTCAGATGAGGATGCGGTTGAAAGAATTGACGAGAATGAGGAGTCAAACATCTCTTCACGCACAGGAGTTCCGAGCGCAGGAACATTTCGTGTTTGTGCCTTAAATAATAGAGCGATAATAAGTATGAAATGTTTTTTGGATTTTAGTTTAGTACAAGTATTAGTTTTTGACGAAGACAATTTTAATTATTAACATAGTAGACCTGGTATGCCCATATTCCTGGCAGTTCGAGCATTGAACTGGGCCGTTCCGTTTGTGTGGTTCCTCAACAGTGTTCAACAGTGTTCCGGCGATGTAACAGGAGCTGTAGCTTGTAGATCGGGTGCACATCATTTTTCTTTGGAGCTTTACTGTCTGGCTCCAGCTCAACTTTGAAGAGAGGTTGCGGTATTTTACTTTTGTTTATTATATTTGTGACTCTCTTAGCGAGAAAGCCCTTTTCTTTTAATGCACTTGCGATCTCGGAAGGGGGGACATCCGGTTCAATACCTTTAAGTACCACCTGCAGGCCCATGCTGCTTTTTAGTTGATAGGTGTAAAAGCTTTTTTTACCTTCATTCAGATAACGGGGAGATTATACGGAAATGCTCCTCGTCTTTTGTTTGGAGCTTTATTTCGTGAATATTTCCTTTTATTAGAGGAATGACATGAAAATTGTTGTTTCCAATGAGATCAACAATCTTGTTCACCAGTGCGTTGGATATCTTCTCCCGAATGTATATAGGTAGGGGCTTTATTTTCTTTGGTCCATGTTCAGCTTCGGTAGGCTGGTCGTTGACAGTATCAGCCAGCGGCGCAAACCTATTGTTGGTGTTTACTGGGTCCCCAGCAGTTTGGGTTGAGTCACCGCGGTTAATTTTTGTTTTATTTCCCCGTATTTTTTGTGGGCTAAGTTTTCGCTTGGGTACTATTTGAATGTAGCGATCCATTCCGGTCTATTATATATTGTCTATTTCACAACTTGTTTAGTGATCGATCGCATGGCACTAGGGGGCTTTTGGCCAAAATTTTAGATTTTTACCGCACTTGGGTACTATTTAATTTTGATTAATTCGGAGCGCTTTAAAGAATCACGTCTGCGCGGTCCGTCTGCACCTAAGTACTTAAGAACAAAAATTTACAAGTAAAGGCCTGACTCCAGCAACTTAAAATTCCTTGTCAGGAATTTGACAATTATTTTTTGTGTTTGTGGAACATAACTAAAACAGTGAGACCAAGCACCTAATATGCATAAAATATTTACCTAAAACTGGCATATTTTTGACCATTCACCAAAAACGTACATGGTCCCTCTGACAAATCAGTTTGGCTTGTAAGCAGCGCCAAATTTTAAAGGTCAACTAAAATTAAAAAAGAAAGCAAATAAATTTGGATGATGAAGTGATTGTGTTGGTTGCGGCAATTATCATTCAATTATTTTTCCAGCAACACTTTTTCATGCACTTTTCACATATATTTTATCAAAATGATTCTAATTTGCGATTCGTCAAAGACATGGTCGCGCCTCCACTGTTTTAATTAAAGTTATCTTTCCTCGCGTTGAAAATTCAAATCTCTTTTTTTTGTTTTGCGCACAGCACATTGAGTCTCCATGTTTGACATTTGTATGAGTCCACCAGGAAAAATTGATATATATATTTTCTTGATAGACTCATCAGCTGTTCTCTCAATCCACACAGGCTATCGATATGGCAAATATCGATATGAATTTGTGGATTTCGTTCAAGTTGCTGGATACACACGAAACGAAAACGAAAACTAAAAATTCTTGCCAAAGTTTTTTTTATATGAAGTTTGACAGGAATTTTTAGTTCCTGGCCTGCTGGAGAGAGGCCTTAAGCCTATAAGCCTTTAAAAAGACCTTTCCAACGATATATATATAGTACGTATCTGTAGCTTTTACGGTTTCAATTTTAGCGGGAAATTCCAAAAGTCGTAGAACAAACATTTCTATATTTTTGAAAAGGAATAAATCCCTATCATTACATTTTAGGTTTCTTAGCGTATGATACAAACAGACAAACTGACTTTTCATCTCATTTCATCTCACTAAAAATTTCAAATTTAATTGTCTTTTGAACTAGTTAACGGATTTGGGTGACCGAGGTATCAATCAACGCATATTTTTGATTAGAATTTAAAAAAAATAAAAAAATGTTTTCCAAAATGCCCCATTATCTGCGATCGCATTAATTTTTCTCCTCCCACTTACACCCCCGTATCTCGTGAACCAGGTGAATTTAAAAAAGTTCTAGTATGCCATTTTGTAAGTTAGGACTAAACTTTTCGATCGGTTTATAACTCGATCTGATCGAACAGTCATAGCAAATTTTCCATATTAGCTGTATATATTGCTAGTTACCTTTCGCAACCCTTGTGCTGATTTCGTCACTAGCGCGAACTGCCGTCCGCAGTGATTGAATCTGTTAGCTTGTATTGTTTGATAAGCGAAATACCTTCATCAGTGTCTATAAGTAACTTAAGAGGTTGTGTTATATTGGATTGTAAGATTAAAAGGCTATTTAGGTTTTGACTTAGGTTAAATATTCTGCTGATTTAGTTTGAGCTAAGGGAACGTTTTTTGTTTTCTGACTGCTGAATTTTTGTTATTATTCTAACGTTATTATTATTGTTTTGTTGTCTATTATTGTTTCTATTATTATTGTGACCATTATAGTTATAGTTGTTGTTGTTATTTCTGTTGTTACTAAATCTGTTGTTGTTGTTGTTTCGAAAATTATAGTAATTGTTGTAATTTCTTGGTCTGTTATTGTTGTAGTATGACCTGACCTATTGTTCTGTCTATTAGGATTATAGAATCGGTTGTTATGCCCAGCATAAAATATTGTGCTGTTTTGATTTGCTGAGCCAGTGCTGCTACCTACGAATTTTGCGATCACCATTCATTCTTACAATTGTGTTATTTGGCTTGAACTGCTGTTTATAATGTAAGCGAGCGTAAGTGATCTTGTCAGCGATTCTATTTCTGTTGTTTAAGTATTAGTTGGCTTTCCATCTTGTTTTAAGCTCATCAGTTTTTCTCCTAAAACTTGTACGGATTCTCACTTAATATTCTTTTTAAATGTCGTGATGTCTGTAATTTTTGTTTAAGTAGTTATTCGAAGTCTCGTGTCACCTTTTAATTTTGTTTTAGTGAAACGAATAGCTGTCGTTTCATGAGTACCTTAAATATCGTCCAGGAGCTCTAGCGCATTGATGAAGCTTTGCAGGTTTTTGACTGTGCCGTAAAAATCATGGACAATTTTTGCAGCTGAGCTGAGAAATTCTAGAGTTGAATGTGCCATTGCTTGAGAGTTTTGTTTTTCGGAAAATACATTTTTATTTGCTTGTGTTTCATCTGCCATATTATTTCAAATTAAAATTCTGCAGATTTATCCAAATTTTACGGTAAAAAGGCTGTTATTTTTGCTTATTGAAACTTCTCCAAGGGAGACTTACAATAAGTTTATCAAGTCTTTTTTAATTAAGTTTGAATTACGGTGCCCCAAGGGTTTATAGCTGGACTGGAAGGTTGTTTCTAGGGTTGTCGAATATTTTTTTAAATATCGCATCGATAATATTTTTAGTTTTAAAAAATATCAAAATTATATTTAATATATCGATTTCAAATATCAATATATTTTATATATTTGGTATGTAATGTACAAATCCTGCTACATTATTATTTTTGCACAGAAATTTAGAATTTTATTATTACTTTTGTTATAGGTATCATACCATTTCAATTTAAGCTAGATAATCTTACTTTTTTTTTTTATTATTTTCAGTCATTACATAGTCATAATAGATCAATGCTAATCGACCGGTCAAGATAACTCAGTGCCATTTTTTTTTATAAAACGTTAAACGTGCCCTTAGAGGTTATATAAAATACTAGGGGGATCCGCCCCCTGCTCGCTTCGCTCACCAACCACCGGCTCGCTTCGCTCGCGAAATAGATACTTGAAAAAGAGGAGCACTTTTTATATTTTAGTTGAATAAACTTCTTTTAGGCAAACATAAATTACTTTTCTATTTTTATCTATAAAACATTCTGTAACCCGGGCACAACACAAATTTACTGATTCTGAGATCCGATCATTTTAACGTGTTTGTATGTAAGAATAGAATAAAAGTATAATATTAAAAAAAATTGCAAGCGAATGCATTTCAACTGCAGTTTTTGTTATTTAAGAGCCATCTAAAACATTAAAACTGATAAATGCACTAAAACTGTGTACTCTACTGGAAGTAAGACCTAAAAACCTAATTTTGGTAAACAGGTGCCTGATTTTGTATTTTGGAAAGTTCAATCATAAACTTACTGCAGCTGCGATCATAAATCAATGGTTTTCACGTTGAACTCTTTACTGAAAGAAATAATTGTAAAATAACCGCTCTTTTCTTATAACAGATACTTGTACAACACCATTTTTGGCAGGTACTTGTACCTAGTAGAGTTTTAGGGTATTTAACACCCTTTTGTGGTTTTCACACGCCCATATTATTAAATTTAGCAACCCAAAAAATTCATTAAAAAATTTGCCAAAAGACCGTGTCCGCTTCAAATGTAACGGCGTTTTGCCAATAATGCTATTCTTAAAAATTTTGCAAGTTCGATATATTTCCACCGATCTTTAAAGTTGATATGATTTTAGAAAGCTAACAGTTAGGGCTAACTAAGAAAAATAAAATATTTTTTAAATCATTATCTTCTGGGGTTAAATTACAGTTATATTGGGTTTTTTGAATTTTTGACCGATTTCTCAAAATAGATCGTCGATGCGCCACCTCAGGATGACCTCCAAAAAAATTGATTTTTTTTAAACAGATATTGCTTTCATACCGTATCATCTATTTATGATACAGCGTTTTCCAAAATGGAAAAAAAGTGAAATTCACTCCACCCTACTGTGCAGTCTTTACATATATTATTGCTGCAATTTGTTAATGGTTGAACACCTATTTTTTTTAGTTTAGTCCACGTGTTTTTAGAGTTAATTAACTTTAAATTTACATTTTTTAATTGGAACGAACTGATCATATAGGTAACTTATATTAAAGTTAAGGAGTTCCAGTTGGGCGTTCCACTTAAGTGTATTGTAACAGTCATTAAGCGCATTACAGTCAATATTCTTAAAGTCACGATATTTGATAAGTTCGTCATGATAGTCTAAACAGTAGTCAAACGTTATAAATATGAGGTCGTGTTTGGAATAAGCAGGGACTAGCAGTTGTTCATACTTCAGTACTTTAGGAGGCATATTAATAAAAAATAGGTCTTAAAGGGTACTACTAGTTTTAGTGAAGTGCGTAGGCATTGTGGTGTTGACCAGTTTAAGCACCTGCATGCTCTCTAATAAATGTTTGTATCAAAGCGCTAAAAATGCTTAAATGTAATGATGGGGAATTATTTCTTTTTGAAAGTCTCGAAATGTCTGTTCTGCGACTTTTTAAATTTCCCTCTAGTTTAGCGGGAATAAGCTATTTCCCGCTAAAATTTAAAACCGCAGTTTCCAAACCGTAAAAGCTACAGATTGTTAAAAAGATGTTATTGAGGGTTTTTATGGCCAATAAAACTCCGTGTTTTTTCGTATATCACACATATCTGTAAAAATCATAGCTCGCAAATAACTGTTGACCGTTTTTCTTCTTGCGCTCTCGTTGCGAGCACAACCGAAAAAGTTCATACTCTCTCGCTCTGGCTCTGAGCAAGAGACTCTTGCTGTCTTCATTTATGTTTTCTGTTGAGCGCTTTTCGTTGAGCTCTTTGTATGTCGCTCTTTCAATGAGCAGTGCGTAAAGAGCGGAACGAGAAACGCTCGCACAATGAGAGTCAGCAAAAGACCGATTGACCGAAAAACTCAACGCAAACGGTCTTCACATTTACTTTCGTTGTTGTGAAAAATAAATAATATAATTTGTTTAATAGGTAAAAGTCTATTAGGCTGGGCTAACTCCAAATTAAAAAAAAAAAACCCAAATAGAGGGTTATTTATCATGAATTTAGGTGAAACAAGTGGGAAAGGCTATAGTCGAGATCCCGACCATAGGATACCCGTTACTTATTTCAATACATTAGCGATTCAATCATAATGTCATATTTGCGTTGCCAGAATTACTTGAGAATTTGAAGCATTCTAATAAGGTTTAACAATACAAAAACTATTGCATACTCTAGGGGGAACCTGTTGATTTAACAACTTAGACACGCAATAACTGCTGTTGTACTTGTCCGATCTTGTTGCGATTCAGTGGGATAATAGATAATAATAACAGATATCGGTTATTACCAAAAAATACGTATTATATGAACAATTGTGGGTGAGGTGGTTTTTCGCGATTTGCGGGGGCGGAGGTGGGCGTGGCTTAAATTTGAAACAAACTTGATCTGCGTGAGGTATATGGAAATCTGTGTGACAAATTTGGTTATTCTATCTCTTATAGTGTCTGAGATCCTTGTGTTTATACAGACGGATGACCAGTTTTTCGCGAATTACGGGCGTGGAAGGAGGCGGGTCCAAAATTTAAAACAAACTTGACCTGCTCCAACGCATTTCTGATCTACGTGTGAAAGTTTGGTTACTCTATCTCTTATGGTCTCTGAGATCTAGGCGCTCACACAGACGGACAGACGGACAAACGGACAGACACACATGGCTATATCGACTCGGCTGTTGATGCTGATCAAGAATATATATACTTTATGTGGTCGGAGATGCCTCTTTCTGCCTGTTATATACATTCCAACGAACACAATGAGGATGCTGATGCAGATGCAAATGCTGATGCAGATGCAGATGCAAATGCAGATGCTGATGCTTAGAAAGCCACCGTGCGCCCGGGTGGTTAAAATGGCCCTTTTCAGGGCCACCAAATATTATTCAAAGAGATTGATGCAATTTTGATCATTTCATTAAGTTTATATTTCTTAGAAATTCGATTTTAGCACGGTGCCGTTATGTTTAGTGTTGGTAAACATGTCACAAAACGGACAGGCCAAATTTAGGTAAAAAGCCAAAATTAGTCGATAAAAGTAGTGTTGGTAAACGGTCCAAAGTAGTGTCAAATTAGCCAAAGCAACAACAATAATAGGCAATTTTGTATGGAAACTTTAAACCAGTGGTCGGCACGGCCTATACGCCGCGTATAGGCATTTGCTCTGCCGCAGCGCTGCCTGCTCACGTACAGCGTAAACGTTCGTGTGGCGTCGCTGCTACGACATTTTGCTGTTAAGTCGCTGTCGTGTCGCTGTTATAGGGCTATTGCGCTGTAATTCGGATGTAGAGACGAGGCAAAATGAATCGGCAGCAAACGTCAGATGCTTGATGTCTGTTAACGTTCTGTTAATTCGCACACTAGCGTCATCAAACATATGAATGTGTTGGTGCCGACCACTGCTTTAAACATTAAAAAAAAAAAAACTAGTTGAGACCGCCAACTAATTTTTTCGGCTAAATTCATGATAAATTGCCTTCTATTTGGGGTTTTTTTTTTTTGATTTGGAGTTGGCCCAGCCTAATAGACTATTACCACAAAATGCTATCAAAAAGCAAAAAAAAAGTTTCAGAAAATGGTGTTTTTAAATTTTTTTTGCATTAAACGCGTTCGAACGTACGTTCGTGGCCCGTGGAAATGCCCAAATATATTTTTTGTAACATTTTTTATATATTATGTGTTAAGCTTTATAACTAGTAAGGCGTTCAGATTTTCTGCACTAATCGAACTTCTTCGTTCACTTAATATAAAGTGTAGGGCTGAGAATGCCCGTTCGACGGAAACTTGCGTTGCAGGTGTAGCCAGTACAACCTGCGCTAGTGCACTTATATGAGGAAACTTAAGCTGCAAGTCATTAAAAATTCCAATATATTTGAATTTAATGACAAGCGACCAAATGTAACGTCGAAGTTTTCGATGTCACCATAAATTTTGACATGTTTTGCAGAAACAGGATCTTTTTTTGCTTTCTGACACTGTCTGAAAATCTTCCAAAAATGCCGAGAACAGCGACTTCTCTTCAAATGAGGATGCGGTTGAAAGAATTGACTAGAATGAGGAGTCAAACATCTCTTCACGCACAGGAGTTCCGAGCGCAGGAACATTTCGTGTTTGTGCCTTAAATAATAGAGCGATAATAAGTATGAAATGTTTTTTGGATTTTAGTTTAGTACAAGTATTAGTTTTTGACGAAGACAATTTTAATTATTAACATAGTAGACCTGGTATGCCCATATTCCTGGCAGTTCGAGCATTGAACTGGGCCGTTCCGTTTGTGTGGTTCCTCAACAGTGTTCCGGCGATGTAACAGGAGCTGTAGCTTGTAGATCGGGTGCACTTCATTTTTCTTTGGAGCTTTACTGTCTGGCTCCAGCTCAACTTTGAGGAGAGGTTGCGGTATTTTACTTTTGTTTATTATATTTGTGACTCTCTTAGCGAGAAAGCCCTTTCTCGGAGACATAGCTAAAGTAAGCGTTATTTTTGGCCAAAGAGAGTCGCCGTTCGTCTTGCTCACGCTGACGCTGGGCACGGCTATCGTAGTGATTCATCGTAGTTAACACTTGCTCAATTAAAATTATATTTGATTTGCTTATAGTTTATATAATAGCTTAATTATACTTTCACAACTTGTTTAGTGATCGATCGCATCGCACTAGGGGGCTTTTGGCCAAAATTTTAGATTTTTACCGCACTTGGGTACTATTTAATTTTGATTAATTCGGAGCGCTTTAAAGAATCACGTCTGCGCGGTCCGTCTGCACCTAAGTACTTAAGAACAAAAATTTACAAGTAAGCCTATAAGCCTTTAAAAAGACCTTTGCAACGATATATATATAGTACGTATCTGTAGCTTTTATGGTTTCAATTTTAGCGGGAAATTCCAAAAGTCGTAGAACAAACATTTCTATATTTTTGAAAAGGAATAAATCCCTATCATTACATTTTAGGTTTCTTAGCGTATGATACAAACAGACAAACTGACTTTTCATCTCATCTGACTAAAAATTTCAAATTTAATTGTCTTTTGAACTAGTTAACGGATTTGGGTGACCGAGGTATCAATCAACGCGTATTTTTGATTAGAATTTAAAAAAAAATAAAAAAATGTTTTCCAAAATGCCCCATTATCTGCGATCGCATTAATTTTTCTCCTCCCACTTACACCCCCGTATCTCGTGAACCAGGTGAATTGGAAAAAGTTCTAGTATGCCATTTTGTAAGTTAGGACTAAACTTTTCGATCGGTTTATAACTCGATCTGATCGAACAGTCATAGCAAATTTTCCATATTAGCTGTATATATTGCTAGTTACCTTTCGCAACCCTTGTGCTGCTTTCGTCACTAGCGCGAACTGCCGTCCGCAGTGATTGAATCTGTTAGCTTGTATTGTTTGATAAGCGAAATATCATCACCAGTGTCTATAAGTAACTTAAGAGGTTGTGTTGTATTGGATTGTAAGATTAAAAGGCTATTTAGGTTTTGACTTAGGTTAAATATTCTGCTGATTTAGTTTGAGCTAAGGGGACGTTTTTTGTTTTCTGACTGCTGATTTTTGGTTATTATTCTAACGTTATTATTACTGTTTTGTTGTCTATTATTGTTTCTGTTATTATTGTGACCATTATAGTTATAGTTGTTGTTGTTATTTCTGTTGGTACTAAATCTGTTGTTGTTGTTTCGAAAATTATAGTAATTGTTGTAATTTCTTGGTCTGTTATTGTTGTAGTATGACCTGACCTATTGTTCTGTCTATTAGGATTATAGAATCGGTTGTTATGCCCAGCATAAAATATTGTGCTGTTTTGATTTGCTGAGTCAGTGCTGCTACTTACGAATTTTGCGATCACCATTCATTCTTACAATTGTGTTATATGGCTTGAACTGCTGTTGATAATGTAAGCGAGCGTAAGTGATCTTGTCAGCGATTCTATTTCTGTTGTTTAAGTATTAGTTGGCTTTCCATCTTGTTTTAAGCTCATCAGTTTTTCTCCTAAAACTTGTACGGATTCTCACTTAATATTCTTTTTAAATGTCGTGATGTCTGTGATTTTTGTTTAAGTAGTTATTCGAAGTCTCGCGTCACCTTTTAATTTTGTTTTAGTGAAACGAATAGCTGTCGTTTCATGAGTACCTTAATTATCGTCCAGGAGCTCTAGCGAATTGATGAAGCTTTGCAGGTTTTTGACTGTGCCGTAAAAATCATGGACAATCTTTGCAGCTGAGCTGAGAAATTCTAGAGTTGAATGTGCCATTGCTTGAGAGTTTTGTTTTTCGGAAAATACATTTTTATTTGCTTGTGTTTCATCTGCCATATTATTTCAAATTAAAATTCTGCAGATTTATCCAAATTTTACGGTAAAAAGGCTGTTATTTTTGCTTATTGAATCTTCTCCAAGGGAGACTTACAATAAGTTTATCAAGTCTTTTTTAATTAAGTTTGAATTACGGTGCCCCAAGGGTTTATAGCTGGACTGGAAGGTTGTTTCTAGGGTTGTCGAATATTTTTTTAAATATCGCATCGATAATATTTTTAGTTTTAAAAAATATCAAAATTATATTTAATATATCGATTTCAAATATCAATATAGTTTATATATTTGGTATGTAATGTACAATTCCTGCTACATTATTATTTTTGCACAGAAATTTAGAATTTTATTATTACTTTTGTTATAGGTAGCATACCATTTCAATTTAAGCTAGATAATCTTATTTTTTTTATTATTATTTTCAGTCATTACATATTATAATTTAATTGTTAATTTATTTAATTTTATTTTTATTTTAATTTTGTTTTATCATTTTTAATAATTAAATTTTTTGTCGACTGATTTTAGTTGGAGTAAGTAAATTGTTATGAACTGCTTTTTCTCCTTGGGCCGCGCCGGCTGGCTCATCGGTTCTCAGGGTAGAGTCCCATCCCTGGCCCGCAGTCCAAACAATCGATAACATCACCGATACACAACAGCTGTGGCGAACGGAACTACACAACACTCAACAACAAAAGACTACAAAAACCACAACATAAACAACAAAGCCTGCAATAAACGACAAAACGGTAAGTAAACAATAAACATTCACAAAACCCAACACTGATCCACCTCTCTTCCAAACAGGATCCCGGTTCCGGATCCAGGCGTACCCGCCCTGCCTGAGATGACACCACACCGTCATCTCCCTCATGTTGGCCACCGAATGGACCTACTTCATCCTGTGTTGGCCATTGTGTTTTCCCCTCCCCCCTTTATCAATAACTAGACGGACATCTCCATATTCAGGTGAGTATAATTTCGCAATTCTTAATCTCTAACAACATTGTAATTCAATTCTTAATTTCTCTGTTTACAGGTCATATTTCATCGGCAACAAAAGTAACAAAACAACAAGACAGATCAGGAACACGACGGTGCTGTTATATGCAACAAACTTGCCGGGAACTATTGCCGCAAGATGACGATGCGGAGACGCCGCGGGAATAAATGTATATATATGTATTCGAATGTGTGGTAAGAGTGATAAAATATGATCTTTGTGTTTTAAATGTAATATATGTATGTGAATGTGAATTTAAGTATGTTTGTATGTAATTATGTTATTATAGTGGAAATATAAATCGCTTAACTCTACCTTAACCTGCCTAAAGAGCTCTCTGGGTGGTTTAAGGGGCGATATGTGTTAGTTTATACGTGCTGTTTTGAATATATATATATATATGTATATTTTTTTGTTTTGTTCCATAAGTCGATTACTTTTTATGTTGTTCCTAAACTGTTGTGTGTTTAAATATTTACACAGATTTTAATTAAATTTTCTTTAACATTTACTTTAATTTTACTTTACTCTAATACGATTTTGATCTTATTTTAATTTAATATTATTTTTATTATTTAATTTTAATCGGATTTTAATTTAAGTATTTTAAGTTTTAATTTTATGATCTTTTCTTTTGTTCGACATTAATGTTTAAATTTTAAGGTCAATCTTATTTATTTTTTTATGTGTAATATTCTTCCCCTTTTTTGTTATCACGCGCAATGCGTTAATAAATAATGATATTTTTTTAAACAGCGACTGATTTTTTTATTATTGGCGGCACAGGGGACGAAAACAAGGATTTTCTTTTGCAGCTCTTCGAATTACTTGGCCAAACGTGTGGCGGACAATTGGAGCGGACTCACTCGTGGTAATTCTGCTACAATGACGATGATGAGAGGAATGTTGCATCGATGCTGACTGGACGTTGGCACAACGCTGCCGATGTCAGACGCCTCTGTGTTGATGCTGCCTCAAATGGCCAATGTTTCTGGTATGCAGCGATGTTGCTGCTAACCGGTGTCAAGCTTGAGTGGCACAGTACCCGAATCGCGGAAGATGTCAATCCTCGTCAGGCACGACTTGGTTACCCAGTATATATGTATATCCTAGGCCGACACCCGCGTGTTGGTGAGGCACAAGGTGCGAGAACTCGTCCAAAAATTATTTGGGTCTGCCCAAAGGCAACCGCTCCAGACCGCTGTCAATGTCGAACTCCCACTTTTTTTCAGCAACGTGCTTTTTTTCTTCTCTCAAAAAATCCTCTTCTTCCTTTTTCTATTCTTTTTCCCGAAACCCGCTGCAGAAAAACGCATTGCTGCATTTTCTATATAGGGTCGCCACCCCTCATAATTATGTCTACCCGCCAATTTTAAACTAACTTATCTATCGATACCTAAATCTTTAAATAAATAACTAAATATATCGGCAGAGCCGATAATTAACGGAATACTACAACAAAATCATCGAACTGGCACAAACGATAAAACATGAACATAACAATACCCCCCCCCAAGATCGTTTGTGACCAGCCGGCACCTAACGCAGCGCCCAACGTAGGCCACACCCACGACAAGAGCCTGCTTTCGAGCACTACGAGCTCTCATGCTTTACCGACTGAGCTAGCCGGGCTTCCAATTAAAAGTACGGTCACGCACCTCCGTGAGCCACCATGCCTTCTTCCCTTCACCTACTCGACGACCCTCTATGTGGATATTGGACCACCCTAAATGGTATCCATTCCTCGCCGGTGAATCAGTGACCCATATTTGCCCATCGCACAAATTATGGGTATCACGATGATCCTGCGATTCATCCCTTCGGTTCTCCGGAATAACTATGGCTATGGGATCTGGGCTTTCCGACATTGGGAACATCTTCGTGACACCTTCGGGTCCTGCACTACGCTCTTGCAGCCCGAACTCTTCATTAATTGATGTCATCATTTCCATTAAGCCTGCTCTAACCTGCTCCTTCACAGCCTCACTGATTCCTGACCTAACCAATTGGTTGATGAGTGACATCATCTCAACGAACCCTTTTCTAATCTGCTCCTGCATCGCATCGTTAATACCCGATCGCAAGGAGTGCCTGTACGTCTCATTTGCCTGGGCAACTGCTACATTTATGGCTGACTTCGTCGCGCTATCCATTTTCCTAATTTAATAAATAATATCCCCTATCCTACAACAATAATACAGCACTAAATCTTACTAACACTAAACCAAAATTTACATACAACAATATTTAATACTACAGAATTGTACTAATACGAAAACTATCGACTAAAATATACAAATACTAATTAATATTCAATAAACTCAACTTACTAACAAAAATTAATGCAAACTACTAACGCTAAGTAAGCACGACCCAGTAGGACTTCACTATACGTAAACAATACCCACCAGAACTTATACTACTGAATATATACATGCAACAGAACTACTCACGAAATTAAACAGACTTACGATACTTAACGAAAATTGTACGATACTATACTTATCACGACTAACGAAACAACTAACGATTATAGATATTTATTATATCTATAACTACCAAAAATAAATTACTAAATATTATTAACAAATACTTTCTACTATATTTTTCAGCACAAATACATCAACTAAACAGGGGAGAAAAAAAATTACACAGGCGGACCAACACTTCTCTACGCACAATTTGGACAGTGGACAAACATTTAAGCATTCGTCAAATGCTCAGTACATCACTCGCGTGATGAACGGCATCCAAGAAACGCTAACTTGAAGGTCTATTTGGCTTCTGTCGCACATCTGGTTACCACTGACGTGTGTTGAGCGACCGATGCGGCGCAGGATCGACACTGACGTCGTCCTGGGTCACCAGTCTCCGAGGCTCAATGCTAACCACGGCCAACACACATCCACAGCAAACACAGAGTAAGACAAAACAAATAGATATAAATAAATAAATAAATAACAAACAACAAACTAACCTAATATCACAATTGGTATCACAGAAATAAACTATCGCCACGGCTACCACCAGGCTATGGATACAGTCGTTACGTCCCGATCTGCACCAACCGCAACGAGAGCATCCTCCGATGCCAAAAGGAATATATGGCCAGCTAAAATCATCTTCGTGCTTCTCGGAGTCCACAACACACTGCGCGATTATGAGCAACTTTCTGTGCCGCATAAGACTTCAGGTGCGTGGATCCTAAAGCCGAGGGATTGACCTCGTGTATCAACATTGTTTTTTTTCCAGAAATAGCCACGATTTTAAAAATCGTGAGCGCTTTCGATTGGGCGCCATATTGTTATGAACTGCTTTTTCTCCTTGGGCCGCGCCGGCTGGCTCATCGGTTCTCAGGGTAGAGTCCCATCCCTGGCCCGCAGTCCAAACAATCGATAACATCACCGATACACAACAGCTGTGGCGAACGGAACTACACAACACTCAACAACAAAAGACTACAAAAACCACAACATAAACAACAAAGCCTGCAATAAACGACAATACGGTAAGTAAACAATAAACATTCACAAAACCCAACACTGATCCACCTCTCTTCCAAACAGGATCCCGGTTCCGGATCCAGGCGTACCCGCCCTGCCTGAGATGACACCACACCGTCATCTCCCTCATGTTGGCCACCGAATGGACCTACTTCATCCTGTGTTGGCCATTGTGTTTTCCCCTCCCCCCTTTATCAATAACTAGACGGACATCTCCATATTCAGGTGAGTATAATTTCGCAATTCTTAATCTCTAACAACATTGTAATTCAATTCTTAATTTCTCTGTTTACAGGTCATATTTCATCGGCAACAAAAGTAACAAAACAACAAGACAGATCAGGAACACGACGGTGCTGTTATATGCAACAAACTTGCCGGGAACTATTGCCGCAAGATGACGATGCGGAGACGCCGCGGGAATAAATGTATATATATGTATTCGAATGTGTGGTAAGAGTGATAAAATATGATCTTTGTGTTTTAAATGTAATATATGTATGTGAATGTGAATTTAAGTATGTTTGTATGTAATTATGTTATTATAGTGGAAATATAAATCGCTTAACTCTACCTTAACCTGCCTAAAGAGCTCTCTGGGTGGTTTAAGGGGCGATATGTGTTAGTTTATACGTGCTGTTTTGAATATATATATATATATGTATATTTTTTTGTTTTGTTCCATAAGTCGATTACTTTTTATGTTGTTCCTAAACTGTTGTGTGTTTAAATATTTACACAGATTTTAATTAAATTTTCTTTAACATTTACTTTAATTTTACTTTACTCTAATACGATTTTGATCTTATTTTAATTTAATATTATTTTTATTATTTAATTTTAATCGGATTTTAATTTAAGTATTTTAAGTTTTAATTTTATGATCTTTTCTTTTGTTCGACATTAATATTTAAATTTTAAGGTCAATCTTATTTATTTTTTTATGTGTAATATTCTTCCCCTTTTTTGTTATCACGCGCAATGCGTTAATAAATAATGATATTTTTTTAAACAGCCACTGATTTTTTTATTATTGGCGGCACAGGGGACGAAAACAAGGATTTTCTTTTGCAGCTCTTCGAATTACTTGGCCAAACGTGTGGCGGACAATTGGAGCGGACTCACTCGTGGTAATTCTGCTACAATGACGATGATGAGAGGAATGTTGCATCGATGCTGACTGGACGTTGGCACAACGCTGCCGATGTCAGACGCCTCTGTGTTGATGCTGCCTCAAATGGCCAATGTTTCTGGTATGCAGCGATGTTGCTGCTAACCGGTGTCAAGCTTGAGTGGCACAGTACCCGAATCGCGGAAGATGTCAATCCTCGTCAGGCACGACTTGGTTACCCAGTATATATGTATATCCTAGGCCGACACCCGCGTGTTGGTGCGGCACAAGGTGCGAGAACTCGTCCAAAAATTATTTGGGTCTGCCCAAAGGCAACCGCTCCAGACCGCTGTCAATGTCGAACTCCCACTTTTTTTCAGCAACGTGCTTTTTTTCTTCTCTCAAAAAATCCTCTTCTTCCTTTTTCTATTCTTTTTCCCGAAACCCGCTGCAGAAAAACGCATTGCTGCATTTTCTATATAGGGTCGCCACCCCTCATAATTATGTCTACCCGCCAATTTTAAACTAACTTATCTATCGATACCTAAATCTTTAAATAAATAACAAAATATATCGGCAGAGCCGATAATTAACGGAATACTACAACAAAATCATCGAACTGGCACAAACGATAAAACATGAACATAACAAAATTAATAAATAAACAATCATTTTATTTTAGCAGGAGCACCCCTAATGTTTGTATGCATTTATCTTTAAAACTCTCTTGAGTGCATTTGCTCACACACACAAACAGAGCAAGTGCAGCGAACATGCGGGAAGCATAGAAAGCAATTGATTACAGCTATGCAAAGGGAAGGGCGCTATTATAGATAAAGATTAGCGCGGTTAAGCATAGCTTTGCATAGCAACGAAGCGAGTTTCGGTGTCAAAAGATCAAGGCTAATCGACCGGTCAAGATAACTCAGTGCCATTTTTTTTTATAAAACGTTAAACGTGCCCTTAGAGGTTATATAAAATACTAGGGGGATCCGCCCCCTGCTCGCTTCGCTCACCAACCACCGGCTCGCTTCGCTCGCGAAATAGATACTTGAAAAAGAGGAGCACTTTTTATATTTTAGTTAAATAAACTTCTTTTAGGCAAACATAAATCACTTTTCTATTTTTATCTATAAAACATTCTGTAACCCGGGCACAACACAAATTTACTGATTCTGACATCCGATCACTTTAACGTGTTTGTATGTAAGAATAAAAAAAAAGTATAATAGTAAAAAAAAATTGTAAGCGAATGCATTTCAACTGCAGTTTTTATTATTTAAGAGCCATCTAAAACAATAAAACTGATAAATGCACTAAAACTGTGTACTCTACTGGACGTAAGACCTAAAAACCTAATTTTGGTAAACAGGTGCCTGATTTTGTATTTTGGAAAGCTCAATCATAAACTTACTGCAGCTGCGATCATAAATCAATGGTTTTCACGTTGAACTCTTTACTGAAAGAAATAATTGTAAAATAACCGCTCTTTTCTTATAACAGATACTTGTACAACACCATTTTTGGCAGGTACTTGTACCTAGTAGAGTTTTAGGGTATTTAACACCCTTTTGTGGTTTTCACACGCCCATATTATTAAATTTAGCAACCCAAAAAATTCATTCAAAAATTTGCCAAAAAAAAGTGCTTGCTTCTTACATTCTACACATTCCAAAAGACCGTGTCCGCTTCAAATGTAACGGCGTTTTGCCAATAATGCTATTCTTAAAAATTCTGCAAGTTAGATATATTTCCACCGATCTTTAAAGTTGATATGATTTTAGAAAGCTAACAGTTAGGGCTAACTAAGAAAAATAAAATATTTTTTAAATCATTATCTTCTGGGGTTAAATTACAGTTATATTGGGTTTTTTGAATTTTTGACCGATTTCTCAAAATAGATCGTCGATGCGCCACCTCAGGATGACCTCCAAAAAAATTGATTTTTTTTTTACAGATATTGCTTTCATACCGTATCATCTATTTATGATACAGCGTTTTCCAAAATGGAAAAAAAGTGAAATTCACTCCACCCTACTGTGCAGTCTTTACATATATTATTGCTGCAATTTGTTAATGGTTGAACACCTATTTTTTTGAGTTTAGTCCACTTGTTTTTAGAGTTAATTAACTTTAAATTTACATTTTTTAATTGGAACGAACTGATCATATAGGTAACTTATATTAAAGTTAAGGAGTTCCAGTTGGGCGTTCCACTTAAGTGTATTGTAACAGTCATTAAGCGCATTACAGTCAATATTCTTAAAGTCACGATATTTGATAAGTTCGTCATGATAGTTTAAACAGTAGTCAAACGTTATAAATATGAGGTCGTGTTTGGAATAAGCAGGGACTAGCAGTTGTTCATACTTCAGTACTTTAGGAGGCATATTAATAAAAAATAGGTCTTAAAGGGTACTACTAGTTTTAGTGAAGTGCGTAGGCATTGTGGTGTTGACCAGTTTAAGCACCTGCATGCTCTCTAATAAATGTTTGTATCAAAGCGCTAAAAATGCTTAGATGTAATGATGGGGAATTATTTCTTTTTGAAAGTCTCGAAATGTCTGTTCTGCGACTTTCCCTCTAGTTTAGCGGGAATAAGCTATTTCCCGCTAAAATTTAAAACCGCAGTTTCCAAACCGTAAAAGCTACAGATTGTTAAAAAGATGTTATTGAGGGTTTTTAGTCGTGTTTTTATACCTATTTTTCTAAATTACTCAGGTAACATTTTATAGATAAAATAATACCATTTGGCTATTTTAGAAAAATTGACACATGTCGTCCTTATTTCAATATGTTATGGCCAATAAAATTCCGTGTTTTTTCGTATATCACACATATCTGTAAAAATCATAGCTCGCAAATAACTGTTGACCGTTTTTCTTCTTGCGCTCTCGTTGCGAGCACAACCGAAAAAGTTCATACTCTCTCGCTCTGGCTCTGAGCAAGAGACTCTTGCTGTCTTCATTTATGTTTTCTGTTGAGCTCTTTGTATGTCGCTCTTTTAATGAGCAGTGCGTAAAGAGCGGAACGAGAAACGCTCGCACAATGAGAGTCAGCAAAAGACCGATTGACCGAAAAACTCAACGCAAACGGTCTTCACATTTACTTTCGTTGTTGTGAAAAATAAATAATATAATTTGCTTAATATGTAAAAGTCTATTAGGCTGGGCTAACTCCAAATTAAAAAAAAAAAAAACCCAAATAGAGGGTTATTTATCATGAATTTAGGTGAAAAAATTAGTTGGCGGGCTCAACTAGTTTTTTTTTTTTAAATGTTTAAAGTTTCCATACAAAATGAACTTTTTATTGTTGCTTTGGCTAATTTGACACTACTTTGGACCGTTTACCAACACTACTTTTATCGACTAATTTTGGCTTTTCACCTAAACTTGGCCTGCCCGTTTTGTGACATGTTTACCAACACTAAACATAACGGCACCGTGCTAAAATTTAACTTAAGAAAATGTCGTGCAAAGGCTGCAATATTTCTTCGATTAAATTTACATCTCTGTGTGAGAATGAATTGTTTGATTTCATGCGAAGTCATAACGTCATTCGAACAGAAAAGACCTGCCCGAACTGTGGTGGGCAATGTAAACTGACAAGTGATCCAGCAGGCTGCATCAAAGAAGAAGAAGGTGAAAGCTCGATGCACCTTTAAGGAGTCCGTGCGAACGAACACCTTTTTCGCGGGACACCGTTTGAAGATCCACGAAATTTGCCATTTTGTTGGGTTGGATGTTGCCGCCATTGACGTAAGAACCAAATACATCATCTCCGAACTGTCTTGGAGTCGTCAGTCTGTCATTGACTTTCGAAGCTTCCTACGAGAAGTGTACATAGATTGGAGCAATACCCATAGTCGTCCTACTATCGGCGGATCAGGAAAGATAGTAGAGATAGACGAGGCAAAAGTGGGGAAAAGAAAATATAACTGTGGACGACTGGTTGAAGGCCAGTGGGTGTTTGGAGGTATCGAGCGAGGAAGTGGCGACTTCTTTATCCTTCCAGTAGAAAGTCGAGACACAGCAACATTGCTGAAGATCATTAAGGATCGCATTGCTGTTGGGACTACTATAATGTCCGACTGCTGGAAGGCATACAACTGCTTGGAAAATGAAGGCTACAAACACCAAACAGTTAACCACTCAAAAAACTTTGTTGACCCAATATCGAGGGCTCACACTCAAAACATCGAGCGTCTTTGGCGAGATATGCGTGCTGGCATCCCACACTACGGACGGAAGAAAGCGCACTACCGTGGATACTTGGCCAGATTCCAATTCTTCAAAAAATTTGTGGAACATAAGGACAGGCTCCATGAGATATTCATGGCGATTGGAAGGCTTTATAACCCTTACAATACCATGATATCGAGGAATAGTATGCTTTCCAACGTGGTAAGGACTGATTTGAAAAGGGAAAAAGCCCCGCAGGTAAAATTTTTTTTTTAAAAAATCGCGTGATTTAAAAAAAAAAAACTTGTTGAGACCGCCAACTAATTTTTTCGGCTAAATTCATGATAAATTGCCTTCTATTTGGGGTTTTTTTTTTTTTTTGATTTGGAGTTGGCCCAGCCTAATAGACTATTACCACAAAATGCTATCAAAAAGCAAAAAAAAAGTTTCAGAAAATGGTGTTTTTAAATTTTTTTTGCATTAAACGCGTTCGAACGTACGTTCGTGGCCCGTGGAAATGCCCAAATATATTTTTTGTAACATTTTTTATATATTATGTGTTAAGCTTTATAACTAGTAAGGCGTTCAGATTTTCTGCACTAATCGAACTTCTTCGTTCACTTAATATAAAGTGTAGGGCTGAGAATGCCCGTTCGACGGAAACTTGCGTTGCAGGTGTAGCCAGTACAACCTGCGCTAGTGCACTTATATGAGGAAACTTAAGCTGCAAGTCATTAAAAATTCCAATATATTTGAATTTAATGACAAGCGACCAAATGTAACGTCGAAGTTTTCGATGTCACCATAAATTTTGACATGTTTTGCAGAAACAGCGACTTCTCTTCAGATGAGGATGCGGTTGAAAGAATTGACTAGAATGAGGAGTCAAACATCTCTTCACGCACAGGAGTTCCGAGCGCAGGAACATTTCGTGTTTGTGCCTTAAATAATAGAGCGATAATAAGTATGAAATGTTTTTTGGATTTTAGTTTAGTACAAGTATTAGTTTTTGACGAAGACAATTTTAATTATTAACATAGTAGACCTGGTATGCCCATATTCCTGGCAGTTCGAGCATTGAACTGGGCCGTTCCGTTTGTGTGGTTCCTCAACAGTGTTCCGGCGATGTAACAGGAGCTGTAGCTTGTAGATCGGGTGCACTTCATTTTTCTTTGGAGCTTTACTGTCTGGCTCCAGCTCAACTTTGAGGAGAGGTTGCGGTATTTTACTTTTGTTTATTATATTTGTGACTCTCTTAGCGAGAAAGCCCTTTCTCGGAGACATAGCTAAAGTAAGCGTTATTTTTGGCCAAAGAGAGTCGCCGTTCGTCTTGCTCGCGCTGACGCTGGGCACGGCTATCGTAGTGATTCATCGTAGTTAACACTTGCTCAATTAAAATTATATTTGATTTGCTTATAGTTTATATAATAGCTTAATTATACTTTCACAACTTGTTTAGTGATCGATCGCATCGCACTAGGGGGCTTTTGGCCAAAATTTTAGATTTTTACCGGATTAATTCGGAGCGCTTTAAAGAATCACGTATGCGCGGTCCGTCTGCACCTAAGTACTTAAGAACAAAAATTTACAAGTAAGCCTATAAGCCTTTAAAAAGACCTTTCCAACGATATATATATAGTACGTATCTGTAGCTTTTACGGTTTCAATTTTAGCGGGAAATTCCAAAAGTCGTAGAACAAACATTTCTATATTTTTGAAAAGGAATAAATCCCTATAATTACATTTTAGGTTTTTTAGCGTATGATACAAACAGACAAACTGACTTTCATCTCATTTTGAGAAGTCCACTAAAAATTTCAAACTTAATTGTCTTTTGAACTAGTTAACGGATTTGGGTGACCGAGGTATCAATCAACGCGTATTTTTGATTAGAATTTAAGCAAAATATATTATCTGCGATTGCCTTAATCTTTCTCCTCCCACTTACACCCCCGTATCTCGTGAACCAGGTGAATTTAAAAAAGTTCTAGTATGCCATTTTGTAAGTTAGGACTAAACTTTTCGATCGGTTTATAACTCGATCTGATCGAACAGTCATAGCAAATTTTCCATATTAGCTGTATATATTGCTAGTTACCTTTCGCAACCCTTGTGCTGCTTTCGTCACTAGCGCGAACTGCCGTCCGCAGTGATTGAATCTGTTAGCTTGTATTGTTTGATAAGCGAAATATCATCACCAGTGTCTATAAGTAACTTAAGAGGTTGTGTTGTATTGGATTGTAAGATTAAAAGGCTATTTAGGTTTTGACTTAGGTTAAATATTCTGCTGATTTAGTTTGAGCTAAGGGGACGTTTTTATACCCGTTACTTATAAAAAATAAGTATAAGGGTATATTGTGTTCGTTGGAATGTATGTAACAGGGAGAAGGAGGCATCTCCGACCCTATAAAGTATATATATTCTTGATCAGCATCAACAGCCGAGTCGATATAGCCATGTGTGTCTGTCCGTCTGTCTGTATGAACAAAAGGATCTCAGAGACTATAAGAGATAGAGTAACCAAATTTGGCACACAGATTTCTATATACCTTTCAAATTTTGGCCACGCCCCCCTCCGCCCCCACAAATCGCGAAAAGCTACCACACCCAAAGTTTTTAAGATAATATAGTTTTTTTTGTAGTTACTGATATCTATTAGTATTATTTATTATCCCACTGAATCGCAACACGATCGGACAAGTAGAACAGCAGTTATTGTCTGAAAATGATTCTTTAAGCAATCATGGCAATACATGCCCCCTAGAGTATGCAATAGATTTTGTATTGTTAGAAAATTTTCTTTAAAGTACTTTTATATGTAGTGAAATAAGTAACGGGTATCCTATAGTCGGGATCTCGACTATAGCCTTTCCCACTTGTTTGGTTTCTGACTGCTGATTTTTGGTTATTATTCTAACGTTATTATTACTGTTTTGTTGTCTATTATTGTATCTGTTATTATTGTGACCATTATAGTTATAGTTGTTGTTGTTATTTTTGTTGGTACTAAATCTGTTGTTGTTGTTGTTGTTTTGAAAATTATAGTAATTGTTGTAATTTCTTGGTCTGTTATTGTTGTAGTATGACCTGACCTATTGTTCTGTCTATTAGGATTATAGAATCGGTTGTTATGCCCAGCATAAAATATTGTGCTGTTTTGATTTGCTGAGCCAGTGCTGCTACTTACGAATTTTGCGATCACCATTCATTATTATTTGGCTTGAACTGCTGTTTATAATGTAAGCGAGCGTAAGTGATCTTGTCAGCGATTCTATTTCTGTTGTTTAAGTATTAGTTGGCTTTCCATCTTGTTTTAAGCTCATCAGTTTTTCTCCTAAAACTTGTACGGATTCTCACTTAATATTCTTTTTAAATGTCGTGATGTCTGTAATTTTTGTTTAAGTAGTTATTCGAAGTCTCGTGTCACCTTTTAATTTTGTTTTAGTGAAACGAATAGCTGTCGTTTCATGAGTACCTTAAATATCGTCCAGGAGCTCTAGCGAATTGATGAAGCTTTGCAGGTTTTTGACTGTGCCGTAAAAATCATGGACAATTTTTGCAGCTGAGCTGAGAAATTCTAGAGTTGAATGTGCCATTGCTTGAGAGTTTTGTTTTTCGGAAAATACATTTTTATTTGCTTGTGTTTAATCTGCCATATTATTTCAAATTAAAATTCTGCAGATTTATCCAAATTTTACGGTAAAAAGGCTGTTAGTTTTGCTTATTGAAACTTCTCCAAGGGAGACTTACAATAAGTTTATCAAGTCTTTTTTAATTAAGTTTGAATTACGGTGCCCCAAGGGTTTATAGCTGGACTGGAAGGTTGTTTCTAGGGTTGTCGAATATTTTTTTAAATATCGCATCGATAATATTTTTAGTTTTAAAAAATATCAAAATTATATTTAATATATCGATTTCAAATATCAATATATTTTATATATTTGGTATGTAATGTACAATTCCTGCTACATTATTATTTTTGCACAGAAATTTAGAATTTTATTATTACTTTTGTTATAGGTAGTATACCATTTCAATTTAAGCTAGATAATCTTACTTTTTTTTTTATTATTTTCAGTCATTACATATTATAATTTAATTGTTAATTTATTTAATTTTATTTTTATTTTAATTTTGTTTTATCATTTTTAATAATTAAATTTTTTGTCGACTGATTTTAGTTGGAGTAAGTAAATTAATAAATAAACAATCATTTTATTTTAGCAGGAGCACCCCTAATGTTTGTATGCATTTATCTTTAAAACTCTCTTGAGTGCATTTGCTCACACACACAAACAGAGCAAGTGCAGCGAACATGCGGGAAGCATAGAAAGCAATTGATTACAGCTATGCAAAGGGAAGGGCGCTATTATAGATCAGTGGTCGGCACCAACACATTCATATGTTTGATGACGCTAGTGTGCGAATTAACAGAACGTTAACAGACATCAAGCATCTGACGTTTTCTGCCGATTCATTTTGCTTCTTCTCTACAGGCGCATTACAGCGTAATAGCGCTATAACAGCGACACGACAGCGACTTAACAGCAAAATGTCGTAGCAGCGACGCCACACGAACGTTTACGCTGTACATGTGCAGGCAGCGCTGCGGCAGAGCAAATGCCTATACGCGGCGTATAGGCCGTGCCGACCACTGTTATAGATAAAGATTAGCGCGGTTAAGCATAGCTTTGCATAGCAACGAAGCGAGTTTCGGCGTTCAAAAGATCAAGGCTAATCGACCGGTCAAGATAACTCAGTGCCATTTTTTTTTATAAAACGTTAAACGTGGCCTTAGAGGTTATATAAAATACTAGGGGGATCCGCCCCCTGCTCGCTTCGCTCACCAACCACCGGCTCGCTTCGCTCGCGAAATAAATACTTGAAAAAGAGGAGCACTTTTTATATTTTAGTTGAATAAACTTCTTTTAGGCAAACATAAATCACTTTTCTATTTTTATCTATAAAACATTCTGTAACCCGGGCACAACACAAATTTACTGATTCTGAGATCAGATCATGTTAACGTGTTTGTATGTAAAAATAAAAAAAAAGTATAATAGTAAAAAAAAATTGTAAGCGAATGCATTTCAACTGCAGTTTTTATTATTTAAGAGCCATCTAAAACAATAAAACTGATAAATGCACTAAAACTGTGTACTCTACTGGACGTAAGACCTAAAAACCTAATTTTGGTAAACAGGTGCCTGATTTTGTATTTTGGAAAGCTCAATCATAAACTTACTGCAGCTGCGATCATAAATCAATGGTTTTCACGTTGAACTCTTTACTGAAAGAAATAATTGTAAAATAACCGCTCTTTTCTTATAACAGATACTTGTACAACACCATTTTTGGCAGGTACTTGTACCTAGTAGAGTTTTAGGGTATTTAACACCCTTTTGTGGTTTTCACACGCCCATATTATTAAATTTAGCAACCCAAAAAATTCATTCAAAAATTTGACAAAAAAAAGTGCTTGCTTCTTACATTCTACACATTCCAAAAGACCGTGTCCGCTTCAAATGTAACGGCGTTTTGCCAATAATGCTATTCTTAAAAATTCTGCAAGTTAGATATATTTCCACCGATCTTTAAAGTTGATATGATTTTAGAAAGCTAACAGTTAGGGCTAACTAAGAAAAATAAAATATTTTTTAAATCATTATCTTCTGGGGTTAAATTACAGTTATATTGGGTTTTTTGAATTTTTGACCGATTTCTCAAAATAGATCGTCGATGCGCCACCTCAGGATGACCTCCAAAAAAATTGATTTTTTTTTTACAGATATTGCTTTCATACCGTATCATCTATTTATGATACAGCGTTTTCCAAAATGGAAAAAAAGTGAAATTCACTCCACCCTACTGTGCAGTCTTTACATATATTATTGCTGCAATTTGTTAATGGTTGAACACCTATTTTTTTGAGTTTAGTCCACTTGTTTTTAGAGTTAATTAACTTTAAATTTACATTTTTTAATTGGAACGAACTGATCATATAGGTAACTTATATTAAAGTTAAGGAGTTCCAGTTGGGCGTTCCACTTAAGTGTATTGTAACAGTCATTAAGCGCATTACAGTCAATATTCTTAAAGTCACGATATTTGATAAGTTCGTCATGATAGTTTAAACAGTAGTCAAACGTTATAAATATGAGGTCGTGTTTGGAATAAGCAGGGACTAGCAGTTGTTCATACTTCAGTACTTTAGGAGGCATATTAATAAAAAATAGGTCTTAAAGGGTACTACTAGTTTTAGTGAAGTGCGTAGGCATTGTGGTGTTGACCAGTTTAAGCACCTGCATGCTCTCTAATAAATGTTTGTATCAAAGCGCTAAAAATGCTTAGATGTAATGATGGGGAATTATTTCTTTTTGAAAGTCTCGAAATGTCTGTTCTGCGACTTTTTAAATTTCACTCTAGTTTAGCGGGAATAAGCTATTTCCCGCTAAAATTTAAAACCGCAGTTTCCAAACCGTAAAAGCTACAGATTGTTAAAAAGATGTTATTGAGGGTTTTTAGTCGTGTTTTTATACCTATTTTTCTAAATTACTCAGGTAACATTTTATAGATAAAATAATACCATTTGGCTATTTTAGAAAAATTGACACATGTCGTCCTTATTTCAATATGTTATGGCCAATAAAATTCCGTGTTTTTTCGTATATCACACATATCTGTAAAAATCATAGCTCGCAAATAACTGTTGACCGTTTTTCTTCTTGCGCCCTCGTTGCGAGCACAACCGAAAAAGTTCATACTCTCTCGCTCTGGCTCTGAGCAAGAGACTCTTGCTGTCTTCATTTATGTTTTCTGTTGAGCTCTTTGTATGTCGCTCTTTTAATGAGCAGTGCGTAAAGAGCGGAACGAGAAACGCTCGCACAATGAGAGTCAGCAAAAGACCGATTGACCGAAAAACTCAACGCAAACGGTCTTCACATTTACTTTCGTTGTTGTGAAAAATAAATAATATAATTTGCTTAATATGTAAAAGTCTATTAGGCTGGGCTAACTCCAAATTAAAAAAAAAAAAAACCCAAATAGAGGGTTATTTATCATGAATTTAGGTGAAAAAATTAGTTGGCGGGCTCAACTAGTTTTTTTTTTTTAAATGTTTAAAGTTTCCATACAAAATGAACTTTTTATTGTTGCTTTGGCTAATTTGACACTACTTTGGACCGTTTACCAACACTACTTTTATCGACTAATTTTGGCTTTTCACCTAAACTTGGCCTGCCCGTTTTGTGACATGTTTACCAACACTAAACATAACGGCACCGTGCTAAAATTTAACTTAAGAAAATGTCGTGCAAAGGCTGCAATATTTCTTCGATTAAATTTACATCTCTGTGTGAGAATGAATTGTTTGATTTCATGCGAAGTCATAACGTCATTCGAACAGAAAAGACCTGCCCGAACTGTGGTGGGCAATGTAAACTGACAAGTGAAAATGACTTATTCAGTTATTTTTCATGCGGTGCGTACGTTATCCAGCAGGCTGCATCAAAGAAGAAGAAGGTGAAAGCTCGATGCACCTTTAAGGAGTCCGTGCGAACGAACACCTTTTTCGCGGGACACCGTTTGAAGATCCACGAAATTTGCCATTTTGTTGGGTTGGATGTTGCCGCCATTGACGTAAGAACCAAATACATCATCTCCGAACTGTCTTGGAGTCGTCAGTCTGTCATTGACTTTCGAAGCTTCCTACGAGAAGTGTACATAGATTGGAGCAATACCCATAGTCGTCCTACTATCGGCGGATCAGGAAAGATAGTAGAGATAGACGAGGCAAAAGTGGGGAAAAGAAAATATAACTGTGGACGACTGGTTGAAGGCCAGTGGGTGTTTGGAGGTATCGAGCGAGGAAGTGGCGACTTCTTTATCCTTCCAGTAGAAAGTCGAGACACAGCAACATTGCTGAAGATCATTAAGGATCGCATTGCTGTTGGGACTACTATAATGTCCGACTGCTGGAAGGCATACAACTGCTTGGAAAATGAAGGCTACAAACACCAAACAGTTAACCACTCAAAAAACTTTGTTGACCCAATATCGAGGGCTCACACTCAAAACATCGAGCGTCTTTGGCGAGATATGCGTGCTGGCATCCCACACTACGGACGGAAGAAAGCGCACTACCGTGGATACTTGGCCAGATTCCAATTCTTCAAAAAATTTGTGGAACATAAGGACAGGCTCCATGAGATATTCATGGCGATTGGAAGGCTTTATAACCCTTACAATACCATGATATCGAGGAATAGTATGCTTTCCAACGTGGTAAGGACTGATTTGAAAAGGGAAAAAGCCCCGCAGGTAAAATTTTTTTTTTAAAAAATCGCGTGATTTAAAAAAAAAAAACTTGTTGAGACCGCCAACTAATTTTTTCGGCTAAATTCATGATAAATTGCCTTCTATTTGGGGTTTTTTTTTTTTTTTGATTTGGAGTTGGCCCAGCCTAATAGACTATTACCACAAAATGCTATCAAAAAGCAAAAAAAAAGTTTCAGAAAATGGTGTTTTTAAATTTTTTTTGCATTAAACGCGTTCGAACGTACGTTCGTGGCCCGTGGAAATGCCCAAATATATTTTTTGTAACATTTTTTATATATTATGTGTTAAGCTTTATAACTAGTAAGGCGTTCAGATTTTCTGCACTAATCGAACTTCTTCGTTCACTTAATATAAAGTGTAGGGCTGAGAATGCCCGTTCGACGGAAACTTGCGTTGCAGGTGTAGCCAGTACAACCTGCGCTAGTGCACTTATATGAGGAAACTTAAGCTGCAAGTCATTAAAAATTCCAATATATTTGAATTTAATGACAAGCGACCAAATGTAACGTCGAAGTTTTCGATGTCACCATAAATTTTGACATGTTTTGCAGAAACAGGATCTTTTTTGCTTTCTGACACTGTCTGAAAATCTTCCAAAAATGCCGAGAACAGCGACTTCTCTTCAGATGAGGATGCGGTTGAAAGAATTGACTAGAATGAGGAGTCAAACATCTCTTCACGCACAGGAGTTCCGAGCGCAGGAACATTTCGTGTTTGTGCCTTAAATAATAGAGCGATAATAAGTATGAAATGTTTTTTGGATTTTAGTTTAGTACAAGTATTAGTTTTTGACGAAGACAATTTTAATTATTAACATAGTAGACCTGGTATGCCCATATTCCTGGCAGTTCGAGCATTGAACTGGGCCGTTCCGTTTGTGTGGTTCCTCAACAGTGTTCCGGCGATGTAACAGGAGCTGTAGCTTGTAGATCGGGTGCACTTCATTTTTCTTTGGAGCTTTACTGTCTGGCTCCAGCTCAACTTTGAGGAGAGGTTGCGGTATTTTACTTTTGTTTATTATATTTGTGACTCTCTTAGCGAGAAAGCCCTTTCTCGGAGACATAGCTAAAGTAAGCGTTATTTTTGGCCAAAGAGAGTCGCCGTTCGTCTTGCTCGCGCTGACGCTGGGCACGGCTATCGTAGTGATTCATCGTAGTTAACACTTGCTCAATTAAAATTATATTTGATTTGCTTATAGTTTATATAATAGCTTAATTATACTTTCACAACTTGTTTAGTGATCGATCGCATCGCACTAGGGGGCTTTTGGCCAAAATTTTAGATTTTTACCGGATTAATTCGGAGCGCTTTAAAGAATCACGTATGCGCGGTCCGTCTGCACCTAAGTACTTAAGAACAAAAATTTACAAGTAAGCCTATAAGCCTTTAAAAAGACCTTTCCAACGATATATATATAGTACGTATCTGTAGCTTTTACGGTTTCAATTTTAGCGGGAAATTCCAAAAGTCGTAGAACAAACATTTCTATATTTTTGAAAAGGAATAAATCCCTATAATTACATTTTAGGTTTTTTAGCGTATGATACAAACAGACAAACTGACTTTCATCTCATTTTGAGAAGTCCACTAAAAATTTCAAACTTAATTGTCTTTTGAACTAGTTAACGGATTTGGGTGACCGAGGTATCAATCAACGCGTATTTTTGATTAGAATTTAAGCAAAATATATTATCTGCGATTGCCTTAATCTTTCTCCTCCCACTTACACCCCCGTATCTCGTGAACCAGGTGAATTTAAAAAAGTTCTAGTATGCCATTTTGTAAGTTAGGACTAAACTTTTCGATCGGTTTATAACTCGATCTGATCGAACAGTCATAGCAAATTTTCCATATTAGCTGTATATATTGCTAGTTACCTTTCGCAACCCTTGTGCTGCTTTCGTCACTAGCGCGAACTGCCGTCCGCAGTGATTGAATCTGTTAGCTTGTATTGTTTGATAAGCGAAATATCATCACCAGTGTCTATAAGTAACTTAAGAGGTTGTGTTGTATTGGATTGTAAGATTAAAAGGCTATTTAGGTTTTGACTTAGGTTAAATATGCTGCTGATTTAGTTTGAGCTAAGGGGACGTTTTTATACCCGTTACTTATAAAAAATAAGTATAAGGGTATATTGTGTTCGTTGGAATGTATGTAACAGGGAGAAGGAGGCATCTCCGACCCTATAAAGTATATATATTCTTGATCAGCATCAACAGCCGAGTCGATATAGCCATGTGTGTCTGTCCGTCTGTCCGTATGAACAAAAGGATCTCAGAGACTATAAGAGATAGAGTAACCAAATTTGGCACACAGATTTCTATATACCTTTCAAATTTTGGCCACGCCCCCCTCCGCCCCCACAAATCGCGAAAAGCTACCACACCCAAAGTTTTTAAGATAATATAGTTTTTTTTGTAGTTACTGATATCTATTAGTATTATTTATTATCCCACTGAATCGCAACACGATCGGACAAGTAGAACAGCAGTTATTGTCTGAAAATGATTCTTTAAGCAATCATGGCAATACATGCCCCCTAGAGTATGCAATAGATTTTGTATTGTTAGAAAATTTTCTTTAAAGTACTTTTATATGTAGTGAAATAAGTAACGGGTATCCTATAGTCGGGATCTCGACTATAGCCTTTCCCACTTGTTTGGTTTCTGACTGCTGATTTTTGGTTATTATTCTAACGTTATTATTACTGTTTTGTTGTCTATTATTGTATCTGTTATTATTGTGACCATTATAGTTATAGTTGTTGTTGTTATTTCTGTTGGTACTAAATCTGTTGTTGTTGTTGTTGTTTTGAAAATTATAGTAATTGTTGTAATTTCTTGGTCTGTTATTGTTGTAGTATGACCTGACCTATTGTTCTGTCTATTAGGATTATAGAATCGGTTGTTATGCCCAGCATAAAATATTGTGCTGTTTTGATTTGCTGAGCCAGTGCTGCTACTTACGAATTTTGCGATCACCATTCATTATTATTTGGCTTGAACTGCTGTTTATAATGTAAGCGAGCGTAAGTGATCTTGTCAGCGATTCTATTTCTGTTGTTTAAGTATTAGTTGGCTTTCCATCTTGTTTTAAGCTCATCAGTTTTTCTCCTAAAACTTGTACGGATTCTCACTTAATATTCTTTTTAAATGTCGTGATGTCTGTAATTTTTGTTTAAGTAGTTATTCGAAGTCTCGCGTCACCTTTTAATTTTGTTTTAGTGAAACGAATAGCTGTCGTTTCATGAGTACCTTAATTATCGTCCAGGAGCTCTAGCGAATTGATGAAGCTTTGCAGGTTTTTGACTGTGCCGTAAAAATCATGGACAATCTTTACAGCTGAGCTTAGAAATTCTAGAGTTGAATGTGCCATTGCTTGAGAGTTTTGTTTTTCGGAGTTTAGTTTTAAAAAATATCAAAATTATATTTAATATATCGATTTCAAATATCAATATATTTTATATATTTGGTATGTAATGTACAATTCCTGCTTCATTATTATTTTTGCACAGAAATTTAGAATTTTATTATTACTTTTGTTATAGGTAGCATACCATTTCAATTTAAGCTAGATAATCTTACTTTTTTTTATTATTTTCAGTCATTACATATTATAATTTAATTGTTAATTTATTTAATTTTATTTTTATTTTAATTTTGTTTTATCATTTTTATTAATTTAACTTTTTGTCGACTGATTTTATTTGGAGTAGATAAATAAATAAATAAATAAACAATCATTTTATTTTAGCAGGAGCACCCCTAAGGGAAGGGTGCCATTATAGATAAAGATTAGCGCGGTTAAGCATAGCTTTGCATAGCAACGAAGCGAGTTTCGGCGTTCAAAAGATCAAGGCTAATCGACCGGTCAAGATAACTCAGTGCCATTTTTTTTTATAAAACGTTAAATGTGCCCTTAGAGGTTATATAAAATACTAGGGGGATCCGCCCCCTGCTCGCTTCGCTCACCAACCACCGGCTCCCTTCGCTCGCGAAATAGATATTTGAAAAAGAGGAGCACTTTTTATATTTTAGTTGAATAAACTTCTTTTAGGCAAACATAAATTACTTTTCTATTTTTATCTATAAAACATTCTGTAACCCGGGCACAACACAAATTTACTGATTCTGAGATCCGATCATTTTAACGTGTTTGGATGAGTTAACACCCTGCATGTCAAAGTCCCAACACAACAACAACAATACAAGTACATAGGCAACCTGATCAAATATAATATAATATAAGCAGACAGACAACAACATCAATATGGCTGATAAGACAACAACAACAACCACGAGCGGCTAAACCAAAACTACAAATTAAGCAACTACCAAATCACGCGGACACAGGTTGCGCAAGAAGCCACGAGCGCTGACCAAACGTTATCAGCAGCTCACCGTGGGACCGGCGGATGCAATCGGACACCCTCGCTCAGCAACGTTCTGCAGGTGCGAACGGCAGAGGGTACAGAGACGTAGCCACGTGCGCTGAGTGCGCACTCTTCAGGCCAGTGACCGTGGGACCAGCGGATGCAAGACGACACCCAACCAAACCCAGGTATTAAGGTATGCAGCACCAACAACAGCAGCAGTAACAACGACCAATGGCAGCCCAAGACGACAACAGCGGTATGAACAGCAGCGGCAGCATAAACAGCGACGCCGGCAGAGCGTAGGTTAAGTGGATAATCATAAGTCACAATTGTTTTAGTTCTAATCAAACCATAAATAAATACTGACGTATTTTTTTAAAAAGAAATAACATAATTTCTTAATTGGCGCCCGAGCAGGGACCGTGTTAAAAAAAGCAAATTAAAAAGTTCACGCGTCGAAAATAGAGTGCCTACAAAGTAGCTACTGTTCGCAAAAAAAAGTGCCTGCACGACCAGCCACAAACGTGAACGCGACAGTTATTGAACAATCTAACGATTCGTCAAAAGTGCCTACAAAATAGCTACAACGCGAACGTGAAAGATCGTCTCAATATAGTGAACTGCTTTTTTCACGGTTCCGAAAAAACAAAAACTTAATTGCTGATACCCTATAGTGTCCGTCCGTAGGGTACCGTGAGTTGTGTGTGTGCTGCAGGATCTTGAGTAACTAGACTCCACCGTAGGATAGACGAAAGGGATAAATCCGAGCCACCGTCGCGAGAATCACCAATGCTAAAACTACTACTGTAAGCGTATCGTTTAAGAAAAATTGTAAAGAAAAAAATATTTCACAAAAAACACAAAACACGAAGAAATTAAATTTAAGACAAAAATTTTTTAGAATAGAAATAAGAAACTGAGAAAAAATTTTCAAATAGCAAAAAAAAAAAAAAAAAAAAAAAAGCTATAGCCAATTCCACCTCATTGAATAACTACATAATTCTCTTTTGTTTTCGTTGAAAAATTATCAGCAACATTTCCTCTTCAAAGAATTCACCCCCCGATTTTTCGCAAGCTATTACCGAGCTAGGCGAAGCATTCTCTAAATTAAACATGCCGGACGCTAATACCAAAACCCACAAACACCCAAGTCCGTCGGGTAATCCTCTTTTATCGACATCCATTGAAAACACCGTTGAAAGGTATCTTAGAAAAATACTACAGGAAAAAGGCGACGAAATTTTACTACAATCAAACGCAAACACTTACGCAATGACCGACCAAACTATAGCACCAGAGCATGTAGGTAAAATTAGTGATTTAGATAGACTGCCAGACGTAGTCAGAATTCTAAAAGATTTTTCCGGTAACAAAGCTGAATTTACCTCATGGCGCAAAAGTGTGGACAGAGTATTTGAAGTTTACTCCGCTCACCAAGGTACCCCAAAACATTATGGGATTTTACTGGTAGTGCGTAGCAAGATAGTAGGGGAAGCTGATGCCGTACTGGAGGCATATAACACCCCATTGAATTGGAAAGCAATTGCGCAGTGTCTTACAGATCATTTTGCAGACCGAAGAGATCTTAAGACACTAGAATACCAATCGTATACGCTCAGTCAACGCGGTAAATCGATCGACGAATTTTATCAGACGGTGTACTATCATCTGTCTTTAATACTGAATCAGATTAACAATCACGATTCATCGTCAGAGACGTTGAGAGCCCTTGCAAAGATCTACAGGGACAAAGCCCTAGACACTTTCATAAGAGACCTTAATGGAGATTTGCCAAGATTGCTAGCTATCAAAGAACCAATTGATCTAAAACATGCCCTTCACTTGTGCCGACTAATCGAAAACCAGTCTATCAGGAACGCCGTTAATTCTATCAAGGTTCCTTTGCTACCACCGAAGAACATCCAACAGCCTCAAAGATTCATCAAAGATTCAATACCCATTCCGACCTAACACCTCTCAAGCTGTCAATAGGAATAAATTTAACCCAAATTTGTATTACACGCTAAAACCTGATGTATTTTCGCAACCACCCAATTTCGCTCCAAGACAAATGTATCAACAACCGTAGCAATTTTTTAACACCAACCACCAAGATCATCGGCTCCTAAGCCGCAACCGCCCCCACAACCAATGGAAGTGGATTCATCTATCCGAACAAGAAACATTAACTATATGAACAGACCGGACAATAACCAGTTCGCTGGAAAAAGACCCTTATCTTCAAGGATAGATCAAATTCCAAACAAATTCCAGAGACAATTTCACATTAATACTGGAGAAACATTAGGGCAGGTCACGGACGATCAAGCTGACGCCGAAGCTAGTGCTTATGCTGAAGCATATGCTAATGCTTACACCGACGCCTATGCACACTACATGGACGAACAAAACTACTTCACTGAAATGGAAGAACAAGGTATTGCCGAGCTTCCATACGAAACCGAAAACTTACAGAACAATGACATTCCAGCCGAGACAACAGACATAGCCGAACTTAATTTTTTAGTCTAAATCGTTCCTCGTTGCCTTATTTCCAATGTAGAACGAGGGACGGCAAGTTATTGAACTTCCTCATTGACAGTGGTTCTAACCAAAATTACATAAAGCCTTCATTAGTAGAAAATCCGAAAGAAAACAAAGAAGATTTTTACGCTAACTCGATTGGCGGAAAAATAACAATCATCCAACACGTTTTTTTAAATCTTTTCAGTCTATACCACACACCAATCAGATTTTTCATATTACCTACTCTCAGAACGTTTCATGGCATCTTGGGTAATGATACTATGAAACAACTTAACGTAATAATCGATGTCAGAAATGATATTCTCTTAGTAAATGGAAACAAACGATTCCGAATCAAACAATTGCCTGAACAGGCAATTAACAATATAAAAGTACGAACCGAACATATGTCCGATAGTCAAAGGAAAACAATAGACACCCTAACGAATACCTTTAGAAACCTTTTTGCAGACCCAGAACAAAAATTGACCTACGCTACAAATGTAGTAGGCGAGATCCGAACATCCTCAGACACCCCTGCTTACACCAAACACTATCCGTATCCTATTGCACTCAAACAAGAAGTAGACGACGGAATAATACGACCGTCTAGATCGCCATACAATGCACCAGTATGGGTAGTACCAAAAAAAACCGATGCCTCAGGGAAAAAAAAGTATAGACTAGTTATTGACTACAGAAAACTCAATCTAGTAACTATACCCGAGAAATCATAGCCCAACTAGGAAACAATAAATTTTTCACGGTCCTCGACCTAAAAAGCGGATTCCATCAGATCCCCTTAAAAAATCAAGACATAGAAAAAACGGCATTCGCAGTCAATGGCGGGAAATATGAATTCACAAGACTACCATTCGGTCTCAAGAACTCCCCCTCAATTTTCCAAAGAGCCCTAGATGACATTCTACGGGAACATGTTGGAAAAATTTGCTATGTCTACATTGATGACATTATCGTTTTTAGCAAAACGGTAAACGAACATGCTCATCACTTGAAACAAGTCTTCACGACGTTACAAAACGCAAACATGAAAGTACAGATGGATAAGTGCGAATTTTTCAAAAAGGAAGTTAACTTTTTAGGCTTCACTATCTCAGACCAAGGCGTAAAAACCAATCCACAAAAAGTTCAAGCGATTTCTAAATTTCCCATTCCCAAATCCCTCAAAGAGCTGAGATCATTTTTAGGCCTCTCTGGTTACTACCGCAGATTCATAAGAGACTACGCAAAATTGGCGAAACCACTCACCACTCTATTGAGAGGCGAAGGCGGCCGAATCTCAACCAGAATATCAGACAAAGTCCCAATAAGTATGAATAAGCAGGCGATAGAGGCTTTCGACAAAATCAAACAGACGCTCATTTCAACAGACGTCATTCTAAAATACCCCAACTTTAATAAAGAATTTCACTTAACAACAGACGCTTCAAACTTTGCAATCGGAGCTGCCCTCGAACAAGAGGGCAAACCCATTACCTTCATATCTCGCACTCTGTCAAAACCAGAAGAAAACTACGCGACAAATGAGAAAGAGATGCTTGCAATTGTTTGGGCTTTGCAGAGCCTTCGAACATACCTATACGGTAGAGCCAAGGTCGTAATATTTACAGACCACCAACCTCTTACATTCGCCCTAAGCAACAAAAACCATAACGCTAAATTAAAACGTTGGAAAGACTTTTTAGAAGAATTTAATCACGAACTTAAATACAAACCAGGAACTTCCAACGTAGTGGCAGACGCTTTATCCAGAAACCCAATTATCGAGTTAAACAGTACCGAGGCCACAGTAATGAGCGACGAAAGTTCGTCACACAATTTAATCCCTTCAATGGAAGTACCCATTAATGTTTTTAAAAACCAACTCTTTATTTTAATCGGCGAAAAACACGACTACCGATTCGAAATTCCATTTCCAACATACCATAGACACATAGTAACTCGACCAAGCTACACAGAAACCGAATTAATCCAAATCTTTAAAGAAAGACTCGATCCAAGAATAGTTATCGGCCTATGCACTCCAGAACACATCATGTGACGAATTCAAGAATTCTACCCAGTCCATTTTTCATCTTATAAAATAAGATACACCCAAAGACAAGTAGAGGACATTAACGACATTAACAAACAAAGTGAAATAATAGCCCAAGAGCACCGACGAGCACATAGGAATGCTTCAGAAAATAAAGCTCAAATCTTGGAAAAATCCTTTTTCCCACAGCTATATAAAAAAGTTAAAGAGATTGCGAAATCATGCTTAACATGCAAAGAATCCAAATATGACAGACACCCTCCAAATTCTGAAATTCAGAAAACCCCGATTCCCCAATCCCCAGGTGAAATCATCCATGTCGACATCTATATCACAGAGAAACACACTATATTAACAAGCATCGATAAATTTTCAAAATATGCCCAAGTAAAAATTTTAAAGTCAAGAGCCGCAGAAGATATAAAAATTCCACTGAGAGAAACCCTAATAGCATTCGGTATTCCAAAAATAATAGTCATTGATAATGAAAGAGCGCTGAATTCAGCATCTATTAAATTCCTTCTACAATAATATATCAGGAATATAACTCGTCTATTCACTCTGTAATCGGAAAAAAACCAAGAGACACATTCTTCGGTATGGCAGTCTGTAACGACCCGGATAAAGCAGAAGAAAATAGGAAAAAAATAGTGGACAAAATTACAGGAAAACAAAAAGCTGACTTAGAATACCACAACAAAGACAAGAACGAGGTAAAGAATTATGAGCAAGGGGAGGTAATTTACGTCAAAATCGACAAAAGATTGGGTTCAAAGTTGACACCCAGGTATAAAAAAGAAATAGTAGCAGAAAATAGAAACTCAACCATCAAAACACAGTCAGGGAAAATAGTACACAAAAATAATATTAGAACTTAATTTACAGGATCATTTTACCAACATGCTTGGGGATAACGACAGTCCTCGACTACTCAAATTCACAAGTCATTTCAATAGACACTGGACTAGCAGCTAAACAGGACGGCACCTTTAAAATAATCCACATTTTTGATTTAGAGAAATATGCAATTATCTACTCATCATTGGAAAACTCACTTCAATCACTCAACCTGTCTCACCCATTATACCCATACCTCTCTTTTGAGCTGTCGCAAGTCAAAAATGACTTAAAAAGACTCAAACCCCCAACTAAAAACAAAAGAGCAATTGAAGCCTTAGGCACAGCGTGGAAATGGTTGGCAGGAACCCCGGACCCCCACGATCATGAGGTTATAATTAATAAAATAAATGATCAACTAGAGAATAATAACAAACAAGTTGTCATAAACCGAATAATAAATGATAAAAGTAATCAATTGACAAATGTAACTAACGCAATCCTAAAAGTAACCTTAAGTTCAGAAGAAATTGTTAACCAAAAAGCAAATATTCTTAGATATAAAATACAATTGGTAAAAGAAGAATTAACTAATATTTTACATGCAATTACATGGGCAAAGTCAAATACTGTAAATTCATTTATTTTCTCAGCAATTGAAACCGACATTATAGAACAAATTTTTAAGAAAGAAAACAATTTATTTTTTAACATTGAAGAACTTTTAGAATTCTCTGAAGTAAAACTTGCTACAAACGGTAAAGACTTAATTTACATAATTAGCATTCCAACCATTAGCTTAGATAAATGCAGAACACTTAAAGTTAAAGCCGTAAAGAAAGCCCAAATTATCAATAATATAAAATACGAAAATTTACTAGAATGTAAGAATGAGCTATATGCCATAAAAGAAAATTGTGAAAATCATAATGACAGGACAATATGTAGTAGAGATAAATTAATAGATTTAAGTAATGACACTTGCCTTCACGCACTGCTTAACCTACAAAAACCAGAATGCACCATAATCAACAATCAACACATTCCGAATTTTGAGGAGATACTCCCACGTACCATAATGCTGAACGGATTCGACGGTTTCGTTACATTAGACGAAAAAACACTGCAACTCCGGGGACATACATCATCCAATACCGAAACTCCACAGTGAGAATCGGCGACAGGAGCTACAAGACAGAAGAAGTCCAACCTGCGGAGCCAGAACCACCCCTGTTCCAGCTAGCAGTGGAAAGAACTAGACTGGACGAAGTACTCTCGCTGCAAATGATCAAAGAGCTAAACATAAACAACACCAAGACACTGGAGAAACTCGGAGCCAAAGAAACTACACAGGCAACTCTCAGCTACACCTCGCTCAGCATCCTTTCACCAGTAATAGTAGGACTAGCCATCGAGCTCACCAGAAGAATAAGAGATGCAGCCTCAGAGACGAGAAGAACAGATGAAGAAAATGCACCAGATAATAGAACTCCAGTAGGGGTTTATGTGACGACCGAGGACGCTCGCACTTAAAGGGGGAAGAGTTAACACCCTGCATGTCAAAGTCCCAACACAACAACAACAATACAAGTACATAGGCAACCTGGTCAAATATAATATAAGCAGACAGACAACAACATCAATATGGCTGATAAGACAACAACAACAACCACGAGAGGCTAAACCAAAACTACAAATTAAGCAACTACCAAATCACGCGGACACAGGTTGCGCAAGAAGCCACGAGCGCTGACCAAACGTTATCAGCAGCTCACCGTGGGACCGGCGGATGCAATCGGACACCCTCGCTCAGCAACGTTCTGCAGGTGCGAACGGCAGAGGGTACAGAGACGTAGCCACGTGCGCTGAGTGCGCACTCTTCAGGCCAGTGACCGTGGGACCAGCGGATGCAAGACGACACCCAACCAAACCCAGGTATTAAGGTATGCAGCACCAACAACAGCAGCAGTAACAACGACCAATGGCAGCCCAAGACGACAACAGCGGTATGAACAGCAGCGGCAGCATAAACAGCGACGCCGGCAGAGCGTAGGTTAAGTGGATAATCATAAGTCACAATTGTTTTAGTTCTAATCAAACCATAAATAAATACTGACGTATTTTTTTTAAAAAGAAATAACATAACTTCTTAATTTATGTAAGAATAAAAAAAAAGTATAATAGTAAAAAAAAATTGCAAGCGAATGCATTTCAACTGCAGTTTTTGTTATTTAAGAGCCATCTAAAACAATAAAACTGATAAATGCACTAAAACTGTGTACTCTACTGGACGTAAGACCTAAAAACCTAATTTTGGTAAACAGGTGCCTGATTTTGTATTTTGGAAAGTTCAATCATAAACTTACTGCAGCTGCGATCATAAATCAATGGTTTTCACGTTGAACTCTTTACTGAAAGAAATAATTGTAAAATAACCGCTCTTTTTTTATGACAGGTACTTGTACAACACAATTTTTTCGCAGGTACTTGTACCTAGTAGAGTTTTAGGGTATTTAACACCCTTTTGTGGTTTTCACACGCCCATATTATTAAATTTAGCAACCCAAAAAATTCATTCAAAAATTTGCCAAAAATAAAGTGCCTGCTTCTTACATTCTACACATTCCAAAAGAACGTGTCCGCCTCAAATGTAACGGATTTTTGCCAATAATGCTATTCTTAAAAAATCTGCAATTTCGATATTTTTCCACCGATCTTTAAAGTTGATATGATTTTAGAAAGCTAACAGTTAGGGCTAACTAAGAAAAATAAAATATTTTTTAAATCATTATCTTCTGGGGTTAAATTACAGTTATATTGGGTTTTTTGAATTTTTGACCGATTTCTCAAAATCGTCGATGCACCACCTCAGGATGACCTCCAAAAAATTGATTTTTTTATTTTTTTACAGATATTGCTTTCATACCGTATCATCTATTTATGATACAGCGTTTTCCAAAATGGAAAAAAAGTGAAATTCACTCCACCCTACTGTGCAGTCTTTACATATATTATTGCTGCAATTTGTTAATGGTTGAACACCTATTTTTTTTAGTTTAGTCCACTTGTTTTTAGAGTTAATTAACTTTAAATTTACATTTTTTAATTGGAACGAACTGATCATATAGGTAACTTATATTAAAGTTAAGGAGTTCCAGTTGGGCGTTCCACTTAAGTGTATTGTAACAGTCATTAAGCGCATTACAGTCAATATTCTTAAAGTCACGATATTTGATAAGTTCGTCATGATAGTCTAAACAGTAGTCAAACGTTATAAATATGAGGTCGTGTTTGGAATAAGCAGGGACTAGCAGTTGTTCATACTTCAGTACTTTAGGAGGCATATTAATAAAAAATAGGTCTAAAAGGGTACTACTAGTTTTAGTGAAGTGCGTAGGCATTGTGGTGTTGACCAGTTTAAGCACCTGCATGCTCTCTAATAAATGTTTGTATCAAAGCGCTAAAAATGCTTAGATGTAATGATGGGGAATTATTTGTTTTTGAAAATCTCGAAATGTCTGTTCTGCGACTTTTTGAATTTCCCTCTAGTTTAGCGGGAATAAGCTATTTCCCGCTAAAATTTAAACCCGCAGTTTCCAAACCGTAAAAGCTACAGATTGTTAAAAAGATGTTATTGAGGGTTTTTAGTCGTGTTTTTATACCTATTTTTCTAAATTACTCAGGTAACATTTTATAGATAAAATAATACCATTTGGCTATTTTAGAAAAATTGACACATGTCGTCCCTTTTTCAATATGTTATGGCCAATAAAATTCCGTGTTTTTTCGTATATCACACATATCTGTAAAAATCATAGCTCGCAAATAACTGTTGACCGTTTTTCTTCTTGCGCTCTCGTTGCGAGCACAACCGAAAAAGTTCATACTCTCTCGCTCTGGCTCTGAGCAAGAGACTCTTGCTGTCTTCATTTATGTTTTCTGTTGAGCTCTTTGTATGTCGCTCTTTCAATGAGCAGTGCGTAAAGAGCGGAACGAGAAACGCTCGCACACTGAGAGTCAGCAAAAGACCGATTGACCGAAAAACTCAACGCAAACGGTCTTCACATTTACTTTCGTTGTTGTGAAAAATAAATAATATAATTTGTTTAATAGAACAATTTAAATTTATTTTCAAATATTTTTGTTAACAAGTTCCATTTCGATTCCATATTCAATATAACAAAATGCTATCAAAAAGCAAAAAAAAAGTTTCAGAAAATGGTGTTTTTAAATTTTTTTTGCATTAAACGCGATCGAACGTACGTTCGTGGCCCGTGGAAATGCCCAAATATATTTTTTGTAACATTTTTTATATATTATGTGTTAAGCTTTATAACTAGTAAGGCGTTCAGATTTTCTGCACTAATCGAACTTCTTCGTTCACTTAATATAAAGTGTAGGGCTGAGAATGCCCGTTCGACGGAAACTTGCGTTGCAGGTGTAGCCAGTACAACCTGCGCTAGTGCACTTATATGAGGAAACTTAAGCTGCAAGTCATTAAAAATTCCAATATATTTGAATTTAATGACAAGCGACCAAATATAACGTCGAAGTTTTCGATGTCACCATAAATTTTGACATGTTTTGCAGAAAAAGGATCTTTTTTGCTTTCTGACACTGTCTGAAAATCTTCCAAAAATGCCGAGAACAGCGACTTCTCTTCAGATGAGGATGCGGTTGAAATAATTGACGAGAATGAGGAGTCAAACATCTCTTCACGCACAGGAGTTCCGAGCGCAGGAACATTTCGTGTTTGTGCCTTAAATAATAAAGCGATAATAAGTATGAAATGTTTTTTGGATTTTAGTTTAGTACAAGTATTAGTTTTTGACGAAGACAATTTTAATTATTAACATAGTAGACCTGGTATGCCCATATTCCTGGCACTTCGAGCATTGAACTGGGCCGTTCCGTTTGTGTGGTTCCTCAACAGTGTTCCGGCGATGTAACAGGAGCTGTAGCTTGTAGATCGGGTGCACTTCATTTTTCTTTGGAGCTTTACTGTCTGGCTCCAGCTCAACTTTGAGGAGAGGTTGCGGTATTTTACTTTTGTTTATTATATTTGTGACTCTCTTAGCGAGAAAGCCCTTTCTCGGAGACATAGCTAAAGTAAGCGTTATTTTTGGCCAAAGAGAGTCGCCGTTCGTCTTGCTCGCGCTGACGCTGAGCACGGCTATCGTAGTGATTCATCGTAGTTAACACTTGCTCAATTAAAATTATATTTGATTTGCTTATAGTTTATATAATAGCTTAATTATACTTTCACAAATTGTTTAGTGATCGATCGCATCGCACTAGGGGGCTTTTGGCCAAAATTTTAGATTTTTACCGCACTTGGGTACTATTTAATTTTGATTAATTCGGAGCGCTTTAAAGAATCACGTCTGCGCGGTCCGTCTGCACCTAAATACTTAAAAACAAAAATTTACAAGTAAGCCTATAAGCCTTTAAAAAGACCTTTCCAACGATATATATATAGTACGTATCTGTAGCTTTTACGGTTTCAATTTTAGCGGGAAATTCCAAAAGTCGTAGAACAAACATTTCTATATTTTTGAAAAGGAATAAATCCCTATCATTACATTTTAGGTTTTTTAGCGTATGATACAAACAGACAAACTGACTTTCATCTCATTTTGAGAAGTCCACTAAAAATTTCAAATTTAATTGTCTTTTGAATTAGTTAACGGATTTGGGTGACCGAGGTATCAATCAACGCGTATTTTTGATTAGAATATAAGCAAAAAATAAAAAAAAATTTTCCAAAATGCCTAATTATCTGCGATCGCCTTAATCTTTCTCCTCCCACTTACACCCCCGTATCTCATGAACCAGGTGAATTGGAAAAAGTTCTAGTATGCCATTTTGTAAGTTAGGACTAAACTTTTCGATCGGTTTATAACTCGATCTGATCGAACAGTCATAGCAAATTTTCCATATTAGCTGTATATATTGCTAGTTACCTTTCGCAACCCTTGTGCTGCTTTCGTCACTAGCGCGAACTGCCGTCCGCAGTAATTGAATCTGTTAGCTTGTATTGTTTGATAAGCGAAATATCATCACCAGTGTCTATAAGTAACTTAAGAGGTTGTGTTGTATTGGATTGTAAGATTAAAAGGCTATTTAGGTTTTGACTTAGGTTAAATATTCTGCTGATTTAGTTTGAGCTAAGGGGACGTTTTTTGTTTTCTGACTGCTGATTTTTGGTTATTATTCTAACGTTATTATTACTGTTGTGTTGTCTATTATTGTATCTGTTATTATTGTGACCATTATAGTTATAGTTGTTGTTGTTATTTCTGTTGGTACTAAATCTGTTGTTGTTGTTGTTGTTGTTTCGAAAATTATAGTAATTGTTGTAATTTCTTGGTCTGTTATTGTTGTAGTATGACCTGACCTATTGTTCTGTCTATTAGGATTATAGAATCGGTTGTTATGCCCAGCATAAAATATTGTGCTGTTTTGATTTGCTGAGCCAGTGCTGCTACTTACGAATTTTGCGATCACCATTCATTATTATTTGGCTTGAACTGCTGTTGATAATGTAAGCGAGCGTAAGTGATCTTGTCAGCGATTCTATTTCTGTTGTTTAAGTATTAGTTGGCTTTCCATCTTGTTTTAAGATCATCAGTTTTTCTCCTAAAACTTGTACGGATTCTCACTTAATATTCTTCTTAAATGTCGTGATGTCTGTAATTTTTGTTTAAGTAGTTATTCGAAGTCTCGCGTCACCTTTTAATTTTGTTTTAGTGAAACGAATAGCTGTCGTTTCATGAGTACCTTAATTATCGTCCAGGAGCTCTAGCGAATTGATGAAGCTTTGCAGGTTTTTGACTGTGCCGTAAAAATCATGGACAATCTTTACAGCTGAGCTTAGAAATTCTAGAGTTGAATGTGCCATTGCTTGAGAGTTTTGTTTTTCGGAGTTTAGTTTTAAAAAATATCAAAATTATATTTAATATATCGATTTCAAATATCAATATATTTTATATATTTGGTATGTAATGTACAATTCCTGCTGCATTATTATTTTTGCACAGAAATTTAGAATTTTATTATTACTTTTGTTATAGGTAGCATACCATTTCAATTTAAGCTAGATAATCTTACTTTTTTTATTATTTTCAGTCATTACATATTATAATTTAATTGTTAATTTATTTAATTTTATTTTTATTTTAATTTTGTTTTATCATTTTTATTAATTTAACTTTTTGTCGACTGATTTTAGTTGGAGTAAATAAATAAATAAACAATCATTTTATTTTAGCAGGAGCACCCCTAATGTTTGTATGCATTTATCTTTAAAACTCTCTTGAGTGCATTTGCTCACACACACAAACAGAGCAAGTGCAGCGAACAAGCGGGAAGCATAGAAAGCAATTGATTACAGCTATGCAAAGGGAAGGGTGCCATTATAGATAAAGATTAGCGCGGTTAAGCATAGCTTTGCATAGCAACGAAGCGAGTTTCGGCGTTCAAAAGATCAAGGCTAATCGACCAGTGCCATTTTTTTTTATAAAACGTTAAACGTGCCCTTAGAGGTTATATAAAATACTAGGGGGATCCGCCCCCTGCTCGCTTCGCTCACCAACCACCGGCTCCCTTCGCTCGCGAAATAGATACTTGAAAAAGAGGAGCACTTTTTTTTTTTAGTTGAATAAACTTCTTTTAGGCAAACATAAATTACTTTTCTATTTTTATCTATAAAACATTCTGTAACCCGGGCACAACACAAATTTACTGATTCTGAGATCCGATCATTTTAACGTGTTTGTATGTAAGAATAGAATAAAAGTATAATAGTAAAAAAAAATTGCAAGCGAATGCATTTCAACTGCAGCTTTTGTTATTTAAGAGCCATCTAAAACAATAAAACTGATAAATGCACTAAAACTGTGTACTCTACTGGACGTAAGACCTAAAAACCTAATTTTGGTAAACAGCTGCCTGATTTTGTATTTTGGAAAGTTCAATCATAAACTTACTGCAGCTGCGATCATAAATCAATGGTTTTCACGTTGAACTCTTTACTGAAAGAAATAATTGTAAAATAACCGCTCTTTTTTTATGACAGGTACTTGTACAACACAATTTTTTCGCAGGTACTTGTACCTAGTAGAGTTTTAGGGTATTTAACACCCTTTTGTGGTTTTCACACGCCCATATTATTAAATTTAGCAACCCAAAAAATTCATTCAAAAATTTGCCAAAAATAAAGTGCCTGCTTCTTACATTCTACACATTCCAAAAGAACGTGTCCGCTTCAAATGTAACGGCGTTTTGCCAATAATGCTATTCTTAAAAAATCTGCAAGTTCGATATTTTTCCACCGATCTTTAAAGTTGATATGATTTTAGAAAGCTAACAGTTAGGGCTAACTAAGAAAAACAAGTATATTCCCGGCCGAGGTAATATACTCAGCCGTGATCAAGGTTTCCCCACAAGAATTTTTTATTTTTGGGAGACCTGCCGTTTGCAAAACGAAATATTTTCGCTACGCCACCAAAGTTAAGGTACTCCACATCCGGGGAACAAGAGAACCGCTTCCCTCTAATATGCCCCCTGACCCGCCTCAACAGCGAAAAGTGGATAAATCGGCAAACCTCACTTTCACGCTCAAGTTCATTAACGAATCTCACAAGTAGACCATAAATTAAACACGTTGTACACTCACTTCCACCAAACTTAGTTAATTTTCCACTCTACCGGGTATTTTATCGTCGGCGCATGCAAAACTCTAGCGTTGGCCACTCCACGATTTCGACAAAACGAAGATCGACTACTGTTATGTGCAATGCCGGTTATTGCTTATAACGGAACATTCACTTGCCGTCACCAACCAAATTGCCAACGTAAATTGTGGTTACTACTCACTTGGTTTTCTCAGAACACTTTTGCTGTAATTAAACGCCAATCCACTTTACTCCACTTAATAGGTTACTTTTATTCAGTTTATATTCTTTTCACTCTTCTCGCTTTAACTTAACTCTCTACTTTTCACAACGCTACGCGTATTTTCAATCTTCTCCCTTCAGTGTTCTCGCTCTAATTAAATCGCCATTCGTTCGTCGCTTTGCGTTGGAGCCCTCCGCTCCCAAACTCACCACACTAAGCGGCGAACGAACTGGGCGCTCTCTTCCTTGCTTTTTTTCTCTTAACTTATATCTACTCTTAAAACTATGGAGGGACCTTGATCCAGCGGCCCTCTCTCAAGGACCTTAAGAACAAAAATTTACAAGTAAGCCTATAAGCCTTTAAAAAGACCTTTCCAACGATATATATATAGTACGTATCTGTAGCTTTTACGGTTTCAATTTTAGCGGGAAATTCCAAAAGTCGTAGAACAAACATTTCTATATTTTTGAAAAGGAATAAATCCCTATCATTACATTTTAGGTTTTTTAGCGTATGATACAAACAGACAAACTGACTTTCATCTCATTTTGAGAAGTCCACTAAAAATTTCAAACTTAATTGTCTTTTGAACTAGTTAACGGATTTGGGTGACCGAGGTATCAATCAACGCGTATTTTTGATTAGAATTTAAGCAAAATATAAAAAAAAATTTTCCAAAATGCCCCATTATCTGCGATTGCCTTAATCTTTCTCCTCCCACTTACACCCCCGTATCTCGTGAACCAGGTGAATTTAAAAAAGTTCTAGTATGCCATTTTGTAAGTTAGAACTAAACTTTTCGATCGGTTTATAACTCGATCTGATCGAACAGTCATAGCAAATTTTCCATATTAGCTGTATATATTGCTAGTTACCTTTCGCAACCCTTGTGCTGCTTTCGTCACTAGCGCGAACTGCCGTCCGCAGTGATTGAATCTGTTAGCTTGTATTGTTTGATAAGCGAAATATCATCACCAGTGTCTATAAGTAACTTAAGAGGTTGTGTTGTATTGGATTGTAAGATTAAAAGGCTATTTAGGTTTTGACTTAGGTTAAATATTCTGCTGATTTAGTTTGAGCTAAGGGGACGTTTTTATACCCGTTACTTATAAAAAATAAGTATAAGGGTATATTGTGTTCGTTGGAATGTATGTAACAGGGAGAAGGAGGCATCTCCGACCCTATAAAGTATATATATTCTTGATCAGCATCAACAGCCGAGTCGATATAGTCATGTGTGTCTGTCCGTCTGTCCGTATGAACAAAAGGATCTCAGAGACTATAAGAGATAGAGTAACCAAATTTGGCACACAGATTTCTATATACCTAGCGCAGATCAAGTTTGTTTCAAATTTTGGCCACGCCCCCCTCCGCCCCCACAAATCGCGAAAAGCTACCACACCCAAAGTTTTTAAGATAATATAGTTTTTTTTGTAGTTACTGATATCTATTAGTATTATTTATTATCCCACTGAATCGCAACACGATCGGACAAGTAGAACAGCAGTTATTGTCTGAAAATGATTCTTTAAGCAATCATGGCAATACATGCCCCCTAGAGTATGCAATAGATTTTGTATTGTTAGAAAATTTTCTTTAAAGTACTTTTATATGTAGTGAAATAAGTAACGGGTATCCTATAGTCGGGATCTCGACTATAGCCTTTCCCACTTGTTTGGTTTCTGACTGCTGATTTTTGGTTATTATTCTAACGTTATTATTACTGTTTTGTTGTCTATTATTGTATCTGTTATTATTGTGACCATTATAGTTATAGTTGTTGTTGTTATTTCTGTTGGTACTAAATCTGTTGTTGTTGTTGTTGTTTCGAAAATTATAGTAATTGTTGTAATTTCTTGGTCTGTTATTGTTGTAGTATGACCTGACCTATTGTTCTGTCTATTAGGATTATAGAATCGGTTGTTATGCCCAGCATAAAATATTGTGCTGTTTTGATTTGCTGAGCCAGTGCTGCTACTTACGAATTTTGCGATCACCATTCATTATTATTTGGCTTGAACTGCTGTTTATAATGTAAGCGAGCGTAAGTGATCTTGTCAGCGATTCTATTTCTGTTGTTTAAGTATTAGTTGGCTTTCCATCTTGTTTTAAGCTCATCAGTTTTTCTCCTAAAACTTGTACGGATTCTCACTTAATATTCTTTTTAAATGTCGTGATGTCTGTAATTTTTGTTTAAGTAGTTATTCGAAGTCTCGCGTCACCTTTTAATTTTGTTTTAGTGAAACGAATAGCTGTCGTTTCATGAGTACCTTAATTATCGTCCAGGAGCTCTAGCGAATTGATGAAGCTTTGCAGGTTTTTGACTGTGCCGTAAAAATCATGGACAATCTTTACAGCTGAGCTTAGAAATTCTAGAGTTGAATGTGCCATTGCTTGAGAGTTTTGTTTTTCGGAGTTTAGTTTTAAAAAATATCAAAATTATATTTAATATATCGATTTCAAATATCAATATATTTTATATATTTGGTATGTAATGTACAATTCCTGCTGCATTATTATTTTTGCACAGAAATTTAGAATTTTATTATTACTTTTGTTATAGGTAGCATACCATTTCAATTTAAGCTAGATAATCTTACTTTTTTTTATTATTTTCAGTCATTACATATTATAATTTAATTGTTAATTTATTTAATTTTATTTTTATTTTAATTTTGTTTTATCATTTTTATTAATTTAACTTTTTGTCGACTGATTTTATTTGGAGTAGATAAATAAATAAATAAATAAACAATCATTTTATTTTAGCAGGAGCACCCCTAAGGGAAGGGTGCCATTATAGATAAAGATTAGCGCGGTTAAGCATAGCTTTGCATAGCAACGAAGCGAGTTTCGGCGTTCAAAAGATCAAGGCTAATCGACCAGTGCCATTTTTTTTTATAAAACGTTAAACGTGCCCTTAGAGGTTATATAAAATACTAGGGGGATCCGCCCCCTGCTCGCTTCGCTCACCAACCACCGGCTCCCTTCGCTCGCGAAATAGATACTTGAAAAAGAGGAGCACTTTTTTTTTTTAGTTGAATAAACTTCTTTTAGGCAAACATAAATTACTTTTCTATTTTTATCTATAAAACATTCTGTAACCCGGGCACAACACAAATTTACTGATTCTGAGATCCGATCATTTTAACGTGTTTGTATGTAAGAATAGAATAAAAGTATAATAGTAAAAAAAAATTGCAAGCGAATGCATTTCAACTGCAGCTTTTGTTATTTAAGAGCCATCTAAAACAATAAAACTGATAAATGCACTAAAACTGTGTACTCTACTGGACGTAAGACCTAAAAACCTAATTTTGGTAAACAGCTGCCTGATTTTGTATTTTGGAAAGTTCAATCATAAACTTACTGCAGCTGCGATCATAAATCAATGGTTTTCACGTTGAACTCTTTACTGAAAGAAATAATTGTAAAATAACCGCTCTTTTCTTATAACAGGTACTTGTACAACCCCATTTTTGGCAGGTACTTCTACCTAGTAGAGTTTTAGGGTATTTAACACCCTTTTGTGGTTTTCACACGCCCATATTATTAAATTTAGCAACCCAAAAAATTCATTCAAAAATTTGCCAAAAATAAAGTGCCTGCTTCTTACATTCTACACATTCCAAAAGAACGTGTCCGCTTCAAATGTAACGGCGTTTTGCCAATAATGCTATTCTTAAAAAATCTGCAAGTTCGATATTTTTCCACCGATCTTTAAAGTTGATATGATTTTAGAAAGCTAACAGTTAGGGCTAACTAAGAAAAACAAGTATATTCCCGGCCGAGGTAATATACTCAGCCGTGATCAAGGTTTCCCCACAAGAATTTTTTATTTTTGGGAGACCTGCCGTTTGCAAAACGAAATATTTTCGCTACGCCACCAAAGTTAAGGTACTCCACATCCGGGGAACAAGAGAACCGCTTCCCTCTAATATGCCCCCTGACCCGCCTCAACAGCGAAAAGTGGATAAATCGGCAAACCTCACTTTCACGCTCAAGTTCATTAACGAATCTCACAAGTAGACCATAAATTAAACACGTTGTACACTCACTTCCACCAAACTTAGTTAATTTTCCACTCTACCGGGTATTTTATCGTCGGCGCATGCAAAACTCTAGCGTTGGCCACTCCACGATTTCGACAAAACGAAGATCGACTACTGTTATGTGCAATGCCGGTTATTGCTTATAACGGAACATTCACTTGCCGTCACCAACCAAATTGCCAACGTAAATTGTGGTTACTACTCACTTGGTTTTCTCAGAACACTTTTGCTGTAATTAAACGCCAATCCACTTTACTCCACTTAATGGGTTACTTTTATTCAGTTTATATTCTTTTCACTCTTCTCGCTTTAACTTAACTCTCTACTTTTCACAACGCTACGCGTATTTTCAATCTTCTCCCTTCAGTGTTCTCGCTCTAATTAAATCGCAATTCGTTCGTCGCTTTGCGTTGGAGCCCTCCGCTCCCAAACTCACCACACTAAGCGGCGAACGAACTGGGCGCTCTCTTCCTTGCTTTTTTTCTCTTAACTTATATCTACTCTTAAAACTATGGAGGGACCTTGATCCAGCGGCCCTCTCTCAAGGACCTTAAGAACAAAAATTTACAAGTAAGCCTATAAGCCTTTAAAAAGACCTTTCCAACGATATATATATAGTACGTATCTGTAGCTTTTACGGTTTCAATTTTAGCGGGAAATTCCAAAAGTCGTAGAACAAACATTTCTATATTTTTGAAAAGGAATAAATCCCTATCATTACATTTTAGGTTTTTTAGCGTATGATACAAACAGACAAACTGACTTTCATCTCATTTTGAGAAGTCCACTAAAAATTTCAAACTTAATTGTCTTTTGAACTAGTTAACGGATTTGGGTGACCGAGGTATCAATCAACGCGTATTTTTGATTAGAATTTAAGCAAAATATAAAAAAAAATTTTCCAAAATGCCCCATTATCTGCGATTGCCTTAATCTTTCTCCTCCCACTTACACCCCCGTATCTCGTGAACCAGGTGAATTTAAAAAAGTTCTAGTATGCCATTTTGTAAGTTAGAACTAAACTTTTCGATCGGTTTATAACTCGATCTGATCGAACAGTCATAGCAAATTTTCCATATTAGCTGTATATATTGCTAGTTACCTTTCGCAACCCTTGTGCTGCTTTCGTCACTAGCGCGAACTGCCGTCCGCAGTGATTGAATCTGTTAGCTTGTATTGTTTGATAAGCGAAATATCATCACCAGTGTCTATAAGTAACTTAAGAGGTTGTGTTGTATTGGATTGTAAGATTAAAAGGCTATTTAGGTTTTGACTTAGGTTAAATATTCTGCTGATTTAGTTTGAGCTAAGGGGACGTTTTTATACCCGTTACTTATAAAAAATAAGTATAAGGGTATATTGTGTTCGTTGGAATGTATGTAACAGGGAGAAGGAGGCATCTCCGACCCTATAAAGTATATATATTCTTGATCAGCATCAACAGCCGAGTCGATATAGCCATGTGTGTCTGTCCGTCTGTCCGTATGAACAAAAGGATCTCAGAGACTATAAGAGATAGAGTAACCAAATTTGGCACACAGATTTCTATATACCTAGCGCAGATCAAGTTTGTTTCAAATTTTGGCCACGCCCCCCTCCGCCCCCACAAATCGCGAAAAGCTACCACACCCAAAGTTTTTAAGATAATATAGTTTTTTTTGTAGTTACTGATATCTATTAGTATTATTTATTATCCCACTGAATCGCAACACGATCGGACAAGTAGAACAGCAGTTATTGTCTGAAAATGATTCTTTAAGCAATCATGGCAATACATGCCCCCTAGAGTATGCAATAGATTTTGTATTGTTAGAAAATTTTCTTTAAAGTACTTTTATATGTAGTGAAATAAGTAACGGGTATCCTATAGTCGGGATCTCGACTATAGCCTTTCCCACTTGTTTGGTTTCTGACTGCTGATTTTTGGTTATTATTCTAACGTTATTATTACTGTTTTGTTGTCTATTATTGTATCTGTTATTATTGTGACCATTATAGTTATAGTTGTTGTTGTTATTTCTGTTGGTACTAAATCTGTTGTTGTTGTTGTTGTTTCGAAAATTATAGTAATTGTTGTAATTTCTTGGTCTGTTATTGTTGTAGTATGACCTGACCTATTGTTCTGTCTATTAGGATTATAGAATCGGTTGTTATGCCCAGCATAAAATATTGTGCTGTTTTGATTTGCTGAGCCAGTGCTGCTACTTACGAATTTTGCGATCACCATTCATTATTATTTGGCTTGAACTGCTGTTTATAATGTAAGCGAGCGTAAGTGATCTTGTCAGCGATTCTATTTCTGTTGTTTAAGTATTAGTTGGCTTTCCATCTTGTTTTAAGCTCATCAGTTTTTCTCCTAAAACTTGTACGGATTCTCACTTAATATTCTTTTTAAATGTCGTGATGTCTGTAATTTTTGTTTAAGTAGTTATTCGAAGTCTCGCGTCACCTTTTAATTTTGTTTTAGTGAAACGAATAGCTGTCGTTTCATGAGTACCTTAATTATCGTCCAGGAGCTCTAGCGAATTGATGAAGCTTTGCAGGTTTTTGACTGTGCCGTAAAAATCATGGTCAATCTTTACAGCAGAGCTTAGAAATTCTAGAGTTGAATGTGCCATTGCTTGAGAGTTTTGTTTTTCGGAGTTTAGTTTTAAAAAATATCAAAATTATATTTAATATATCGATTTCAAATATCAATATATTTTATATATTTGGTATGTAATGTACAATTCCTGCTGCATTATTATTTTTGCACAGAAATTTAGAATTTTATTATTACTTTTGTTATAGGTAGCATACCATTTCAATTTAAGCTAGATAATCTTACTTTTTTTTATTATTTTCAGTCATTACATATTATAATTTAATTGTTAATTTATTTAATTTTATTTTTATTTTAATTTTGTTTTATCATTTTTATTAATTTAACTTTTTGTCGACTGATTTTATTTGGAGTAAATAAATAAATAAATAAATAAACAATCATTTTATTTTAGCAGGAGCACCCCTAAGGGAAGGGTGCCATTATAGATAAAGATTAGCGCGGTTAAGCATAGCTTTGCATAGCAACGAAGCGAGTTTCGGCGTTCAAAAGATCAAGGCTAATCGACCGGTCAAGATAACTCAGTGCCATTTTTTTTTATAAAACGTTAAATGTGCCCTTAGAGGTTATATAAAATACTAGGGGGATCCGCCCCCTGCTCGCTTCGCTCACCAACCACCGGCTCGCTTCGCTCGCGAAATAGATATTTGAAAAAGAGGAGCACTTTTTATATTTTAGTTGAATAAACTTCTTTTAGGCAAACATAAATTACTTTTCTATTTTTATCTATAAAACATTCTGTAACCCGGGCACAACACAAAATTACTGATTCTGAGATCCGATCATTTTAACGTGTTTGGATGAGTTAACACCCTGCATGTCAAAGTCCCAACACAACAACAACAATACAAGTACATAGGCAACCTGATCAAATATAATATAATATAAGCAGACAGACAACAACATCAATATGGCTGATAAGACAACAACAACAACCACGAGCGGCTAAACCAAAACTACAAATTAAGCAACTACCAAATCACGCGGACACAGGTTGCGCAAGAAGCCACGAGCGCTGACCAAACGTTATCAGCAGCTCACCGTGGGACCGGCGGATGCAATCGGACACCCTCGCTCAGCAACGTTCTGCAGGTGCGAACGGCAGAGGGTACAGAGACGTAGCCACGTGCGCTGAGTGCGCACTCTTCAGGCCAGTGACCGTGGGACCAGCGGATGCAAGACGACACCCAACCAAACCCAGGTATTAAGGTATGCAGCACCAACAACAGCAGCAGTAACAACGACCAATGGCAGCCCAAGACGACAACAGCGGTATGAACAGCAGCGGCAGCATAAACAGCGACGCCGGCAGAGCGTAGGTTAAGTGGATAATCATAAGTCACAATTGTTTTAGTTCTAATCAAACCATAAATAAATACTGACGTATTTTTTTTAAAAAGAAATAACATAATTTCTTAATTGGCGCCCGAGCAGGGACCGTGTTAAAAAAAGCAAATTAAAAAGTTCACGCGTCGAAAATAGAGTGCCTACAAAGTAGCTACTGTTCGCAAAAAAAAGTGCCTGCACGACCAGCCACAAACGTGAACGCGACAGTTATTGAACAATCTAACGATTCGTCAAAAGTGCCTACAAAATAGCTACAACGCGAACGTGAAAGATCGTCTCAATATAGTGAACTGCTTTTTTCACGGTTCCGAAAAAACAAAAACTTAATTGCTGATACCCTATAGTGTCCGTCCGTAGGGTACCGTGAGTTGTGTGTGTGCTGCAGGATCTTGAGTAACTAGACTCCACCGTAGGATAGACGAAAGGGATAAATCCGAGCCACCGTCGCGAGAATCACCAATGCTAAAACTACTACTGTAAGCGTATCGTTTAAGAAAAATTGTAAAGAAAAAAATATTTCACAAAAAACACAAAACACGAAGAAATTAAATTTAAGACAAAAATTTTTTAGAATAGAAATAAGAAACTGAGAAAAAATTTTCAAATAGCAAAAAAAAAAAAAAAAAAGCTATAGCCAATTCCACCTCATTGAATAACTACATAATTCTCTTTTGTTTTCGTTGAAAAATTATCAGCAACATTTCCTCTTCAAAGAATTCACCCCCCGATTTTTCGCAAGCTATTACCGAGCTAGGCGAAGCATTCTCTAAATTAAACATGCCGGACGCTAATACCAAAACCCACGAACACCCAAGTCCGTCGGGTAATCCTCTTTTATCGACATCCATTGAAAACACCGTTGAAAGGTATCTTAGAAAAATACTACAGGAAAAAGGCGACGAAATTTTACTACAATCAAACGCAAACACTTACGCAATGACCGACCAAACTATAGCACCAGAGCATGTAGGTAAAATTAGTGATTTAGATAGACTGCCAGACGTAGTCAGAATTCTAAAAGATTTTTCCGGTAACAAAGCTGAATTTACCTCATGGCGCAAAAGTGTGGACAGAGTATTTGAAGTTTACTCCGCTCACCAAGGTACCCCAAAACATTATGGGATTTTACTGGTAGTGCGTAGCAAGATAGTAGGGGAAGCTGATGCCGTACTGGAGGCATATAACACCCCATTGAATTGGAAAGCAATTGCGCAGTGTCTTACAGATCATTTTGCAGACCGAAGAGATCTTAAGACACTAGAATACCAATTGTATACGCTCAGTCAACGCGGTAAATCGATCGACGAATTTTATCAGACGGTGTACTATCATCTGTCTTTAATACTGAATCAGATTAACAATCACGATTCATCGTCAGAGACGTTGAGAGCCCTTACAAAGATCTACAGGGACAAAGCCCTAGACACTTTCATAAGAGACCTTAATGGAGATTTGCCAAGATTGCTAGCTATCAAAGAACCAATTGATCTAAAACATGCCCTTCACTTGTGCCGACTAATCGAAAACCAGTCTATCAGGAACGCCGTTAATTCTATCAAGGTTCCTTTGCTACCACCGAAGAACATCCAACAGCCTCAAAGATTCATCAAAGATTCAATACCCATTCCGACCTAACACCTCTCAAGCTGTCAATAGGAATAATTTTAACCTAAATTTGTATTACACGCTAAAACCTGATGTATTTTCGCAACCACCCAATTTCGCTCCAAGACAAATGTATCAACAACCGTAGCAATTTTTTAACACCAACCACCAAGATCATCGGCTCCTAAGCCGCAACCGCCCCCACAACCAATGGAAGTGGATTCATCTATCCGAACAAGAAACATTAACTATATGAACAGACCGGACAATAACCAGTTCGCTGGAAAAAGACCCTTATCTTCAAGGATAGATCAAATTCCAAACAAATTCCAGAGACAATTTCACATTAATACTGGAGAAACATTAGGGCAGGTCACGGACGATCAAGCTGACGCCGAAGCTAGTGCTTATGCTGAAGCATATGCTAATGCTTACACCGACGCCTATGCACACTACATGGACGAACAAAACTACTTCACTGAAATGGAAGAACAAGGTATTGCCGAGCTTCCATACGAAACCGAAAACTTACAGAACAATGACATTCCAGCCGAGACAACAGACATAGCCGAACTTAATTTTTTAGTCTAAATCGTTCCTCGTTGCCTTATTTCCAATGTAGAACGAGGGACGGCAAGTTATTGAACTTCCTCATTGACAGTGGTTCTAACCAAAATTACATAAAGCCTTCATTAGTAGAAAATCCGAAAGAAAACAAAGAAGATTTTTACGCTAACTCGATTGGCGGAAAAATAACAATCATCCAACACGTCTTTTTAAATCTTTTCAGTCTATACCACACACCAATCAGATTTTTCATATTACCTACTCTCAGAACGTTTCATGGCATCTTGGGTAATGATACTATGAAACAACTTAACGTAATAATCGATGTCAGAAATGATATTCTCTTAGTAAATGGAAACAAACGATTCCGAATCAAACAATTGCCTGAACAGGCAATTAACAATATAAAAGTACGAACCGAACATATGTCCGATAGTCAAAGGAAAACAATAGACACCCTAACGAATACCTTTAGAAACCTTTTTGCAGACCCAGAACAAAAATTGACCTACGCTACAAATGTAGTAGGCGAGATCCGAACATCCTCAGACACCCCTGCTTACACCAAACACTATCCGTATCCTATTGCACTCAAACAAGAAGTAGACGACGGAATAATACGACCGTCTAGATCGCCATACAATGCACCAGTATGGGTAGTACCAAAAAAAACCGATGCCTCAGGGAAAAAAAAGTATAGACTAGTTATTGACTACAGAAAACTCAATCTAGTAACTATACCCGATCGATACCCTATGCCCGAAATAGGAGAAATCATAGCCCAACTAGGAAACAATAAATTTTTCACGGTCCTCGACCTAAAAAGCGGATTCCATCAGATCCCCTTAAAAAATCAAGACATCGAAAAAACGGCATTCGCAGTCAATGGCGGGAAATATGAATTCACAAGACTACCATTCGGTCTCAAGAACTCCCCCTCAATTTTCCAAAGAGCCCTAGATGACATTCTACGGGAACATGTTGGAAAAATTTGCTATGTCTACATTGATGACATTATCGTTTTTAGCAAAACGGAAAACGAACATGCTCATCACTTGAAACAAGTCTTCACGACGTTACAAAACGCAAACATGAAAGTACAGATGGATAAGTGCGAATTTTTCAAAAAGGAAGTTAACTTTTTAGGCTTCACTATCTCAGACCAAGGCGTAAAAACCAATCCACAAAAAGTTCAAGCGATTTCTAAATTTCCCATTCCCAAATCCCTCAAAGAGCTGAGATCATTTTTAGGCCTCTCTGGTTACTACCGCAGATTCATAAGAGACTACGCAAAATTGGCGAAACCACTCACCACTCTATTGAGAGGCGAAGGCGGCCGAATCTCAACCAGAATATCAGACAAAGTCCCAATAAGTATGAATAAGCAGGCGATAGAGGCTTTCGACAAAATCAAACAGACGCTCATTTCAACAGACGTCATTCTAAAATACCCCAACTTTAATAAAGAATTTCACTTAACAACAGACGCTTCAAACTTTGCAATCGGAGCTGTCCTCGAACAAGAGAGCAAACCCATTACCTTCATATCTCGCACTCTGTCAAAACCAGAAGAAAACTACGCGACAAATGAGAAAGAGATGCTTGCAATTGTTTGGGCTTTGCAGAGCCTTCGAACATACCTATACGGTAGAGCCAAGGTCGTAATATTTACAGACCACCAACCTCTTACATTCGCCCTAAGCAATAAAAACCATAACGCTAAATTAAAACGTTGGAAAGACTTTTTAGAAGAATTTAATCACGAACTTAAATACAAACCAGGAACTTCCAACGTAGTGGCAGACGCTTTATCCAGAAACCCAATTATCGAGTTAAACAGTACCGAGGCCACAGTAATGAGCGACGAAAGTTCGTCACACAATTTAATCCCTTCAATGGAAGTACCCATTAATGTTTTTAAAAACCAACTCTTTATTTTAATCGGCGAAAAACACGACTACCGATTCGAAATTCCATTTCCAACATACCATAGACACATAGTAACTCGACCAAGCTACACAGAAACCGAATTAATCCAAATCTTTAAAGAAAGACTCGATCCAAGAATAGTTAACGGCCTATGCACTCCAGAACACATCATGTGACGAATTCAAGAATTCTACCCAGTCCATTTTTCATCTTATAAAATAAGATACACCCAAAGACAAGTAGAGGACATTAACGACATTAACAAACAAAGTGAAATAATAGCCCAAGAGCACCGACGAGCACATAGGAATGCTTCAGAAAATAAAACTCAAATCTTGGAAAAATCCTTTTTCCCATAGCTATATAAAAAAGTTAAAGAGATTGCGAAATCATGCTTAACATGCAAAGAATCCAAATATGACAGACACCCTCCAAATTCTGAAATTCAGAAAACCCCGATTCCCCAATCCCCAGGTGAAATCATCCATGTCGACATCTATATCACAGAGAAACACACTATATTAACAAGCATCGATAAATTTTCAAAATATGCCCAAGTAAAAATTTTAAAGTCAAGAGCCGCAGAAGATATAAAAATTCCACTGAGAGAAACCCTAATAGCATTCGGTATTCCAAAAATAATAGTCATTGATAATGAAAGAGCGCTGAATTCAGCATCTATTAAATTCCTTCTACAAGACCAATTAGGCATTCAAGTATTTACCACACCCCCTTACAGTTCAACTAGTAATGGCCAGATAGAAAGATTTCACTCTACCCTATCAAAAATAATGGCATGCCTCAGAAAAGACAACAGTGACATGAATTTCACCGATGTTCTTTTTAAAGCAGTTCAGGAATATAACTCGTCTATTCACTCTGTAATCGGAAAAAAACCAAGAGACACATTCTTCGGTATGGCAGTCTGTAACGACCCGGATAAAGCAGAAGAAAATAGGAAAAAAATAGTGGACAAAATTACAGGAAAACAAAAAGCTGACTTAGAATACCACAACAAAGACAAGAACGAGGTAAAGAATTATGAGCAAGGGGAGGTAATTTACGTCAAAATCGACAAAAGATTGGGTTCAAAGTTGACACCCAGGTATAAAAAAGAAATAGTAGCAGAAAATAGAAACTCAACCATCAAAACACAGTCAGGGAAAATAGTACACAAAAATAATTTTAGAACTTAATTTACAGGATCATTTTACCAACATGCTTGGGGATAACGACAGTCCTCGACTACTCAAATTCACAAGTCATTTCAATAGACACTGGACTAGCAGCTAAACAGGACGGCACCTTTAAAATAATCCACATTTTTGATTTAGAGAAATATGCAATTATCTACTCATCATTGGAAAACTCACTTCAATCACTCAACCTATCTCACCCATTATACCCATACCTCTCTTTTGAGCTGTCGCAAGTCAAAAATGACTTAAAAAGACTCAAACCCCCAACTAAAAACAAAAGAGCAATTGAAGCCTTAGGCACAGCGTGGAAATGGTTGGCAGGAACCCCGGACCCCCACGATCATGAGGTTATAATTAATAAAATAAATGATCAACTAGAGAATAATAACAAACAAGTTGGCATAAACCGAATAATAAATGATAAAATTAATCAATTGACAAATGTAACTAACGCAATCCTAAAAGTAACCTTAAGTTCAGAAGAAATTGTTAACCAAAAAGCAAATATTCTTAGATATAAAATACAATTGGTAAAAGAAGAATTAACTAATATTTTACATGCAATTACATGGGCAAAGTCAAATACTGTAAATTCATTTATTTTCTCAGCAATTGAAACCGACATTGTAGAACAAATTTTTAAGAAAGAAAACAATTTATTTTTTAACATTGAAGAACTTTTAGAATTCTCTGAAGTAAAACTTGCTACAAACGGTAAAGACTTAATTTACATAATTAGCATTCCAACCATTAGCTTAGATAAATGCAGAACACGTAAAGAAAGCCCAAATTATCAATAATATAAAATACGAAAATTTACTAGAATGTAAGAATGAGCTATATGCCATAAAAGAAAATTGTGAAAATCATAATGACAGGACAATATGTAGTAGAGATAAATTAATAGATTTAAGTAATGACACTTGCCTTCACGCACTGCTTAACCTACAAAAACCAGAATGCACCATAATCAACAATCAACACATTCCGAATTTTGAGGCGATACTCCCACGTACCATAATGCTGAACGGATTCGACGGTTTCGTTACATTAGACGAAAAAACACTGCAACTCCGGGGAACATACATCATCCAATACCGAAACTCCACAGTGAGAATCGGCGACAGGAGCTACAAGACAGAAGAAGTCCAACCTGCGGAGCCAGAACCACCCCTGTTCCAGCTAGCAGTGGAAAGAACTAGACTGGACGAAGTACTCTCGCTGCAAATGATCAAAGAGCTAAACATAAACAACACCAAGACACTGGAGAAACTCGGAGCCAAAGAAACTACACAGGCAACTCTCAGCTACACCTCGCTCAGCATCCTATCACCAGTAATAGTAGGACTAGCCATCGAGCTCACCAGAAGAATAAGAGATGCAGCCTCAGAGACGAGAAGAACAGATGAAGAAAATGCACCAGACAATAGAACTCCAGTAGGGGTTTATGTGACGACCGAGGACGCTCGCACTTAAAGGGGGAAGAGTTAACACCCTGCATGTCAAAGTCCCAACACAACAACAACAATACAAGTACATAGGCAACCTGGTCAAATAAAATATAAGCAGACAGACAACAACATCAATATGGCTGATAAGACAACAACAACAACTACGAGCGGCTAAACCAAAACTACAAATTAAGCAACTACCAAATCACGCGGACACAGGTTGCGCAAGAAGCCACAGTGACCGTGGGACCAGCGGATGCAAGACGACACCCAACCAAACCCAGGTATTAAGGTATGCAGCACCAACAACAGCAGCAGTAACAACGACCAATGGCAGCCCAAGACGACAACAGCGGTATGAACAGCAGCGGCAGCATAAACAGCGACGCCGGCAGAGCGTAGGTTAAGTGGATAATCATAAGGCACAATTGTTTTAGTTCTAATCAAACCATAAATAAATACTGACGTATTTTTTTAAAAAGAAATAACATAATTTCTTAATTTATGTAAGAATAAAAAAAAAGTATAATAGTAAAAAAAAATTGCAAGCGAATGCATTTCAACTGCAGTTTTTGTTATTTAAGAGCCATCTAAAACAATAAAACTGATAAATGCACTAAAACTGTGTACTCTACTGGACGTAAGACCTAAAAACCTAATTTTGGTAAACAGGTGCCTGATTTTGTATTTTGGAAAGTTCAATCATAAACTTACTGCAGCTGCGATCATAAATCAATGGTTTTCACGTTGAACTCTTTACTGAAAGAAATAATTGTAAAATAACCGCTCTTTTTTTATGACAGGTACTTGTACAACACAATTTTTTCGCAGGTACTTGTACCTAGTAGAGTTTTAGGGTATTTAACACCCTTTTGTGGTTTTCACACGCCCATATTATTAAATTTAGCAACCCAAAAAATTCATTAAAAAATTTGCCAAAAATAAAGTGCCTGCTTCTTACATTCTACACATTCCAAAAGAACGTGTCCGCCTCAAATGCAACGGATTTTTGCCAATAATGCTATTCTTAAAAAATCTGCAATTTCGATATTTTTCCACCGATCTTTAAAGTTGATATGATTTTAGAAAGCTAACAGTTAGGGCTAACTAAGAAAAATAAAATATTTTTTAAATCATTATCTTCTGGGGTTAAATTACAGTTATATTGGGTTTTTTGAATTTTTGACCGATTTCTCAAAATCGTCGATGCACCACCTCAGGATGACCTCCAAAAATTGATTTTTTTTTTTTTTTACAGATATTGCTTTCATACCGTATCATCTATTTATGATACAGCGTTTTCCAAAATGGAAAAAAAGTGAAATTCACTCCACCCTACTGTGCAGTCTTTACATATATTATTGCTGCAATTTGTTAATGGTTGAACACCTATTTTTTTGAGTTTAGTCCACTTGTTTTTAGAGTTAATTAACTTTAAATTTACATTTTTTAATTGGAACGAACTGATCATATAGGTAACTTATATTAAAGTTAAGGAGTTCCAGTTGGGCGTTCCACTTAAGTGTATTGTAACAGTCATTAAGCGCATTACAGTCAATATTCTTATAGTCACGATATTTGATAAGTTCGTCATGATAGTCTAAACAGTAGTCAAACGTTATAAATATGAGGTCGTGTTTGGAATAAGCAGGGACTAGCAGTTGTTCATACTTCAGTACTTTAGGAGGCATATTAATAAAAAATAGGTCTAAAAGGGTACTACTAGTTTTAGTGAAGTGCGTAGGCATTGTGGTGTTGACCAGTTTAAGCACCTGCATGCTCTCTAATAAATGTTTGTATCAAAGCGCTAAAAATGCTTAGATGTAATGATGGGGAATTATTTGTTTTTGAAAATCTCGAAATGTCTGTTCTGCGACTTTTTGAATTTCCCTCTAGTTTAGCGGGAATAAGCTATTTCCCGCTAAAATTTAAACCCGCAGTTTCCAAACCGTAAAAGCTACAGATTGTTAAAAAGATGTTATTGAGGGTTTTTAGTCGTGTTTTTATACCTATTTTTCTAAATTACTCAGGTAACATTTTATAGATAAAATAATACCATTTGGCTATTTTAGAAAAATTGACACATGTCGTCCTTATTTCAATATGTTATGGCCAATAAAATTCCGTGTTTTTTCGTATATCACACATATCTGTAAAAATCATAGCTCGCAAATAACTGTTGACCGTTTTTCTTCTTGCGCTCTCGTTGCGAGCACAACCGAAAAAGTTCATACTCTCTCGCTCTGGCTCTGAGCAAGAGACTCTTGCTGTCTTCATTTATGTTTTCTGTTGAGCTCTTTGTATGTCGCTCTTTCAATGAGCAGTGCGTAAAGAGCGGAACGAGAAACGCTCGCACACTGAGAGTCAGCAAAAGACCGATTGACCGAAAAACTCAACGCAAACGGTCTTCACATTTACTTTCGTTGTTGTGAAAAATAAATAATATAATTTGTTTAATAGAACAATTTAAATTTATTTTCAAATATTTTTGTTAACAAGTTCCATTTCGATTCCATATTCAATATAACAAAATGCTATCAAAAAGCAAAAAAAAAGTTTCAGAAAATGGTGTTTTTAAATTTTTTTTGCATTAAACGCGTTCGAACGTACGTTCGTGGCCCGTGGAAATGCCCAAATATATTTTTTGTAACATTTTTTATATATTATGTGTTAAGCTTTATAACTAAGTAAGGCGTTCAGATTTTCTGCACTAATCGAACTTCTTCGTTCACTTAATATAAAGTGTAGGGCTGAGAATGCCCGTTCGACGGAAACTTGCGTTGCAGGTGTAGCCAGTACAACCTGCGCTAGTGCACTTATATGAGGAAACTTAAGCTGCAAGTCATTAAAAATTCCAATATATTTGAATTTAATGACAAGCGACCAAATGTAACGTCGAAGTTTTCGATGTCACCATAAATTTTGACATGTTTTGCAGAAAAAGGATCTTTTTTGCTTTCTGACACTGTCTGAAAATCTTCCAAAAATGCCGAGAACAGCGACTTCTCTTCAGATGAGGATGCGGTTGAAATAATTGACGAGAATGAGGAGTCAAACATCTCTTCACGCACAGGAGTTCCGAGCGCAGGAACATTTCGTGTTTGTGCCTTAAATAATAAAGCGATAATAAGTATGAAATGTTTTTTGGATTTTAGTTTAGTACAAGTATTAGTTTTTGACGAAGACAATTTTAATTATTAACATAGTAGACCTGGTATGCCCATATTCCTGGCACTTCGAGCATTGAACTGGGCCGTTCCGTTTGTGTGGTTCCTCAACAGTGTTCCGGCTATGTAACAGGAGCTGTAGCTTGTAGATCGGGTGCACTTCATTTTTCTTTGGAGCTTTACTGTCTGGCTCCAGCTCAACTTTGAGGAGAGGTTGCGGTATTTTACTTTTGTTTATTATATTTGTGACTCTCTTAGCGAGAAAGCCCTTTCTCGGAGACATAGCTAAAGTAAGCGTTATTTTTGGCCAAAGAGAGTCGCCGTTCGTCTTGCTCGCGCTGACGCTGAGCACGGCTATCGTAGTGATTCATCGTAGTTAACACTTGCTCAATTAAAATTATATTTGATTTGCTTATAGTTTATATAATAGCTTAATTATACTTTCACAAATTGTTTAGTGATCGATCGCATCGCACTAGGGGGCTTTTGGCCAAAATTTTAGATTTTTACCGGATTAATTCGGAGCGCTTTAAAGAATCACGTATGCGCGGTCCGTCTGCACCTAAGTACTTAAGAACAAACATTTACAAGTAAGCCTATAAGCCTTTAAAAAGACCTTTCCAACGATATATATATAGTACGTATCTGTAGCTTTTACGGTTTCAATTTTAGCGGGAAATTCCAAAAGTCGTAGAACAAACATTTCTATATTTTTGAAAAGGAATAAATCCCTATCATTACATTTTAGGTTTTTTAGCGTATGATACAAACAGACAAACTGACTTTTCATCTCATCTGACTAAAAATTTCAAATTTAATTGTCTTTTGAACTAGTTAACGGATTTGATATTTTTGATTAGAATTTAAAAAAAATAAAAAAATGTTTTCCAAAATGCCCCATTATCTGCGATCGCATTAATTTTTCTCCTCCCACTTACACCCCCGTATCTCGTGAACCAGGTGAATTGGAAAAAGTTCTAGTATGCCATTTTGTAAGTTAGGACTAAACTTTTCGATCGGTTTATAACTCGATCTGATCGAACAGTCATAGAAAATTTTCCATATTAGCTGTATATATTGCTAGTTACCTTTCGCAACCCTTGTGCTGATTTCGTTACTAGCGTGAACTGCCGTCCGCAGTGATTGAATCTGTTAGCTTGTATTGTTTGATAAGCGAAATATCATCACCAGTGTCTATAAGTAACTTCAGAGGTTGTGTTGTATTGGATTGTAAGATTAAAAGGCTATTTAGGTTTTGACTTAGGTTAAATATTCTGCTGATTTAGTTTGAGCTAAGGGGACGTTTTTTGTTTTCTGACTGCTGATTTTTGGTTATTATTCTAACGTTATTATTACTGTTGTGTTGTCTATTATTGTATCTGTTATTATTGTGACCATTATAGTTATAGTTGTTGTTGTTATTTCTGTTGGTACTAAATCTGTTGTTGTTGTTGTTGTTGTTTCGAAAATTATAGTAATTGTTGTAATTTCTTGGTCTGTTATTGTTGTAGTATGACCTGACCTATTGTTCTGTCTATTAGGATTATAGAATCGGTTGTTATGCCCAGCATAAAATATTGTGCTGTTTTGATTTGCTGAGCCAGTGCTGCTACTTACGAATTTTGCGATCACCATTCATTATTATTTGGCTTGAACTGCTGTTGATAATGTAAGCGAGCGTAAGTGATCTTGTCAGCGATTCTATTTCTGTTGTTTAAGTATTAGTTGGCTTTCCATCTTGTTTTAAGATCACCAGTTTTTCTCCTAAAACTTGTACGGATTCTCACTTAATATTCTTTTTAAATGTCGTGATGTCTGTAATTTTTGTTTAAGTAGTTATTCGAAGTCTCGCGTCACCTTTTAATTTTGTTTTAGTGAAACGAATAGCTGTCGTTTCATGAGTACCTTAATTATCGTCCAGGAGCTCTAGCGAATTGATGAAGCTTTGCAGGTTTTTGACTGTGCCGTAAAAATCATGGACAATCTTTACAGCTGAGCTTAGAAATTCTAGAGTTGAATGTGCCATTGCTTGAGAGTTTTGTTTTTCGGAGTTTAGTTTTAAAAAATATCAAAATTATATTTAATATATCGATTTCAAATATCAATATATTTTATATATTTGGTATGTAATGTACAATTCCTGCTGCATTATTATTTTTGCACAGAAATTTAGAATTTTATTATTACTTTTGTTATAGGTAGCATACCATTTCAATTTAAGCTAGATAATCTTACTTTTTTTTTTTATTATTTTCAGTCATTACATATTATAATTTAATTGTTAATTTATTTAATTTTATTTTTATTTTAATTTTGTTTTATCATTTTTATTAATTTAACTTTTTGTCGACTGATTTTAGTTGGAGTAAATAAATAAATAAATAAATAAACAATCATTTTATTTTAGCAGGAGCACCCCTAATGTTTGTATGCATTTATCTTTAAAACTCTCTTGAGTGCATTTGCTCACACACACAAACAGAGCAAGTGCAGCGAACAAGCGGGAAGCATAGAAAGCAATTGATTACAGCTATGCAAAGGGAAGGGTGCCATTATAGATAAAGATTAGCGCGGTTAAGCATAGCTTTGCATAGCAACGAAGCGAGTTTCGGCGTTCAAAAGATCAAGGCTAATCGACAGGTCAAGATAACTCAGTGCCATTTTTTTTTATAAAACGTTAAACGTGCCCTTAGAGGTTATATAAAATACTAGGGGGATCCGCCCCCTGCTCGCTTCGCTCACCAACCACCGGCTCCCTTCGCTCGCGAAATAGATACTTGAAAAAGAGGAGCACTTTTTATATTTTAGTTGAATAAACTTCTTTTAGGCAAACATAAATTACTTTTCTATTTTTATCTATAAAACATTCTGTAACCCGGGCACAACACAAATTTACTGATTCTGAGATCCGATCATTTTAACGTGTTTGTATGTAAGAATAGAATAAAAGTATAATAGTAAAAAAAAATTGCAAGCGAATGCATTTCAACTGCAGTTTTTGTTATTTAAGAGCCATCTAAAACAATAAAACTGATAAATGCACTAAAACTGTGTACTCTACTGGACGTAAGACCTAAAAACCTTATTTTGGTAAACAGCTGCCTGTTTTTGTATTTTGGAAAGTTCAATCATAAACTTACTGCAGCTGCGATCATAAATCAATGGTTTTCACGTTGAACTCTTTACTGAAAGAAATAATTGTAAAATAACCGCTCTTTTCTTATAACAGGTACTTGTACAACCCCATTTTTGGCAGGTACTTCTACCTAGTAGAGTTTTAGGGTATTTAACACCCTTTTGTGGTTTTCACACGCCCATATTATTAAATTTAGCAACTCAAAAAATTCATTCAAAAATTTGCCAAAAATAAAGTGCCTGCTTCTTACATTCTACACATTCCAAAAGAACGTGTCCGCTTCAAATGTAACGGCGTTTTGCCAATAATGCTATTCTTAAAAAATCTGCAAGTTCGATATTTTTCCAACGATCTTTAAAGTTGATATGATTTTAGAAAGCTAACAGTTAGGGCTAACTAAGAAAAACAAGTATATTCCCGGCCGAGGTAATATACTCAGCCGTGATCAAGGTTTCCCCACAAGAATTTTTTATTTTTGGGAGACCTGCCGTTTGCAAAACGAAATATTTTCGCTACGCCACCAAAGTTAAGGTACTCCACATCCGGGGAACAAGAGAACCGCTTCCCTCTAATATGCCCCCTGACCCGCCTCAACAGCGAAAAGTGGATAAATCGGCAAACCTCACTTTCACGCTCAAGTTCATTAACGAATCTCACAAGTAGACCATAAATTAAACACGTTGTACACTCACTTCCACCAAACTTAGTTAATTTTCCACTCTACCGGGTATTTTATCGTCGGCGCATGCAAAACTCTAGCGTTGGCCACTCCACGATTTCGACAAAACGAAGATCGACTACTGTTATGTGCAATGCCGGTTATTGCTTATAACGGAACATTCACTTGCCGTCACCAACCAAATTGCCAACGTAAATTGTGGTTACTACTCACTTGGTTTTCTCAGAACACTTTTGCTGTAATTAAACGCCAATCCACTTTAGTCCACTTAATAGGTTACTTTTATTCAGTTTATATTCTTTTCACTCTTCTCGCTTTAACTTAACTCTCTACTTTTCACAACGCTACGCGTATTTTCAATCTTCTCCCTTCAGTGTTCTCGCTCTAATTAAATCGCAATTCGTTCGTCGCTTTGCGTTGGAGCCCTCCGCTCCCGAACTCACCACACTAAGCGGCGAACGAACTGGGCGCTCTCTTCCTTGCTTTTCTTCTCTTAACTTATATCTACTCTTAAAACTATGGAGGGACCTTGATCCAGCGGCCCTCTCTCAAGCGCTCTTTCGTGGCTGCTTATTAACAAATTTATAAGTAATAACAGAAAAATAAAAAAAGTATAAAGAGTAACAAAATCAAAATGTAAAATATAGAAAAATTAATAACAAAATGAATCGTCTAACAGCGCCGATGACGCCCCAAATGTGAGCGCCTCACATCTCCCCTCTCCTTCGGAAGCGTGACGACCACGGATCCATTCTCGTGGACCGTCACATTGTAAATGCGATTCCCCACGTTCACCCGCGCCCTCGAGCTGGCTCAAGATACGCAACTCCCTCTCAATCGCCTCCAATGCGGTCGGGGTGAACCGGTGCCCCTTGGGCCTTATTGTTCAGTTCGAACGGCGCACGGCATAGATTTCATCCGGCCGTATGTCCTCCGGGTCCATCGACGACTCGGTGCCCGCCGAAGAGTCTTAGACAGCTCCCCTTGGGTTTGGGGAAGGGTCCTCGACTTTGCTCGGGGGCGGCAACGCGTTAGCCTCCTCCAGCACTTCTTCGAGGCCCTCCTCCCAGCAATACAACACGTCATCTTCATCCTCCTCTAACTGTATCCTTTCTCTCACCGGAATGCGGGATGTATAGCCGATGAACCGGCGGCCGCGGAATGCCCCTCTCAAGACCGATGAACAACGTCCGCACCCTCGGACTGCAGCGTCATACGGGGCCGGTTTCTCCTCGCAAACATGCCCCTCCATTTCCGAATTCATCTCGTATCTATAATTATAAAAAGTAAAATTTTGTAATTTTAAGTATTAAACATTCTTAGGGTATCAGCGATCGTTAATGTTTGGCGGTTGGTTCGGCGTGATCGACTTCTTCTCGGCTGTCGATCGAACTATCTCGATGGAAAGGTTTTATAGCTGAGCTATGTTAGCTACCCTACGTTTCTTTTCGCCTTCCTTCGCCAGCCTGACAATGTTGGGGGACATGAACTTGACCACCCGGTATGGTCCCTCAAATTTCGGTGCTAACTTCGCCGCAAATCCATCTCCAGCCTTAGATAACTGATGCTGTCGCAACAATACGAGCATGTTTATTGTAGGTCGCCATTCTCTCCGCCGCAAATTGTAATGTTGCCCTTGATCGCTGGACGCCTTTTGTAGATTCCCTCGCACGATATCGAATATTTCCTTCAAACGGTTGGCCTTCTCCTGAGGACTTTGCGTTACCGTTGCTGTTCCTGGGGTAACTTCATCGTATAACGCCGACGGCAAACGCGGCTCTCGGCCCTGTAATAAGAAAGCTGGGAAGAAACCTGTCGAATCTGCAACGCTAGAATTGATGGCGAGCGTTATTTCCGGTAACAACTCATCCCACGAATCCTGCTTGCCCGAAATGAACTGAGCTATCATCATCTTCACGGTCCGATTTTTTCTCTCCGTTGGGTTCTCTTGGGGGCAGTATGGGGCCGTTCCGTTTGTGTGGTTCCTCAACAGTGTTCCGGCGATGTAACAGGAGCTGTATCTTGTAGATCGGGTGCACTTCATTTTTCTTTGGAGCTTTACTGTCTGGCTCCAGCTCAACTTTGAAGAGAGGTTGCGGTATTTTACTTTTTTTTGTTATATTTGTGACTCTCTTAGCGAGAAAGCCCTTTTCTTTTAACGCACTTGCGATCTCGGAAGGGGGGACATCCGGTTCAATACCTTTAAGTACCACCTGCAGGCCCTTGCTGCTTTTTAGTTGATAGGTGTAAAAGCTTTTTTTACCTTCATTCAGATAACGGGGAGATTTTACGGAAATGCTCCTCGTCTTTTGTTTGGAGCTTTATTTCGTGAATATTTCCTTTTATTAAAGGAATGACATGAAAATTGTTGTTTCCAATGAGATCAACAATCTTGTTCACCAGTGCGTTGGATATCTTCTCCCGAATGTATATAGGTAGGGGCTTTATTTGGTCTGGTCGTTGACAGTATCAGCCAGCGGCGCAAACCTATTGTTGGTGTTTACTGGGTCCCCAGCAGTTTGGGTTGAGTCACCGCGGTTAATTTTTGTTTTATTTCCCCGAATTTTTTGTGGGCTAAGTTTTCGCTTGGGTACTATTTGAATGTAGCGATCCATTCCGGTCTGCCTAGCTAGAACCGCTGGTTTTGCCGCTGCGCTTGCATTCGAAGCAGTAGTTCAAAGAGCTTGTGCTTGGTCAGCAGAAGATGGTACGACGACTGTTGACAGAGTTAAAGTTGTTGTTGCCGTAGCGTCAGGTGCAGCAACTTGTGAGGGCAAATTTGGTGGCGATAGCGGTTTTCGCGGGGAGGCGGTCGGTATTGGAGAGGCAAACTCTTCGCTCCAGGTTTTTGGAGTTGTAGTTGGTAAAATCGGAGAGCAAGAACGCGCTCTCGCATCTTCTATAGCTAAGAGGTTCTGCTTTGATTTTTCGATTGTTTGTGGTGTTGTGTCGGAGACATAGCTAAAGTAAGCGTTATTTTTGGCCAAAGAGAGTCGCCGTTCGTCGCTGACGCTGGGCACGGCTATCGTAGTAATTCATCGTAGTTAACACTTGCTTAATTAAAATTCTATTTGATTTGTTTATAGTTTATATAATAGTTTAATTATTCTGAAATTTTAGATTTTTACCGCACTTGGGTACAATTTAATTTTGATTAATTCGGAGCGCTTTGAAGAATCATGTCTGCGCGGTCCGTCTGCACCTAAGTACTTAAGAACAAAAATTTCCCGCTTAACTAGCGGGAAATTCAAAAAGTCGTAGAACAAACATTTCTATATTTTTGAAAAGGAATAAATCCCTATCATTACATTTTAGTTTTTTTAGCGTATGATACAAACAGACAAACTGACTTTTCATCTCATTTTGAGAAGTCCACTAAAACTTTCAAATTTAATTGTCTTTTGAACTAGTTAACGGATTTGGGTGACCGATTTATCAATCAACGCGTATTTTTGATTAGAGTTTAAAAAAAATAAAAAAATTTTTTCCAAAATGCCCCATTATCTGCGATTGCCTTAATCTTTCTCCTCCCACTTACACCCCCGTATCTCGTGAACCAGGTGAATTTAAAAAAGTTCTAGTATGCCATTTTGTAAGTTAGGACTAAACTTTTCGATCGGTTTATAACTCGATCTGATCGAACAGTCATAGCAAATTTTCCATATTAGCTGTATATATTGCTAGTTACCTTTCGCAACCCTTGTGCTGCTTTCGTCACTAGCGCGAACTGCCGTCCGCAGTGATTGAATCTGTTAGCTTGTATTGTTTGATAAGCGAAATATCATCACCAGTGTCTATAAGTAACTTAAGAGGTTGTGTTGTATTGGATTGTAAGATTAAAAGGCTATTTAGGTTTTGACTTAGGTTAAATATTCTGCTGATTTAGTTTGAGCTAAGGGAACGTTTTTGTTTTCTGACTGCTGAATTTTGGTTAGTATTCTAACTTTATTATTACTGTTTTGTTGTCTATTATTGTTTCTGTTATTATTGTGACCATTATAGTTATAGTTGTTGTTGTTATTTCTGTTGTTGTTGTTGTTTCGAAAATTATAGTAATTGTTGTAATTTCTTGGTCTGTTATTGTTGAAGTATGACCTGACCTTGTTGTTATTGTTCTGTCTATTAGGATTATAGAATCGGTTGTTATGCCCAGCATAAAATATTGTGCTGTTTTGATTTGCTGAGTCAGTGCTGCTACTTACGAATTTTGCGATCACCATTCACTCTTACAATTGTGTTATATGGCTTAAACTGCTGTTTGTGTTGCATATATGTTGGCTATTTCAGAGTTTAATTCGTCTATAATGTAAGCGAGCGTAAGTGATCTTGTCAGCGATTCTATTTCTGTTGTTTAAGTATTAGTTGGCTTTCCATCTTGTTTTAAGCTCATCAGTTTTTCTCCTAAAACTTGTACGGATTCTCACTTAATATTCTTTTTAAATGTCGTGATGTCTGTGATTTTTGTTTATGTAGTTATTTGAAGTCTCGCGTCACCTTTTAATTTTGTTTTAGTGAAATAACCGTCGTTTCATGAGTACCTTAAATATCGTCCAGGAGCTCTAGCGAATTGATGAAGCTTTGCAGGTTTTTGACTGTGCCGTAAAAATCATGGACAATCTTTCCAGCTGAGCTGAGAAATTCTAGAGTTGAATGTGCCATTGCTTGAGAGTTTTGTTTTTCGGAAAATTAATTTTTATTTGCTTGTGTTTCATCTGCCATATTATTTCAAATTAAAATTCTGCAGATTTATCCAAATTTTACGATAAAAAGGCTGTTATTTTTGCTTATTGAATCTTCTCCAAGGGAGACTTACAATAAGTTTATCAAGTCTTTTTTAATTAAGTTTGAATTACGGTGCCCCAAGGGTTTATAGCTGGACTGGAAGGTTGTTTCTAGGGTTGTCGAATATTTTTTTAAATATCGCATCGATAATATTTTTAGTTTTAAAAAATATCAAAATTATATTTAATATATCGATTTCAAATATCCTGCTCAGTCAACAAAGATGACCCTAATACAAACAAGCGGGAAAGGCTATAGTCGAGATCCCGACCATATGATACCCGTTACTTACTTTAATATATTGAAAAGTACTTTAAAGAAAATACTTGTTTTGCTCTGAAAACTTTAATTCGCCATAACTGTCGTTCTACATGTCCGATCTTGATGCGATTTAGTGGGATAATAGATAATGCTAATATATAACGGTAATAATCACAAAAAACGTATTATCTTAAAAACTGTGGGTGTGGTGGTTTTTCGCGATTTGCGGGGGCGGATGGGGGCGTGGATTAAATTTGAAACAAACTTGATCTGCGTGAGGTATATATAAATCTGTGTGCCAAATTTGGTTACTCTATCTCTTTTAGTTTCTGAGATTTCTTTGTTCAGACAGTTTTTCGCTATTTGCGGGGGCGGAGGGGGGCGTGGCCAAAATTTGAAACAAACTTGATCTGCGTGGGGTATATAGAAGTCTTTTAGTGAAAGTTTGGTATCTCTATCTCTTATGGTCTCTGAGATCCTTTTGTTCATACAGACAGACAGACGGACAGACGGACGGACGGACAGACACACATGGCTATATCGACTCGGCTGTTGATGCTGATCATGAATATATATACTTTATGTGGTCGGAGATGCCTCCTTCTCCCTGTTACATACATTTCAACGAACACAATATACCCTTATACTTATTTTTTATAAGTAACGGGTATAAAAAGTGAGGCAACTGCGGTGGAAATCACACAGCGAACTACAGAGGCTGTCCAGTGTATAAGGAACTAAAAAACCGTATCCGACGAGAACCAACAGCGCGCCATCAGCACCTGCCAGCTGGAGTTATAGCATCCTAAGCTACTCCCGACGTCTTTTTCGCCAAAGCAGCCAGGTCCTCATTTGGTCCCGCAAACACTATCAACGGCATATCTTTCGCTAGTGCTTTAAAATCTGGCTTGCAAAAACCAACTCCCTCAGCAGCACCCCCTAGTGTAATCCAAGAAGACTTGAGTATGGTTAACGCTCAGCAACCCATGCAGCAGTCACAAAGCTCTATTGAAGCAACGATTTTCACCCTACAACAAAGTATGATGGAATTCATGTCGTTTATGAGATCAACTATGCAAAACCTTATGCAAAATCAAAACACCTTGATACAAATGCTTGCACCTCAACAATCAAAATAATCAATGGCGCCTCTACGAATATCTCTGTGGAACGCCAACGGTGTTTCACGGCATAAACTTGAACTTACTCAATTCCTAAACGACAAACACATTGATGTAATGCTGCTTTCTGAGACGCATCTCACTAACAAATATAACTTCCAAATTCACGGCTATATATTCTACGGCACAGATCATCCGGACGGAAAAGCACACGGTGGAACCGGTATTCTAATAAGAAACCGCATCAAACATCAATTCCACAAAAGGTATGCGAAAAACTATCTACAAGCTACATCCATAACTGTACAATCGGACATCAACAATCTTACTATTGCTGCTGTATACTGTCCTCCCCGCTTGTGATCACTAAGGAAAGGCAGTTATACAACGCAATCATAAAACCAAGCAACAAACTCAACTATGTTTCCCCGGGTAGTCCTACATACTGGCCAGCAGACCCTAACAAACAACCAGACTTAATAGATTTTGCTGTGACAAAAAACATCCCACGCCATCTAATAAGCGCCGAAGCACTTTCGGATCTGTCATCCGACCACTCCCCCGTGTTATTAAATCCCCGGAATATATGGAATATCCTAATAGACTTACAACACACAGAACCAACTGGCTCAAGTACAAGAAATACATAAGCTCTCACCTCGATCTTACCCCGCAATTTAACATTGAAGCGGACATCGACTGCTCTGCTGATTTATTAGAATCTGTACTTGTTGAAGCTGCTAAAATCTCTACTCCACAACATGCGCATGTGCAGACCAATCAACGCAAAACTAATCTTCAAATAGAACAACATGTTCTGGAAAAGCGACGATTGCGACGTGAATGGCAGTCCCACCGGTCGCCATCTACCAAACAACGTTTTTAAGATGCTCCGCGCAGACTCAGCAAAGCTCTAAAGCAAGAAGAAACAGATGCCCAACGCCGCTACATAGAGCAATTGTCACCAACCAGTACCAAGCATCCTTTGTGGAGGGCTCACCCAACGCTAAGTGCGCCGATCGAAACGGTAACGCCTATAAGAAACTCCTCAGGCTGCTGGGCCCGTAGCGACATAGACAGAGCCAACACATTTGCCACTCACCTACGTAATGTATTCCAACCAAATCCCGCAACAAATTCATTCGTAATTTCTTCCTGTGCATCTCATAATCCAGGCGAGCCTGAACCACCTCAGTTCCGTCCGAACGAAATTGGAAAAGTCATAAAAGAACAGATGAAACCAAAAAAAGCTCCAGGCTGTGATCAAATAACTCAAAAAATGATCATTGAACTTCCAAACTGTGCTATTTCCCTCATCTGTAAGCTTTTTAACGCGATTACAACACTTGGCTTCTTCCCAAAAAAATGGAAGAAGTCGGTCATTATAATGATTTCCAAACCTGGAAAAGATCATACAATACCATCATCTTATAGACCAATTAGTCTACTACCGTGCTTGTCTAAGCTTTTTGAAAAATGCCTACTGACGCGCATAATTCCTCATCTGATAACACGCAATGCAATCCCAACACACCAATTTGGCTTCAGAGAAAAGAATGGAGCTATCGAGCAAGTCAACCGAATAACATCAGAGATACGTACAGCATACGAACATCAGGAATACTGCAGTGCAATATTCCTCGACGTCTCCCAGGCTTTCGATCGAGTGTGGCTTGATGGCCTCATGCACAAAACCAAAACGACGCTCCCGGTGTACACTCATAAGCTACTCGAGTCGTACCTCTACAATAGAGTCTTCGCAGTTAGATGCAACACTACTACATCTAATGATCACATTATAGAAGCTGGAGTTCCTCAGGGAAGTGTTCTGGGCCCAACACTATACGTAATATACACAGCGGACATCCCGATAAATGAGCGGCTAACAACATCTACGTTTGCAGACGATACCGCAATCCTTAGTCGCTCCAGATGCCCCATTCAAGCAACAGCACGTCTAGCTGAACATTTGGCGGTAGTAGAGAAATGGTTAGCCGACTGGCGTATTAAAATAAATAACCAACAAGCGGGAAAGGCTATAGTCGAGATCCCGACTATATGATACCCGTTACTTACTTTAATATATTGAAAAGTACTTTAAAGAAAATACTTGTTTTTCTCTGAAAACTTTAATTCGCCATAACTGTCGTTCTACATGTCCGATCTTGATGCGATTTAGTGGGATAATAGATAATGCTAATAGATAACGGTAATAATCACAAAAAACGTATTATCTTAAAAACTGTGGGTGTGGTGGTTTTTCGCGATTTGCGGGGGCGGATGGGGGCGTGGATTAAATTTGAAACAAACTTGATCTGCGTGAGGTATATATAAATCTGTGTGCCAAATTTGGTTACTCTATCTCTTTTAGTTTCTGAGATTTCTTTGTTCAGACTGTTTTTCGCTATTTGCGGGGGCGGAGGGGGGCGTGGCTTAAATTTGAAACAAACTTGATCTGCGTGGGGTATATAGAAGTCTTTTAGTGAAAGTTTGGTATCTCTATCTCTTATGGTCTCTGAGATCTAGGCGCTCACACGGACGGACAGACGGACAGACGGACATGGCTATATCGACTCGGCTATTGATGCTGATCAAGAATATATATACTTTATAGGGTCGGAGATGCCTCCTTCTACCTGTTACGCACATTCCAACGAACACAATATACCCTTATACTTATTTTTTATAAGTAACGGGTATAAAAATGTAAACACATCACGTTTACCCTCAACATGCAAACATGTCCTCCGTTAACACTCTCTAATAGGCAACTTCCACAAGCCAAAGAAGTAACGTACCTTGGCGTTCATCTTGATAGGCGGCTCACCTGGCGTCGTCACCTTGAAGCAAAGAAAACGCAGATTAAACTGAAAGCCAATAAACTTTATTGGCTCTTAAACCCCCGATCTCCTCTCAGCTTGGACTACAAGGTCCTACTCTACAATTCCACCATAAAACCAGTGTGGACCTACGGCTCGCAGCTATGGGGAAACGCGTGCAGTAGTAATATTGATATCATCCAGCGAGCACAATCGAAAATCTTGAGGACTATAACTGGGGCACCGTGGTATGTTCGAAACGACAACATTCATACAGATTTGAACGTTATATACGTTAAAGATGAGATAGCTCGACGAAAGGCGAGCTTAAGCTTTAGCTGTTAGTTAAGCTTTAAATATAAGATTTGATAAACTTATTGTAAGTCTCCCTTGGAGAAGATTCAATAAATAAAGCCAACGTAAAAAAAAAAAAAATATCAATATATTTTATATATTTGGTATGTAATGTACAATTCCTGCTGCATTATTATTTTTGCACAGAAATTTAGAATTTTATTATTACTTTTGTTATAGGTAGCATACCATTTCAATTTAAGCTAGATAATCTTACTTTTTTTTTTTATTATTTTCAGTCATTACATATTATAATTTAATTGTTAATTTATTTAATTTTATTTTTATTTTAATTTTGTTTTATCATTTTTAATAACTTAACTTTTTGTCGACTGATTTTAGTTGGAGTAAATAAATTAATAAATAAACAATCATTTTATTTTAGCAGGAGCACCCCTAATGTTTGTATGCATTTATCTTTAAAACTCTCTTGAGTGCATTTGCTCACACACACAAACAGAGCAAGTGCAGCGAACAAGCGGGAAGCATAGAAAGCAATTGATTACAGCTATGCAAAGGGAAGGGTGCCATTATAGATAAAGATTAGCGCGGTTAAGCATAGCTTTGCATAGCAACGAAGCGAGTTTCGGCGTTCAAAAGATCAAGGCTAATCGACCGGTCAAGATAACTCAGTGCCATTTTTTTTTATAAAACGTTAAACGTGCCCTTAGAGGTTATATAAAATACTAGGGGTATCCGCCCCCTGCTCGCTTCGCTCACCAACCACCGGCTCGCTTCGCTCGCGAAATAGATACTTGAAAAAGAGGAGCACTTTTTATATTTTAGTTGAATAAACTTCTTTTAGGCAAACATAAATTACTTTTCTATTTTTATCTATAAAACATTCTGTAACCCGGGCACAACACAAATTTACTGATTCTGAAATCCGATCATTTTAACGTGTTTGTATGTAAGAATAAAAAAAAAGTATAATAGTCAAAAAAAATTGCAAGCGAATGCATTTCAACTGCAGTTTTTGTTATTTAAAAGCCATCTAAAACAATAAAACTGATAAATGCACTAAAACTGTGTACTCTACTGGACGTAAGACCTAAAAACCTAATATTGATAAACAGGTGCCTGATTTTGTATTTTGGAAATTTCAATCATAAACTTAATGCAGCTGCGATCATAAATCAATGGTTTTCACGTTGAACTCTTTACTGAAAGAAATAATTGTAAAATAACCGCTCTTTTTTTATGACAGGTACTTGTACAACACAATTTTTTAGCAGGTACTTGTACCTAGTAGAGTTTTAGGGTATTTAACACCCTTTTGTGGTTTTCACACGCCCATATTATTAAATTTAGCAACCCAAAAAATTCATTAAAAAATTTGCCAAAAATAAAGTGCCTGCTTCTTACATTCTACACATTCCAAAAGAACGTGTCCGCCTCAAATGTAACGGATTTTTGCCAATAATGCTATTCTTAAAAAATCTGCAAGTTCGATATTTTTCCACCGATCTTTAAAGTTGATATGATTTTAGAAAGCTAACAGTTAGGGCTAACTAAGAAAAATAAAATATTTTTTAAATCATTATCTTCTGGGGTTAAATTACAGTTATATTGGGTTTTTTGAATTTTTGACCGATTTCTCAAAATAGATCGTCGATGCGCCACCTCAGGATGACCTCCAAAAAAATTGATTTTTTTTTCTTACAGATATTGCTTTCATACCGTATCATCTATTTATGATACAGCGTTTTCCAAAATGGAAAAAAAGTGAAATTCACTCCACCCTACTGTGCAGTCTTTACATATATTATTGCTGCAATTTGTTAATGGTTGAACACCTTTTTTTTTCAGTTTAGTCCACTTGTTTTTAGAGTTAATTAACTTTAAATTTACATTTTTTAATTGGAACGAACTGATATAGGTAACTTATATTAAAGTTAAGGAGTTCCAGTTGGGCGTTCCACTTAAGTGTATTGTAACAGTCATTAAGCGCATTACAGTCAATATTCTTAAAGTCACTATATTTGATAAGTTCGTCATGATAGTCTAAACAGTAGTCAAACGTTATAAATATGAGGTCGTGTTTGGAATAAGCAGGGACTAGCAGTTGTTCATACTTCAGTACTTTATGAGGCATATTAATAAAAAATAGGTCTAAAGGGTACTACTACTTTTAGTGAAGTGCGTAGGCATTGTGGTGTTGACCAGCTAAAGCGCCTGTATGCTCTCTAATAAATGTTTGTATCAAAGCGCTAAAAATGCTTAGATGTAATTATGGGGAATTATTTCTTTTTGAAAGTCTCGAAATGTCTGTTCTGCGACTTTTTAAATTTCCCTCTAGTTTAGCGGGAATAAGCTATTTCCCGCTAAAATTTAAAACCGCAGTTTCCAAACCGTAAAAGCTACAGATTGTTAAAACGATGTTATTGAGGGTTTTTAGTCGTGTTTTTATACCTATTTTTCTAAATTACTCAGGTAACATTTTATAGATAAAATAATACCATTTGGCTATTTTAGAAAAATTGACACATGTCGTCCTTATTTCAATATGTTATGGCCAATAAAATTCCGTGTTTTTTCGTATATCACACATATCTGTAAAAATCATAGCTCGCAAATAACTGTTGACCGTTTTTCTTCTTGCGCTCTCGTTGCGAGCACAACCGAAAAAGTTCATACTCTCTCGCTCTGGCTCTGAGCAAGAGACTCTTGCTGTCTTCATTTATGTTTTCTGTTTAGCGCTTTTCGTTGAGCTCTTTGTATGTCGCTCTTTCAATGAGCAGTGCGTAAAGAGCGGAACGAGAAACGCTCGCACAATGAGAGTCAGCAAAAGACCGATTGACCGAAAAACTCAACGCAAACGGTCTTCACATTTACTTTCGTTGTTGTGAAAAATAAATAATATAATTTCTTTAATAGAACAATTTAAATTTATTTTCAAATATTTTTGTTAACAAGTTCCATTTCGATTCCATATAACAAAATGCTATCAAAAAGTAAAAAAAAAGTTTCAGAAAATGGTGTTTTTAAATTTTTTTTACAACCTGCGCTAGTGCACTTATATGAGGAAACTTAAGCTGCAAGTCATTAAAAAATTTTAATATATTTGAATTTAATGACAAGCGACCAAATGTAACGTCGAAGTTTTCGATGTCAGCATAAATTTTGACATGTTTTGCAGAAACAGGATCTTTTTTGCTTTCTGACACTGTCTGAAAATCTTCAAAAAATGCCGAGAACAGCGACTTCTCTTCAGATGAGGATGCGATTGAAAGAATTGACGAGAATGAGGTGTCAAACATCTCTTCACGCACAGGAGTTTCGAGCGCAGGAACATTTCGTGTTTGTGCCTTAAATAATAAAGCGATAATAAGTATGAAATGTTTTTTGGATTTTAGTTTAGTACAAGTATTAGTTTTTGACGAAGACAATTTTAATTATTAACATAGTAGAACCTGGTATGCCCATATTCCTGGCAGTTCGAGCATTGAACTGGGCCGTTCCGTTTGTGTGGTTCCTCAACAGTGTTCCGGCGATGTAACAGGAGCTGTAGCTTGTAGATCGGGTGCACTTCATTTTTCTTTGGAGCTTTACTGTCTGGCTCCAGCTCAACTTTGAAGAGAGGTTGCGGTATTTTACTTTTGTTTATTATATTTGTGACTGTTCATGCAAACCAGCACTTGAACTCTGTCGCGATGTTATTCGGAACTTCGGAACTAGTGTTTAAGCACGATCGCCAATCCCTAACTTATAACACTTATGCGTTGGTTTAAGAACTGACCTCGTTTATTGAGTTGTATGGGGTTATATAGGTTATCTTATGTAATAATTAGACAGATTTCGATATAGTGTTTACAATGTTTTGGCTTACTCTAATCATTGTGTATATGTGATCTTATATACTAATAGGATATAGTCCATATGGTGTTAAAGTATGATTGGCTTCTTCTTACTTATTGTTCTATGCCATCTACTTATTTATTTAGAGTGAGTTTACCATAGTGATAACGTGTACTTGGTTCCTTTTTACTTATTGTATAGATTAGCGTTGTAATATGTTTGACTCCTTTCTTCACATTCTTTTGTTACATGTAGTGTGTTCTTATCTATTTTGAGCATACAGGCTCACACATTAGTCTATTATTTCTGAGCGCCAGGATCGCTACCCATGTGGTAATTCTTCGCTGTCGTGACCTTTTCAAGTGGTTTGTGTTCCAAATCTGTCAAGCAGCCCGAGGGCTGTTTAATTCGTATGTTCATTTATATACATTTTGCGGGGGGCCGTTGTTAAGTGGTTGTCGTTGGCAACCCGAAATCTATATTAATTTTTTGCTTATTCGTTTTACATTTTTTTATTACATATATTATACCTATCGCTATTATTCCAATCAGTGTTAAGGACGTGTGTCCGGTTACATTGTGAAATTCTATGTTTCTTAGCTTAAATTTATTTTGTCTTTGTTCTTCTATTAACATTTTAATTTTATCAATTTCTTCTGTATTGTTTATCAACTTATTTGTTAGTGGTCTTATTTGAGTAAGTGGGATGTTACTTGCTAATTTTATTAAAGGGGCTGCCAGATATTCAGCGTCATCCTCCGTTGTAATCTCTTGAGATGCGGTTAGCAGATGTTTATCTTGGCGAGCTGTACATCCTTCTTCTAGTCGCAATATGCCTTGTCCCGCTATATGTTCCACTTGACTGTGCTGACTTCCGCAGGTCGATTCCCATACTGGTTCATAGACGATTTTATATAGCCATGTGTTTCGAGTTTTTAGTTGTGCCCACGTGTCTTCGGACGTGACTTGTTGGAACTCCCAAACAGGGTCCATATTTTGACTTAGCGTTGATGTTTTGCACGAAATATCTCTTTTTTTTCCAGGTCCAATTTCCTTCCCATCGAAGGTGCTTGTTGTATTGCCATGACGATAATTTGGTGTCTGATATTAAGTGGTCGCTTTCTTTTATTTTTCGGTGACTTCCTTTAATTCGTGTACGCGGCCATTTGGTAGGCCTAGTTATCAGGTATCAGTTTTTCCATTTTGGCCAAAAGTTTGTGCTTATTATTGATATTAATTTCCAACGTCTTGTTAATGAAGTTTTACTATTCTGTTTACTCTTGGTAGTGGTAGTTGCTATCATCGCTCTCCCGATTAGAAAGTGCATTGAAATCAAATATTTATCGAACTCGTCGCTGTAGCTCATAGGATACAATATGCGTAGTGTGCTGTCTTCAGTTATTCTTTTTAATTGGTGCTTAAGTGATTTTAGTTCAGCTTCCCAATATTTTCTATAGTGGGAACTTGCCGGCGGAAAAAAACTTCGTTCATTCAGTAATATTGGTAGCTTTGTAAGAACTTTGTGTTTTGTTAATTTTCCGTCTACAAGGTTTTCTATGTCTTTCGTGTGATTGTTGATGTTATATTCTTTCATAAATGTTGTGTGTTGGTATTTTAGATTTTTGTATTGAAGCAATCTTTTCGCTATGCTTCTGAAACGTTGATGAATCGCTCGAGTCCTGGATTCTTCCAACTCATTATGTTCAGCTTCTGGCTCTTTAACTATGAGCTTACCATTCTTATTAGTTTGTGTTGTGTCCTTGAAGTATTCCATACAGCTCTCATCTTCAGTTGTCGTTTTTGTATGTAAAACTTTTTCACCTTTTAATAACATTCCTACATTTACTGCTGCTTGTGCTGGATTTGTTTCTGGTATCTTTACTGCTCCAGATAAGATCCATCCCAGTTTTGTGCATTGACCTATAACCGTGTCCTCTTGTTTTAAGCCTTTCGATAGAATTGATGCTAAAAGATTCCCGCCAATCAGGATATCAATACGACTTCGCTTATTGAATGTAGGATCCGCCAGAATTTCCTTTGACCAAACTTCTTTATTGTATTCAAAAGATTGTGGAGGTTGAGGGCTTACGATCTTTGTTAATACTATTGCGTCGGCTTCAAATTTGTCGTTACTTGGAAATCTTAGACGAATTCTTAATTTTACAATCGATTTAGATACTCCAACTGAATTTTCTTCCAGTCCATATAGCTCAGTTATCATTTTTTGTTTTGGTAAGCTAAGCGTTTGTGCTGCTTCCTCAGAAATTACTGTAATTTGTGATCCTCGATCAATCAAAGCGCGAAAGATGAGCCAATCTCCTGTTATTGACTGTACTTCAACATGAGCGGTAGCCAGCAATGTAGTTTTTGCTGTTCTAGTCGTCATTGTCGTTTTAGTCTCCCTGTCAGCATGCAGTAATTCATGATGTTCTCCGTCGTATTTCATACACGTCTCTTGACACGGTTGGCTAATCGAGAGTTTGTGGTTTAGGCATCTGAAACATATGTGCTCAGCTCGGACGAAGTTCCACCTTTTATCAATATCTATTTGGTTGAATTTAATACAGGCTTTTATGTTATGAACTAGTGATTTACAATACTTGCATGCCTTTTCTAATGTTGTATTAATTTTTGTTGGGTTTTCCTTATAGCTCCTTGGTCTTGCCGCCTGGATCGTTTGTAAATGTATTTCCAGGAATCGTATGACATCTTCCAGCGTCTGAATTTCCTTTGTCTTATTAGAAGCAATTTCATACTGTTGCAGACCTTGCCGATCAAATTAGAATGCTAATTAGAATGCTAGCAATGAATGGCTCGGCATCCTTGACTGGGACTCCCACTCCTTTTATTGCGTGCAGACTGTTGTTTGTCGTATCTATCATGTTCTGAACACTTTTGTCAGATTCACTGTTCATGTTTGGCAGATCTAAAATGCTGTTCCAGTGGTTTGAAAATAACTTTCTCGAATTTTCGTATCTATTCCTTAGGATACTTAAGGTTGTTTCGTAGTTCTCCGTGCTGATGTGTAAGTGCCTTATCAATTGAGCCGCTTCTCCTTTTACAAGTTTCTTTAGTCGTATAAATTTGGACTTTGTATCCAACTCGACATTCGTGTCTACCATTTGAGTGAACACATCCGAAAAACTGGACCATGAAGTAATATCTCCAAAAAACGCCGGAATTTCCGCGGGCTTCAGCTGTATTCTTTGTTCCGAAGGCTTGTTCTCTGTGAGCCATCGTAATTTTTTCTCTTTTTGCTTCGTTTAGATCTTCATAGTGATCCCGTACTGAAGAAGTTGCTTGGCCAAGATTCCTTAATTCCTTAAATAGCTCTGTCAGTCTATCGAAATCTTCTTTGATTTCGTCATAATCATTTTGGTACTGTTTATGATTTTCTCCAGCACGACTCATCGTTTTTTGTAACGTACGAGCTGCCCGGTTAAGCTCTTCTGATCGTATTTCATTTTCTTCCATTTCGTTTATCATTGTCTTATTCAATGATTGCTTCATTGCTTTCTTATTTAACTCAGTCATTATTCCTTTTTTTGATAATTTGAGTTTTTTCATATGCTCCTTTTGAGAAGTACTCGCCTTGCAGTAATGATTCATGTTCATGCAAAATTTTGTGCTGTGTTTTGAACATTTCCCATTGTTCCTGAACTTTTGTCGGCCAATTCAGATTAGGTCGTTCATCTTGGACTATTTCTTTGTCCCAACGTATTAGCTGCGCATAAATTGCAGACTGACTCGCCACTATTGCGTTCAGTTGATCTTGTGTGTATACCATTTTGATAATAAATTTATTAAAAAATCAATCAAAATAAATATATATATATATTTATTTTAAATATTTTTGATTTTCAAAAATTTTGTTTGTTTTTGTTTTAAACGCTTAGTTTTTGTTCCCGCGCCGCTGCTCTTTTCTACGTTGCTTAGTTTTGTCCCGCAACGTTCTTCCTTCTGCGATGGTTAGTTTATTCCGCCACCGCTCTTTCTTCTGAGGCGCTTAGTTGTAGTTCCCGCGCCGCTCAATCTTCTGTGTTGCTTAGTTTTGTCCGGCAACTTTCTTCCTTCAGCGATGGCTAGCTTATTCCCCCGCCGCTCTTTCTCCTGCGACGCTTAGTTTTTTCCCACGCCGCTGCTCTTTTCTACGTTACTTAGTTTTGTCCCGCAACATTCTTTATTCTGCGATGGTTAGTTTATTCCCCCACCGCTCTTTCTTCTGCGACGCTTAGTTTTAGCTCCCACGCCGCTCTTTTTATTCCGCCGTAGTGGTTCGTTCTTTACCACTTTTTATAACAGTTTACTCGTTTTCTCTGTGGTTACGCCGAACCTTACTCAGAGTTGAGCCATAGATTTTTGTTGCAGGATTCCCACGTCGCCTTCTTTGGTCGATCGTCGTCAGGTTCCCGCACCGCCTTCTTCTTTCGTTCAGCTCTGATTCCCACGTCGCTCAGTGCTGATTCCCTCGCAGATCTGTTTTCTGCGTCGCTTGGTTGTTGCTCTGTTCTGTTTTCGTCCACTCCCGCGCTGCAGTCGCTCGTAGTTTTGCCGGAAAATTGTATTTTTATATTTCCATAGCTGCGCCACGATGCACCATAAGTGCGATCTATGGACTACCGATTAAAGTATCTACTAGAAGTGGCAGTCACTAAGCAAAATTGCTCGAAGGACTATGTTCATGCAAATCAGCACTTGAACTCTGTCGCGATGTTAGTCACAACTTCAGAACTAGTGTGTAAGCACGATCGCCAATCCCTAACTATCTTATGTAATAATTAGACAGAGTTCGATATAGTGTTTACAATGTTTTGGCTTACTCTAATCATTGTGTATATGTGATCTTATATACTAATAGGATATAGTCCATATGGTGTTAAAGTATGTTTGGCTTCTTCTTACTTATTGTTCTATGCCATCTACTTATTTATTTAGAGTGAGTTTACCATAGTGATAACGTGTACTTGGTTCCTTTTTACTTATTGTATAGACTAGCGTTGTAATATGTTTGACTCCTTTCTTCACATTCTTTTGTTAAATGTAGTGTGTTCTTATCTATTTTGAGCATACAGGCTCACACATTAGTCTATTATTTCTGAGCGCCAGGATCGCTACCCATGTGGTAATTCTACGCTGTCGTGACCTTTTCAAGTGGTTTGTGTTCCAAATCTGTCAAGCAGCCCGAGTGCTGTTCAATCCGTATGTTCATTTATGAATAGTGACTCTCTTAACGAAAAAGCCCTTTTCTTTTAATGCACTTGCGATCTCGGAAGGGGGGACATCCGGTTCAATACCTTTAAGTACCACCTGCAGGCCCTTGCTGCTTTTTAGTTGATAGGTGTAAAAGCTTTTTATACCCTGAGCCCATTAAAAATGGGCAAAAAAGGGTATAATGCATTTGGCAGAATGTATGTAACAGGCAGAAGGGGGCGTGGCAGACCCCAAAAAGTATATATATTCTTCATCAGGATTAACAGTCGAGTCGATTGAGCCATGTCCGTCTGTCTGTCCGTCTGTCTGTCTGTCCGTCTGTTTGAACGCGTCGATCTCAGAAACCATAAGAGCTAGAGTCTTCAAATTTGGTATGTAGGTTCCTGGATACCGTACGCAGATCAAGTTTGTTTTTATTTTTGGATCGAACAACTATATCATATAGCTGCCATAGGAAAGATACATCGAAAATAAAGTTTTTGTATGAAAAGCTTCTTTAATTTTTGAGATATCTCAACCAATCTCTCACGATATATATTTGGGGTGGTATTATACATCCTAACCAAATTTGGTCCAAATCGGCCCACTATATCATATAGCTGTCATACAGACGCTCTGCCGAAAATCAAGTTTTAGTATGAAAAAGTTTTTTGTTTTTTGAGATATCTTAACCAAACTGATAGAATATGCATTTATGTTGGTTTTGGTCTGGTCGAAAATCAACATTTATAAAAGAGTACCTGGGCTCAGGGTATCCTACTGTCGAGCGTGCTCGACTGTAGCCGCACCCCACCGCGAGCGGAAATGCTCCTCGTCTTTTGTTTGGAGCTTTATTTCGTGAATATTTCCTTTTATTAGAGGAATGACATGAAAATTGTTGTTTCCAATGAGATCAACAATCTTGTTCACCAGTGCGTTGGATATCTTCTCCCGAATGTATATAGGTGGGGGCTTTATTTTCTTTGGTCCATGTTCAGCTTCGGTAGGCTGGTCGTTGACAGTATCAGGCAGCGGCGCAAACCTATTGTTGGTGTTTACTGGGTCCCCAGCAGTTTGGGTTGAGTCACCGCGGTTAATTTTTGTTTTATTTCCCCGTATTTTTTGTGGGCTAAGTTTTCGCTTGGGTACTATTTGAATGTAGCGATCCATTCCGGTCTACCTAGCTGGAACCGCTGGTTTTGACGCTGCGCTTGCATTCGAAGCAGTAGTGGAAAGAGCTTGTGCTTGGTTAGCAGAAGATGGTACGACGACTGTTGACAGAGTTAAAGTTGTTGTTGCCGTAGCGTCAGGTGCAGCAACTTGTGAGGGCAAATTTGGTGGCGATAGCGGTTTTCGCGGGGAGGCGGTCGGTATTGGAGAGGCAAACTCTTCGCTCCAGGTTTTTGGAGTTGTAGTTGGTAAAATCGGAGAGCTAGAACGCGCTCTCGCATCTTCTATGGCTAAGAGGTTCTGCTTTGATTTTTCGATTATTTGTGGTGTTGTGTCGGAGACATAGCTAAAGTAAGCGTTATTTTTGGCCAAAGAGAGTCGCCGTTCGTCTTTCTCGCGCTGACGCTGGGCACGGCTATCGTAGTAATTCATCGTAGTTAACACTTGCTCATATAAAATTATATTTGATTTGCTTATAGTTTATATAATAGTTTAATTATACTTTCACAACTTGTTTAGTGATCGATCGCATCGCACTAGGGGGCTTTTGGCCAAAATTTTAGATTTTTACCGCACTTGGGTACAATTTAATTTTGATTAATTCAGAGCGCTTTGAAGAATCACGTCTGCGCGGTCCGTCTGCACCTAAGTACTTAAGAACAAAAATTTCCCGCTTAACTAGCGGGAAATTCAAAAAGTCGTAGAACAAACATTTCTATATTTTTGAAAAGGAATAAATCCCTATCATTACATTTTAGTTTTTTTAGCGTATGATACAAACAGACAAACTGACGCGTATTTTTGATTAGAATTTAAAAAAAATAAAATTTTTTTTTCCAAAATGCCCCATTATCTGCGATCGCCTTAATCTTTCTCCTCCCACTTACACCCCCGTATCTCGTGAACCAGGTGAATTGGAAAAAGTTCTAGTATGCCATTTTGTAAGTTAGGACTAAACTTTTCGATCGGTTTATAACTCGATCTGATCGAACAGTCATAGCAAATTTTCCATATTAGCTATATATATTGCTAGTTACCTTTCGCAACCCTTGTGCTGATTTCGTCACTAGCGTGAACTGCCGTCCGCAGTGATTGAATCTGTTAGCTTGTATTGTTTGATAAGCGAAATATCTTCATCAGTGTCTATAAGTAACTTAAGAGGTTGTGTTATATTGGATTGTAAGGTTAAAAGGCTATTTAGGTTTTTACTTAGGTTAAATATTCTGCTGATTTAGTTTGAGCTAAGGGGCCTTTTTTTGTTTTCTGACTGCTGATTTTTGGTTATTATTCTAACGTTATTATTACTGTTTTGTTGTCTATTATTGTTTCTGTTATTATTGTGACCATTATAGTTATAGTTGTTGTTGTTATTTCTGTTGGTACTACATCTGTTGTTGTTGTTTCGAAAATTATAGTAATTGTTGTAATTTCTTGGTCTGTTATTGTTGTAGTATGACCTGACCTATTGTTCTGTCTATTAGGATTATAGAATCGGTTGTTATGCCCAGAATAAAATATTGTGCTGTTTTGATTTGCTGAGTCAGTGCTGCTACTTACGAATTTTGCGATCACCATTCATTCTTACAATTGTGTTATATGGCTTGAACTGCTGTTGATAGTGTAAGCGAGCGTAAGTGATCTTGTCAGCGATTCTATTTCTGTTGTTTAAGTATTAGTTGGCTTTCCATCTTGTTTTAAGCTCATCAGTTTTTCTCCTAAAACTTGTACGGATTCTCACTTAATATTCTTTTTAAATGTCGTGATGTCTGTGATGATTTGATGAAGCTTTGCAGGTTTTTGACTGTGCCGTAAAAATCATGGACAATCTTTCCAGCTGAGCTGAGAAATTCTAGAGTTGAATGTGCCATTGCTTGAGAGTTTTGTTTTTCGGAAAATTAATTTTTATTTGCTTGTGTTTCATCTGCCATATTATTTTACGGTAAAAAGGCTGTTATTTTTGATTATTGAATCTTCTCCAAGGGAGACTTACAATAGGTTTATCAAGTCTTTTTTAATTAAGTTTGAATTACGGTGCCCCAAGGGTTTATAGCTGGACTGGAAGGTTGTTCCTAGGGTTGTCGGGTTGCCCGTTACTTATAAAAAATAAGTATAAGGGTATATTGTGTTCGTTGGAATGTGCGTAACAGGCAGAAGGAGGCATCTCCGACCACATAAAGTATATATATTCTTGATCAGCATCAACAGCCGAGTCGATATAGCCATGTGTGTCTGTCCGTCTGTCCGTCTGTGTGAGCGCCTAGATCTCAGAGACCATAAGAGATAGAGTAACCAAACTTTCACACGTAGATCAGAAATGCGTTGGAGCAGGTCAAGTTTGTTTCAAATCTTGGACCCGCCTCCTTCCACGCCCGTAATTCGCGAAAAACTGGTCATCCGTCTGTATAAACACAAGGATCTCAGACACTATAAGAGATAGAATAACCAAATTTGTCACACAGATTTCCATATACCTCACGCAGATCAAGTTTGTTTCAAATTTAAGCCACGCCCACCTCCGCCCCCGCAAATCGCGAAAAACCACCTCACACACAATTGTTCATATAATACGTATTTTTTGGTAATAACCGATATCTGTTATTATTATCTATTATCCCACTGAATCGCAACAAGATCGGACAAGTAGAACAGCAGTTATTGCGTGTCTAAGTTGTTAAATCAACAGGTTCCCCCTAGAGTATGCAATAGTTTTTGTATTGTTAAAACTTATTAGAATGCTTCAAATTCTCAAGTAATTCTGGCAACGCAAATATGACATTATGATTGAATCGCTAATGTATTGAAAGAAGTAACGGGTATCCTATGGTCGGGATCTCGACTATAGCCTTTCCCACTTGTTTTATCTATAAAACATTCTGTAATACCCATTTTACACTGCAGCCACTAACAGGTCACTAACGAAAAAATGTAGTGGCAGTCACAAATTCAGTCCCTGCTCATACAAAAACATGACAGTTCATGACAGTTGAGTTTAAAATAGTGACTGCCGCTGTTGTTAGCGACTGTCGGAACCAGTGTTGGTAATTAAAATGTTATTAACAGATTGATAACATTGTTAATTTTATATTTTGCAACACTGGAAATTCGAAGCGCCAATTTTGAAAAGCTCTTTTTCGACAAGTGAAAAATAAAAAGTTACCATTTGTTGACAAGCGACAAGAGCAAGTGCAATTTTTTTTGTGGAAAAAGAAGAGTTTCATAATTTCCTTAATTTTATTAGCGAACAATGGTAAGAAGCGCAAAAAGTGGACGGAGGATCTGGAACATATACTTATAGACGAATGGTCTGATCGGATCGGGGAGATGCGCGGCCAGAGAAAACATCTGCATATGGGATGCCGGGGCGAAAGTTCGTTTCTTTTTTCTCCAATTGTGGTAGCTTCTTCACTATCTCCTCAAAAATATGGTGCTCAACTTTAAAATGCTGCTTGAACATAGCTTCGTTAATGTTGGACACTTCCATCCCTCAGAAGCACCCGCGCATTTTCTATGCAAAAAAAACTTTAGTTCCACCTAACTATGTACATCAATTTTCCCTCCAACCGACTCTTTCCACTGATATCAATGCATTTAAAATTGGTTGTTGTACAATGTAACGGGCCTCTCATCCTCATCGCTCGCCAGAGTTTTAACGCATTAAAGCACGGTCAGAGCCTCGAAAATCTCAATATTGGCTGTGTTAATTTTATATAAATTTTTAATTGTGAAACTACACACGTTTGTCAAAACAACTCAGCTGTCAGTTAGTGACTACTTTCTAGTGACTGATGCAATGTGAACGAACTTTTTGTCGCAGCTAGCGACTTTGCTTAGTGACTCCAGTGTAAAATGGGTATAACCCGGGCACAACACAAATTTACTGATTCTGAAATCCGATCATTTTAACGTGTTTGTATGTAAGAATAGAATAAAAGTATAATAGAAAAAAAATTGCAAGCGAATGCATTTCAACTGCAGTTTTTGTTATTTAAGAGCCATCTAAAACAATAAAACTGACAAATGCACTAAAACTGTGTACTCTACTGGACGTAAGACCTAAAAACCTAATTTTGGTAAACAGGTGCCTGATTTTGTATTTTGGAAAGTTCAATCATAAACTAACTGCAGCTGCGATCATAAATCAATGGTTTTCACGTTGAACTCTTTACTGAAAGAAATAATTGTAAAATAACCGCTCTTTTTTTATGACAGGTACTTGTACAACACAATTTTTTCGCAGGTACTTGTACCTAGTAGCCAATAACGGATTTTTGCCAATAATGCTATTCTTAAAAAATCTGCAAGTTCGATATTTTTCCACCGATCTTTAAAGTTGATATGATTTTAGAAAGCTAACAGTTAGGGCTAACTAAGAAAAATAAAATATTTTTTAAATCATTATCTTCTGGGGTTAAATTACAGTTATATTGGGTTTTTTGAATTTTTGACCGATTTCTCAAAATAGATCGTCGATGCGCCACCTCAGGATGACCTCCAAAAAAATTGATTTTTTTTTTCTTACAGATATTGCTTTCATACCGTATCATCTATTTATGATACAGCGTTTTCCAAAATGGAAAAAAAGTGAAATTCACTCCACCCTACTGTGCAGTCTTTACATATATTATTGCTGCAATTTGTTAATGGTTGAACACCTATTTTTTTTAGTTTAGTCCACTTGTTTTTAGAGTTAATTAACTTTAAATTTACATTTTTTAATTGGAACGAACTGATCATATAGGTAACTTATATTAAAGTTAAGGAGTTCCAGTTGGGCGTTCCACTTAAGTGTATTGTAACAGTCATTAAGCGCATTGCAGTCAATATTCTTAAAGTCACGATATTTGATAAGTTCGTCATGATAGTCTAAACAGTAGTCAAACGTTATAAATATGAGGTCGTGTTTGGAATAAGCAGGGACTAGTAGTTGTTCATACTTCAGTACTTTAGGAGGCATATTAATAAAAAATAGGTCTTAAAGGGTACTACTAGTTTTAGTGAAGTGCGGAGGCATTGAGGTGTTGACCAGCTTAAGCGCCTGCATGCTCTCTAATAAATGTTTGTATCAAAGCGCTAAAAATGCTTAGATGTATTGATGGGGAATTATTTCTTTTTAAAAATCTCGAAATGTCTGTTCTGCGACTTTTTGAATTTCCCTCTAGTTTAGCGGGAATAAGCTATTTTAGAAAAATTGACACATGTCGTCCTTATTTCAATATGTTATGGCCAATAAAATTCCGTGTTTTTTCGTATATCACACATATCTGTAAAAATCATAGCTCGCAAATAACTGTTGACCGTTTTTCTTCTTGCGCTCTCGTTGCGAGCACAACCGAAAAAGTTCATACTCTCTCGCTCTGGCTCTGAGCAAGAGACTCGTTGAACTCTTTGTATGTCGCTCTTTCAATGAGCAGTGCGTAAAGAGCGGAACGAGAAACGCTCGCACACTGAGAGTCAGCAAAAGACCGATTGACCGAAAAACTCAACGCAAACGGTCTTCACATTTACTTTCGTTGTTGTGAAAAAGAAATAATATAATTTGTTTAATAGAACAATTTAAATTTGTTTTCAAATATTTTTGTTAACAAGTTCCATTTCGATTCCATATTCCATATAACAAAATGCTATCAAAAAGCAAAAAAAAAGTTTCAGAAAATGGTGTTTTTAAATTTTTTTTGCATTAAACGCGTTCGAACGTACGTTCGTGACCCGTGGAAATGCCCAAATATATTTTTTGTAACATTTTTTATATAATATGTGTTAAGCTTTATAACAAGTAAGGCGTTCAGATTTTCTGCACTAATCGAACTTCTTCGTTCACTTAATATAAAGTGTAGGGCTGAGAATGCCCGTTCGACGGAAACTTGCGTTGCAGGTGTAGCCAGTACAACCTGCGCTAGTGCACTTATATGAGGAATGTTAAGCTGCAAGTCATTAAAAAATTCCAATATATTTGGATTTTAATGTCAAGCGACCAAATGTAACGTCGAAGTTTTCGATGTCAGCATAAATTTTGAAATGTTTTGCAGAAACAGGATCTTTTTTGCTTTCTGACACTGTCTGAAAATCTTCAAAAAATGCCGAGAACAGCGACTTCTCTTCAGATGAGGATGCGATTGAAAGAATTGACGAGAATGAGGAGTCAAACATCTCTTCACGCACAGGAGTTTCGAGCGCAGGAACATTTCGTGTTTGTGCCTTAAATAATAAAGCGATAATAAGTATGAAATGTTTTTTGGATTTTAGTTTAGTACAAGTTTTAGTTTTTGACGAAGACAATTTTAATTATTAACATAGTAGACCTGGTATGCCCATATTCCTGGCAGTTCGAGCATTGAACTGGGCCGTTCCGTTTGAGTGGTTCCTCAACAGTGTTCCGGCGATGTAACAGGAGCTGTAGCTTGTAGATCGGGTGCACTTCATTTTTCTTTGGAGCTTTACTGACTGGCTCCAGCTCAACTTTGAAGAGAGGTTGCGGTGTTTTACTTTTGTTTATTATATTTGTGACTGTTTATGCAAACCAGCACTCGAACTCTGTCGCGATGTTATTCGGAACTTCGGAACTAGTGTTTAAGCACGATCGCCAATCCCTAACTAATAACACTCATGCGTTGGTTTAAGAACTGACCTCGTTTATTGAGTTGTATGGGGTTATATAGGTTATCTTATGTAATAATTAGACAGATTTCGATATAGTGTTTACAATGTTTTGACTTACTCTAATCATTGTGTATATGTGATCTTATATACTAATAGGATATAGTCCATATGGTGTTAAAGTATGTTTGGCTTCTTCTTACTTATTGTTCGATGCCATCTACTTATTTATTTAGAGTGAGTTTACCATAGTGATAACGTGTACTTGGTTCCTTTTTACTTATTGTATAGATTAGCGTTGTAATATGTTTGACTCCTTTCTTCACATTCTTTTGTTACATGTAGTGTGTTCTTATCTATTTTGAGCATACAGTCTCACACATTAGTCTATTATTTCTGAGCGCAAGGATCGCTACCCATGTGGTAATTCTACGCTGTCGTGACCTTTTCAAGTGGTTTGTGTTCCAAATCTGTCAAGCAGCCCGAGGGCTGTTTAATACGTATGTTCATTTATATACATTTTGCGGGGGGCCGTTTTTAAGTGGTTGTCGTTGGCAACCCGAAATCTATATTAATTTTTTGCTTATTCGTTTTACATTTTTTTATTACATATATATTATACCTATCGCTATTATTCCAATCAGTGTTAAGGACGTGTGTCCGGTTACATTGTGAAATTCTATGTTTCTTAGCTTAAATTTATTTTGTCTTTGTTCTTCTATTAACATTTTAATTTTATCAATATGCCTTGTCCCGCTATATGTTCCACTTGACTGTGCTGACTTCCGCAGGTCGATTCCCATACTGGTTCATAGACGATTTTATATAGCCATGTGTTTCGAGTTTTTAGTTGTGCCCACGTGTCTTCGGACGTGACTTGTTGGAACCCAAACAGGGTCCATATTTTGACTTAGCGTTGATGTTTTGCACGAAATATCTCTTTTTTTTCCAGGTCCAATTGCCTTCCCATCGTAGGTGCTTGTTGTATTGCCATGACGATAATTTGGTGTCTGATATTAAGTGGTCGCTTTCTTTTATTTTTCGGTGACTTCCTTTAATTCGTGTACGCGGCCATTTGGTAGGCCTAGTTATCAGGTATCAGATTTTCCATTTTGGCCAAAAGTTTGTGCTTATTATTGATATTTATTTCCAACGTCTTGTTAATGAAGTTTTACTATTCTGTTTACTCTTGGTAGTTGCTATCATCGCTCTCCCGATTAGAAAGTGCATTGAAATCAAATATTTATCGAACTCGTCGCTGTAGCTCATTGGATACAATATGCGTAGTGTGCTGTCTTCAGTTATTCTTTTTAATTGGTGCTTAACTGATTTTAGTTCAGCTTCCCAATATTTTCTATAGTGGGAACTTGCCGGCGGAAAAAAACTTCGTTCATTCAGTAATATTGGTAGCTTTGTAAGAACTTTGTGTTTTGTTAATTTTCCGTCTACAAGGTTTTCTATGTCTTTCGTGTGATTGTTGATGTTATATTCTTTCATAAATGTTGTGTGTTGGTATTTTAGATTTTTGTATTGAAGCAATCTTTTCTCTATGCTTCTGAAACGTTGATGAATCGCTCGAGTCCTGGATTCTTCCAACTCATTATGTTCAGCTTCTGGCTCTTTAACTATGAGCTTACCATTCTTATCAGTTTGTGTTGTGTCCTTGAAGTATTCCATACAGCTCTCATCTTCAGTTGTCGTTTTTGTATGTAAAACTTTTTCACCTTTTAATAACATTCCTACATTTACTGCTGCTTGTGCTGGATTTGTTTCTGGTATCTTTACTGCTCCAGATAAGATCCATCCCAGTTTTGTGCATTGACCTATAACCGTGTCCTCTTGTTTTAAGCCTTTCGATAGAATTGATGCTAAAAGATTCCCGCCAATCAGGATATCAATACGACTTCGCTTATTGAATGTAGGATCCGCCAGAATTTCCTTTGACCAAACTTCTTTATTGTATTCAAAAGATTGTGGAGGTTGAGGGCTTACGGTCTTTGTTAATACTATTGCGTCGGCTTCAAATTTGTCGTTACTTGTAAATCTTAGACGAATTCTTAATTTTACAATCGATTTAGATACTCCAACTGAATTTTCTTCCAGTCCATATAGCTCAGTTATCATTTTTTGTTTTGGTAAGTTAAGCGTTTGTGCTGCTTCCTCAGAAATTACTGTAATTTGTGATCCTCGATCAATCAAAGCGCGAAAGATGAGCCAATCTCCTGTTATTGACTGTACTTCAACATGAGCGGTCGCCAGCAATGTAGTTTTTGCTGTTCTAGTCGTCATTGTCGTTTTAGTCTCCCTGTCAGCATGCAGTAATTCATGAAGTTCTCCGCCGCATTTCATACACGTCGTTTGTAAATGTATTTCCAGGAATCGTATGGCATCTTCCAGCGTCTGAATTTCCTTTGTCTTATTAGAAGCAATTTCATACTGTTGCAGACCTTGCCGATCAAATTTTCTAATTAGAATGCTAGCAATGAATGGCTCGGCATCCTTGACTGGGACTCCCACTCCTTTTATTGCGTGCAGACTGTTGTTTGTCGTATCTATCATGTTCTGAACACTTTTGTCAGATTCACTGTTCATGTTTGGCAGATCTAAATTGCTGTTCCAGTGGTTCGAACGTACGTTCGTGACCCGTGGAAATGCCCAAATATATTTTTTGTAACATTTTTTATATATTATGTGTTAAGCTTTATAACAAGTAAGGCGTTCAGATTTTCTGCACTAATCGAACTTCTTCGTTCACTTAATATAAAGTGTAGGGCTGAGAATGCCCGTTCGACGGAAACTTGCGTTGCAGGTGTAGCCAGTACAACCTGCTCTAGTGCACTTATATGAGGAATGTTAAGCTGCAAGTCATTAAAAAATTCCAATATATTTGAATTTAATGTCAAGCGACCAAATGTAACGTCGAAGTTTTCGATGTCAGCATAAATTTTGACATGTTTTGCAGAAACAGGATCTTTTTTGCTTTCTGACACTGTCTGAAAATCTTCAAAAAATGCCGAGAACAGCGACTTCTCTTCAGATGAGGATGCGATTGAAAGAATTGACGAGAATGAGGAGTCAAACATCTCTTCACGCACAGGAGTTTCGAGCGCAGGAACATTTCGTGTTTGTGCCTTAAATAATAAAGCGATAATAAGTATGAAATGTTTTTTGGATTTTAGTTTAGTACAAGTATTAGTTTTTGACGAAGACAATTTTAATTATTAACATAGTAGACCTGGTATGCCCATATTCCTGGCAGTTCGAGCATTGAACTGGGCCGTTCCGTTTGAGTGGTTCCTCAACAGTGTTCCGGCGATGTAACAGGAGCTGTAGCTTGTAGATCGGGTGCACTTCATTTTTCTTTGGAGCTTTACTGACTGGCTCCAGCTCAACTTTGAAGAGAGGTTGCGGTGTTTTACTTTTGTTTATTATATTTGTGACTGTTCATGCAAGCCAGCACTTGAACTCTGTCGCGATGTTATTCGGAACTTCGGAACTAGTGTTTAAGCACGATCACCAATCCCTAACTAATAACACTCATGCGTTGGTTTAAGAACTGACCTCGTTTATTGAGTTGTATGGGGTTATATAGGTTATCTTATGTAATAATTAGACAGATTTCGATATAGTGTTTACAATGTTTTGGCTTACTCTAATCATTGTGTATATGTGATCTTATATACTAATAGGATATAGTCCATATGGTGTTAAAGTATGTTTGGCTTCTTCTTACTTATTGTTCTATGCCATCTACTTATTTATTTAGAGTGAGTTTACCATAGTGATAACGTGTACTTGGATCCTTTTTACTTATTGTATAGATTTGCGTTGTAATATGTTTGACTCCTTTCTTCACATTCTTTTGTTACATGTAGTGTGTTCTTATCTATTTTGAGCATACAGGCTCACACATTAGTCTATTATTTCTGAGCGCCAGGATCGCTACCCATGTGGTAATTCTACGCTGTCGTGACCTCTATATTAATTTTTTGCTTATTCGTTTTTCATTTTTTTATTACATATATTATACCTATCGCTATTATTCCAATCAGTGTTAAGGACGTGTGTCCGGTTACATTGTGAAATTCTATGTTTCTTAGCTTAAATTTATTTTGTCTTTGTTCTTCTATTAACATTTTAATTTGATCAATTTCTTCTGTATTGATTATCAACTTATTTGTTAGTGGTCTTATTTGAGTAAGTGGGATGTTACTTGCTAATTTTATTAAAGGGGCTGCCAGATATTCAGCGTCATCCTCCGTTGTAATCTCTTGAGATGCGGTTAGCAGATGTTTATCTTGGCGAGCTGTACATCCTTCTTCTAGTCGCAATATGCCTTGTCCCGCTATATGTTCCACTTGACTGTGCTGACTTCCGCAGGTCGATTCCCATACTGGTTCATAGACGATTTTATATAGCCATGTGTTTCGAGTTTTTAGTTGTGCCCACGTGTCTTCGGACGTGACTTGTTGGAACCCAAACAGGGTCCATATTTTGACTTAGCGTTGATGTTTTGCACGAAATATCTCTTTTTTTTCCAGGTCCAATTGCCTTCCCATCGTAGGTGCTTGTTGTATTGCCATGACAATAATTTGGTGTCTGATATTAAGTGGTCGCTTTCTTTTATTTTTCGGTGACTTCCTTTAATTCGTGTACGCGGCCATTTGGTAGGCCTAGTTATCAGGTATCAGTTTTTCCATTTTGGCCAAAAGTTTGTGCTTATTATTGATATTAATTTCCAACGTCTTGTTAATGAAGTTTTACTATTCTGTTTACTCATCGCTCTCCCGATTAGAAAGTGCATTGAAATCAAATATTTATCGAACTCGTCGCTGTAGCTCATTGGATACAATATGCGTAGTGTGCTGTCTTCAGTTATTCTTTTTAATTGGTGCTTAACTGATTTTAGTTCAGCTTCCCAATATTTTCTATAGTGGGAACTTGCCGGCGGAAAAAAACTTCGTTCATTCAGTAATATTGGTAGCTTTGTAAGAACTTTGTGTTTTGTTAATTTTCCGTCTACAAGGTTTTCTATGTCTTTCGTGTGATTGTTGATGTTATATTCTTTCATAAATGTTGTGTGTTGGTATTTTAGATTTTTGTATTGAAGCAATCTTTTCTCTATGCTTCTGAAACGTTGATGAATCGCTCGAGTCCTGGATTCTTCCAACTCATTATGTTCAGCTTCTGGCTCTTTAACTATGAGCTTACCATTCTTATCAGTTTGTGTTGTGTCCTTGAAGTATTCCATACAGCTCTCATCTTCAGTTGTCGTTTTTGTATGTAAAACTTTTTCACCTTTTAATAACATTCCTACATTTACTGCTGCTTGTGCTGGATTTGTTTCTGGTATCTTTACTGCTCCAGATAAGATCCATCCCAGTTTTGTGCATTGACCTATAACCGTGTCCTCTTGTTTTAAGCCTTTCGATAGAATTGATGCTAAAAGATTCCCGCCAATCAGGATATCAATACGACTTCGCTTATTGAATGTAGGATCCGCCAGAATTTCCGTTGACCAAACTTCTTTATTGTATTCAAAAGATTGTGGAGGTTGAGGGCTTACGGTCTTTGTTAATACTATTGCGTCGGCTTCAAATTTGTCGTTACTTGTAAATCTTAGACGAATTCTTAATTTTACAATCGATTTAGATACTCCAACTGAATTTTCTTCCAGTCCATATAGCTCAGTTATCATTTTTTGTTTTGGTAAGTTAAGCGTTTGTGCTGCTTCCTCAGAAATTACTGTAATTTGTGATCCTCGATCAATCAAAGCGCGAAAGATGAGCCAATCTCCTGTTATTGACTGTACTTCAACATGAGCGGTCGCCAGCAATGTAGTCTTTGCTGTTCTAGTCGTCATTGTCGTTTTAGTCTCCCTGTCAGCATGCAGTAATTCATGAAGTTCTCCGTCGCATTTCATACACGTCTCTTGACACGGTTGGCTAATCGAGAATTTGTGGTTTAGGCATCTGAAACATATGTGCTCAGCTCGGACGAAGTTCCACCTTTTATCAATATCTATTTGGTTGAATTTAATACAGGCTTTTATGTTATGAACTAGTGATTTACAATACTTGCATGCCTTTTCTAATGTTGTATTAATTTTTGTTGGGTTTTCCTTATAGCTCCTTAGTCTTGCCGCCTGGATCGTTTGTAAATGTATTTCCAGGAATCGTATGACATCTTCCAGCGTCTGAATTTCCTTTGTCTTATTAGAAGCAATTTCATACTGTTGCAGACCTTGCCGATCAAATTTTCTAATTAGAATGCTAGCAATGAATGGCTCGGCATCCTTGACTGGGACTCCCACTCCTTTTATTGCGTGCAGACTGTTGTTTGTCGTATCTATCATGTTCTGAACACTTTTGTCAGATTCACTGTTCATGTTTGGCAGATCTAAATTGCTGTTCCAGTGGTTCGAACGTACGTTCGTGACCCGTGGAAATGCCCAAATATATTTTTTGTAACATTTTTTATATATTATGTGTTAAGCTTTATAACTAGTAAGGCGTTCAGATTTTCTGCACTAATCGAACTTCTTCGTTCACTTAATATAAAGTGTAGGGCTGAGAATGCCCGTTCGACGGAAACTTGCGTTGCAGGTGTAGCCAGTACAACCTGCTCTAGTGCACTTATATGAGGAATGTTAAGCTGCAAGTCATTAAAAAATTCCAATATATTTGAATTTAATGTCAAGCGACCAAATGTAACGTCGAAGTTTTCGATGTCAGCATAAATTTTGACATGTTTTGCAGAAACAGGATCTTTTTTGCTTTCTGACACTGTCTGAAAATCTTCAAAAAATGCCGAGAACAGCGACTTCTCTTCAGATGAGGATGCGATTGAAAGAATTGACGAGAATGAGGAGTCAAACATCTCTTCACGCACAGGAGTTTCGAGCGCAGGAACATTTCGTGTTTGTGCCTTAAATAATAAAGCGATAATAAGTATGAAATGTTTTTTGGATTTTAGTTTAGTACAAGTATTAGTTTTTGACGAAGACAATTTTAATTATTAACATAGTAGACCTGGTATGCCCATATTCCTGGCAGTTCGAGCATTGAACTGGGCCGTTCCGTTTGTGTGGTTCCTCAACAGTGTTCCGGCGATGTAACAGGAGCTGTAGCTTGTAGATCGGGTGCACTTCATTTTTCTTTGGAGCTTTACTGACTAATAACACTCATGCGTTGGTTTAAGAACTGACCTCGTTTATTGAGTTGTATGGGGCTGTATAGGTTATCTTATGTAATAATTAGACAGATTTCGATATAGTGTTTACAATGTTTTGGCTTACTCTAATCATTGTGTATATGTGATCTTACATACTAATAGGATATAGTCCATATGGTGTTAAAGTATGTTTGGCTTCTTCTTACTTATTGTTCTATGCCATCTACTTATTTATTTAGAGTGAGTTTACCATAGTGATAACGTGTACTTGGTTCCTTTTTACTTATTGTATAGATTAGCGTTGTAATATGTTTGACTCCTTTCTTCACATTCTTTTGTTACATGTAGTGTGTTCTTATCTATTTTGAGCATACAGGCTCACACATTAGTCTATTATTTCTGAGCGCCAGGATCACTACCCATGTGGTAATTCTACGCTGTCGTGACCTTTTCAAGTGGTTTGTGTTCCAAATCTGTCAAGCAGCCCGAGGGCTGTTCAATTCGTATGTTAATTTATGAACATTTTGCGGGGGGCCGTTGTTAAGTGGTTGTCGTTGGCAACCCGAAATCTATATTAATTTTTTGCTTATTCGTTTTACATTTTTTTATTACATATATTATACCTATCGCTATTATTCCAATCAGTGTTAAGGACGTGTGTCCGGTTACATTGTGAAATTCTATGTGTCTTAGCTTAAATTTATTTTGTCTTTGTTCTTCTATTAACATTTTAATTTTATCAATTTCTTCTGTATTGTTTATCAACTTATTTGTTAGTGGTCTTATTTGAGTAAGTGGGATGTTACTTGCTAATTTTATTAAAGGGGCTGCCAGATATTCAGCGTCATCCTCCGTTGTAATCTCTTGAGATGCGGTTAGCAGATGTTTATCTTGGCGAGCTGTACATCCTTCTTCTAGTCGCAATATGCCTTGTCCCGCTATATGTTCCACTTGACTGTGCTGACTTCCGCAGGTCGATTCCCATACTGGTTCATAGACGATTTTATATAGCCATGTGTTTCGAGTTTTTAGTTGTGCCCACGTGTCTTCGGACGTGACTTTTTGGAACTCCCAAACAGGGTCCATATTTTGACTTAGCGTTGATGTTTTGCACGAAATATCTCTTTTTTTTCCAGGTCCAATTGCCTTCCCATCGTAGGTGCTTGTTGTATTGCCATGACGATGATTTGGTGTGTGATATTAAGTGGTCGCTTTCTTTTATTTTTCGGTGACTTCCTTTAAATCGTGTACGCGGCCATTTGGTAGGCCTAGTTATCAGATATCAGTTTTTCCATTTTGGCCAAAAGTTTGTGCTTATTATTGATATTAATTTCCAACGTCTTGTTAATGAAGTTTTACTATTCTGTTTACTCTTGGTAGTGGTAGTTGCTATCATCGCTCTCCCGATTAGAAAGTGCATTGAAATCAAATATTTATCGAACTCGTCGCTGTAGCTCATTGGATACAATATGCGTAGTGTGCTGTCTTCAGTTATTCTTTTTAATTGGTGCTTAACTGATTTTAGTTCAGCTTCCCAATATTTTCATTAGTGGGAACTTGCCGGCGGAAAAAAACTTCGTTCATTCAGTAATATTGGTAGCTTTGTAAGAACTTTGTGTTTTGTTAATTTTCCGTCTACAAGGTTTTCTATGTCTTTCGTGTGATTGTTGATGTTATATTCTTTCATAAATTTTGTGTGTTGGTATTTTAGATTTTTGTATTGAAGCAATCTTTTCTCTATGCTTCTGAAACGTTGATGAATCGCTCGAGTCCTGGATTCTTCCAACTCATTATGTTCAGCTTCTGGCTCTTTAACTATGAGCTTACCATTCTTATCAGTTTGTGTTGTGTCCTTGAAGTATTCCATACAGCTCTCATCTTCAGTTGTCGTTTTTGTATGTAAAACTTTTTCACCTTTTAATAATATTCCTACATTTACTGCTGCTTGTGCTGGATTTGTTTCTGGTATCTTTACTGCTCCAGATAAGATCCATCCCAGTTTTGTGCATTGACCTATAACCGTGTCCTCTTGTTTTAAGCCTTTCGATAGAATTGATGCTAAAAGATTCCCGCCAATCAGGATATCAATACGACTTCGCTTATTGAATGTAGGATCCGCCAGAATTTCCTTTGACCAAACTTCTTTATTGTATTCAAAAGATTGTGGAGGTTGAGGGCTTACGATCTTTGTTAATACTATTGCGTCGGCTTCAAATTTGTCGTTACTTGGAAATCTTAGACGAATTCTTAATTTTACAATCGATTTAGATACTCCAACTGAATTTTCTTCCAGTCCATATAGCTCAGTTATCATTTTTTGTTTTGGTAAGTTAAGCGTTTGTGCTGCTTCCTCAGAAATTACTGTAATTTGTGATCCTCGATCAATCAAAGCGCGAAAGATGAGCCAATCTCCTGTTATTGACTGTACTTCAACATGAGCGGTCGCCAGCAATGTAGTTTTTGCTGTTCTAGTCGTCATTGTCGTTTTAGTCTCCCTGTCAGCATGCAGTAATTCATGAAGTTCTCCGTCGCATTTCATACACGTCGTTTGTAAATGTATTTCCAGGAATCGTATTGCATCTTCCAGCGTCTGAATTTCCTTTGTCTTATTAGAAGCAATTTCATACTGTTGCAGACCTTGCCGATCAAATTTTCTAATTAGAATGCTAGCAATGAATGGCTCGGCATCCTTGACTGGGACTCCCACTCCTTTTATTGCGTGCAGACTGTTGTTTGTCGTATCTATCATGTTCTGAACACTTTTGTCAGATTCACTGTTCATGTTTGGCAGATCTAAATTGCTGTTCCAGTGGTTCGAACGTACGTTCGTGACCCGTGGAAATGCCCAAATATATTTTTTGTAACATTTTTTATATATTATGTGTTAAGCTTTATAACTAGTAAGGCGTTCAGATTTTCTGCACTAATCGAACTTCTTCGTTCACTTAATATAAAGTGTAGGGCTGAGAATGCCCGTTCGACGGAAACTTGCGTTGCAGGTGTAGCCAGTACAACCTGCTCTAGTGCACTTATATGAGGAATGTTAAGCTGCAAGTCATTAAAAAATTCCAATATATTTGAATTTAATGTCAAGCGACCAAATGTAACGTCGAAGTTTTCGATGTCAGCATAAATTTTGACATGTTTTGCAGAAACAGGATCTTTTTTGCTTTCTGACACTGTCTGAAAATCTTCAAAAAATGCCGAGAACAGCGACTTCTCTTCAGATGAGGATGCGATTGAAAGAATTGACGAGAATGAGGAGTCAAACATCTCTTCACGCACAGGAGTTTCGAGCGCAGGAACATTTCGTGTTTGTGCCTTAAATAATAAAGCGATAATAAGTATGAAATGTTTTTTGGATTTTAGTTTAGTACAAGTATTAGTTTTTGACGAAGACAATTTTAATTATTAACATAGTAGACCTGGTATGCCCATATTCCTGGCAGTTCGAGCATTGAACTGGGCCGTTCCGTTTGTGTGGTTCCTCAACAGTGTTACGGCGATGTAACAGGAGCTGTAGCTTGTAGATCGGGTGCACTTCATTTTTCTTTGGAGCTTTACTGTCTGGCTCCAGCTCAACTTTGAAGAGAGGTTGCGGTATTTTACTTTTGTTTATTATATTTGTGACTGTTCATGCAAACCAGCACTTGAACTCTGTCGCGATGTTATTCGGAACTTCGGAACTAGTGTTTAAGCACGATCGCCAATCCCTAACTAATAACACTCATGCGTTGGTTTAAGAACTGACCTCGTTTATTGAGTTGTATGGGGTTATATAGGTTATCTTATGTAATAATTAGACAGATTTCGATATAGTATTTACAATGTTTTGGCTTACTCTAATCATTGTGTATATGTGATCTTATATACTAACTAGGGGGCTCCGCCCCCTGCTCGCTTCGCTCACCAACCCCCGGCTCGCTTCGCTCGCGGAATTGAAGCGTAAAAGAGCGAAGCACTTCTTATATTTGTCTTGAATAAATTTTTTATCTATAAAAATAATCTGTTGCCCAGGCACCATACAAATCTGTTGAGTCTGAAATCCGATCACATTAACGTGTTTGCGTGTAGAAAAAAGAATAAAAGTAGCAAAAATATGTGCAAGAGAAGGCATTAAAACTAAAGTTTCTGTCAGTTTATAGGAAAGGGTCGTCTCTCTAACATTGGGTTTATTTAATCAGATTTTTTAATCAGTAATCTCTCTTTAATTCTGATGGATCAGTTATCAGTACTTTCTAAATGACATGATACCTTCTTATACATATTAGACTACCACGTTTTTTCACCGTTCGTACAAAGAAATTATTATCAGTAATCAGGTTTTAGAGAAGAATTAAAAATTTGTTGTTGTTGGAAATTCCCTTCTGAATGTTATAAGTAGCAATAAAATTATATAATATAACAATTTAAGTAAAAGAATCGAACAATTGTATGCACGCTGCTAGATTTGACAGAAAAGTTAGAAATTTGGCGTGCAAAAGCAAATCTGTGAGTTTTGTTAAGAAATTGCAAAAATTAAAAATATTTTTCATATTAAAGGTTATTTTGAAACCGACGTTCATATGTCATCTATATTATAACTCATCCGACTTAGACCAAATTTGAACAGGGTTTAACATTTAGTAAATAAAGTGTTTGGTTGAGATAGCTCAAAACGAAAATAATTTTCATAGTAAAAGTTAATTTCCATCCAATTGTTCCAATGGCAGCTATATGATATAGTTACTCGATAATGACCAAATTTGGTCAGGGTGTAGCCATATTGTACTGTAACCCGATTTTCACCAAATTGTAAAATATTATTGAATTTAAAAAAAACTTAAGAAAAAGTAAATTCTTGCCTTTGCTGGGGTGTGATCGTGCGCCGGCGAACGCCTCGGTCTAACACACCATCCTCTGCACTACCAACTCACTTATGTTAGTCCTCCGCCTCACCAAACGCTGCTATATATAAATCAAAGTAACATTTAAAAAAAAAAAAGAAACGAATAATTATATTCACGCTGCCCGCTGCCACTGAGATAGCTGAAGAAACAAAAAAGTTTTTCATACTGAAGATTAATGTGAGCCCGATGTAGCTATACTATATAGTAACCCGACTTTTATCAAATTGTAAAATATCGTTAAATTAAAAAAAGGATAAAAAAAAATTTAAAAAAAGTTCTTGCCCTTGCTGGGATTTGAACCAGTGCCTGCACGCACCTGGGTCTAACACACTATCCTCTGCACTACCTAACCATTTCGCCTGCCGGCTGACCAAACGCTGTTATATATAAATCAAAGTAAAATTTTTTTTTTATGAGAAACATAATTATATTCACGCTGCCCGCTGCCACTGAGATAGCTGAAGAAACAAAAAAGTTTTTCATACTGAAGATTAATGTGAGCGCGATGTAGCTACACTATATAGTAACCCGACTTTTATTAAATTGTAAAATATCGTAAAACTAAAAAAAGTATTAAAAAAATTAAATTCAAAAAGAAAAATTAAAAAAAAATTCTTGCCCTTGCTGGGGTTTGAACCAGTGCCTGCACGCTCCTGGGTCTAACACACCATCCTCTGCACTACCTAATCATTTCGCCTGCCGGCTGACCAAACGCTGCTATATATAAATCAAAATACACGCGAACTTTGACCTCGATTTTGACGCACTTCCACTTACAATATTACAAAATGGCGTCTTAAACGCCGATGAAATTATCTTAAGTTTATTTTGGCCAAGTTTCAGACTTGTATCTTTAGCCATTTGGCCTGTGCAATGCTAAGTCAGTGAATGAATGAGGTCAAGCAATTTTATATATATAGATAGGATATAGTCCATATGGTGTTAAAGTATGTTTGGCTTCTTCTTACTTATTGTTCTATGCCATCTACTTATTTATTTAGAGTGAGTTTACCATAGTGATAACGTGTACTTGGTTCCTTTTTACTTATTGTATAGATTAGCGTTGTAATATGTTTGACTCCTTTCTTCACATTCTTTTGTTACATGTAGTGTGTTCTTATCTATTTTGAGCATACAGGCTCACACATTAGTCTATTATTTCTGAGCGCCAGGATCGCTACCCATGTGGTAATTCTTCGCTGTCGTGACCTTTTCAAGTGGTTTGTGTTCCAAATCTGTCAAGCAGCCCGAGGGCTGTTCAATTCGTATGTTCATTTATGAACATTTGGCGGGGGGCCGTTGTTAAGTGGTTGTCGTTGGCAACCCGAAATCTATATTAATTTTTTGCTTATTCGTTTTACATTTTTTTATTACATATATTATACCTATCGCTATTATTCCAATCAGTGTTAAGGACGTGTGTCCGGTTACATTGTGAAATTCTATGTTTCTTAGCTTAAATTTATTTTGTCTTTGTTCTTCTATTAACATTTTAATTTTATCAATTTCTTCTGTATTGTTTATCAACTTATTTGTTAGTGGTCTTATTTGAGTAAGTGGGATGTTACTTGCTAATTTTATTAAAGGGGCTGCCAGATATTCAGCGTCATCCTCCGTTGTAATCTCTTGAGATGCGGTTAGCAGATGTTTATCTTGGCGAGCTGTACATCCTTCTTCTAGTCGCAATATGCCTTGTCCCGCTATATGTTCCACTTGACTGTGCTGACTTCCGCAGGTCGATTCCCATACTGGTTCATAGACGATTTTATATAGCCATGTGTTTCGAGTTTTTAGTTGTGCCCACGTGTCTTCGGACGTGACTTGTTGGAACTCCCAAACAGGGTCCATATTTTGACTTAGCGTTGATGTTTTGCACGAAATATCTCTTTTTTTTCCAGGTCCAATTGCCTTCCCATCGTAGGTGCTTGTTGTATTGCCATGACGATAATTTGGTGTCTGATATTAAGTGGTCGCTTTCTTTTATTTTTCGGTGACTTCCTTTAAATCGTGTACGCGGCCATTTGGTAGGCCTAGTTATCAGGTATCAGTTTTTCCATTTTGGCCAAAAGTTTGTGCTTATTATTGATATTAATTTCCAACGTCTTGTTAATGAAGTTTTACTATTCTGTTTACTCTTGGTAGTGGTAGTTGCTATCATCGCTCTCCCGATTAGAAAGTGCATTGAAATCAAATATTTATCGAACTCGTAGCTGTAGCTCATTGGATACAATATGCGTAGTGTGCTGTCTTCAGTTATTCTTTTTAATTGGTGCTTAACTGATTTTAGTTCAGCTTCCCAATATTTTCTTTAGTGGGAACTTGCCGGCGGAAAAAAACTTCGTTCATTCAGTAATATTGGTAGCTTTGTAAGAACTTTGTGTTTTGTTAATTTTCCGTCTACAAGGTTTTCTATGTCTTTCGTGTGATTGTTGATGTTATACTCTTTCATAAATTTTGTGTGTTGGTATTTTAGATTTTTGTATTGAAGCAATCTTTTCTCTATGCTTCTGAAACGTTGATGAATCGCTCGAGTCCTGGATTCTTCCAACTAATTATGTTCAGCTTCTGGCTCTTTAACTATGAGCTTACCATTCTTATCAGTTTGTGTTGTGTCCTTGAAGTATTCCATACAGCTCTCATCTTCAGTTGTCGTTTTTGTATGTACAACTTTTTCACCTTTTAATAATATTCCTACATTTACTGCTGCTTGTGCTGGATTTGTTTCTGGTATCTTTACTGCTCCAGATAAGATCCATCCCAGTTTTGTGCATTGACCTATAACCGTGTCCTCTTGTTTTAAGCCTTTCGATAGAATTGATGCTAAAAGATTCCCGCCAATCAGGATATCAATACGACTTCGCTTATTGAATGTAGGATCCGCCAGAATTTCCTTTGACCAAACTTCTTTATTGTATTCAAAAGATTGTGGAGGTTGAGGGCTTACGATCTTTGTTAATACTATTGCGTCGGCTTCAAATTTGTCGTTACTTGGAAATCTCAGACGAATTCTTAATTTTACAATCGATTTAGATACTCCAACTGAATTTTCTTCCAGTCCATATAGCTCAGTTATCATTTTTTGTTTTGGTAAGCTAAGCGTTTGTGCTGCTTCCTCAGAAATTACTGTAATTTGTGATCCTCGATCAATCAAAGCGCGAAAGATGAGCCAATCTCCTGTTATTGACTGTACTTCAACATGAGCGGTAGCCAGCAATGTAGTTTTTGCTGTTCTAGTCGTCATTGTCGTTTTAGTCTCCCTGTCAGCATGCAGTAATTCATGATGTTCTCCGTCGTATTTCATACACGTCTCTTGACACGGTTGGCTAATCGAGAGTTTGTGGTTTAGGCATCTGAAACATATGTGCTCAGCTCGGACGAAGTTCCACCTTTTATCAATATCTATTTGGTTGAATTTAATACAGGCTTTTATGTTATGAACTAGTGATTTACAATACTTGCATGCCTTTTCTAATGTTGTATTAATTTTTGTTGGGTTTTCCTTATAGCTCCTTGGTCTTGCCGCCTGGATCGTTTGTAAATGTATTTCCAGGAATCGTATGACATCTTCCAGCGTCTGAATTTCCTTTGTCTTATTAGAAGCAATTTCATACTGTTGCAGACCTTGCCGATCAAATTAGAATGCTTATTAGAATGCTAGCAATGAATGGCTCGGCATCCTTGACTGGGACTCCCACTCCTTTTATTGCGTGCAGACTGTTGTTTGTCGTATCTATCATGTTCTGAACACTTTTGTCAGATTCACTGTTCATGTTTGGCAGATCTAAAATGCTGTTCCAGTGGTTTGAAAATAACTTTCTCGAATTTTCGTATCTATTCCTTAGGATACTTAAGGTTGTTTCGTAGTTCTCCGTGCTGATGTGTAAGTGCCTTATCAATTGAGCCGCTTCTCCTTTTACAAGTTTCTTTAGTCGTATAAATTTGGACTTTGTATCCAACTCGACATTCGTGTCTACCATTTGAGTGAACACATCCGAAAAACTGGACCATGAAGTAATATCTCCAAAAAACGCCGGAATTTCCGCGGGCTTCAGCTGTATTCTTTGTTCCGAAGGCTTGTTCTCTGTGAGCCATCGTATTTTTTTCTCTTTTTGCTTCGTTTAGATCTTCATAGTGATCCCGTACTTCAGAAGTTGCTTGGCCAAGTTTCCTTAATTCCTTAAATAGCTCTGTCAGTCTATCGAAATCTTCTTTGATTTCGTCATAATCATTTTGGTACTGTTTATGATTTTCTCCAGCACGACTCATCGTTTTTTGTAACGTACGAGCTGCCCGGTTAAGCTCTTCTGATCGTATTTCATTTTCTTCCATTTCGTTTATCATTGTCTTATTCAATGATTGCTTCATTGCTTTCTTATTTAACTCAGTCATTATTCTATTTTTGATAATTTGAGTTTTTTCATATGCTCCTTTTGAGAAGTGCTCGCCTTGCAGTAATGATTCATGTTCATGCAAAATTTTGTGCTGTGTTTTGAACATTTCCCATTGTGTCTGAACTTTTGTGGCCCAATTCAGATTAGGTCGTTCATCTTGGACTATTTCTTTGTCCCAACGTATTAGCTGCGCATAAATTGCAGACTGACTCGCCACTATTGCGTTCAGTTGATCTTGTGTGTATACCATTTTGATAATAAATTTATTAAAAAATCAATCAAAGTAAATATATATATATTCATTTTAAATATTTTTGATTTTCAAACATTTTTTGTTTGTTTTTGTTTTAAACGCTTAGTTTTTGTTCCCGCGCCGGTGCTCTTTTCTACGTTGCTTAGTTTTGTCCCGCAACGTTCTTCCTTCTGCGATGGTTAGTTTATTCCGCCACCGCTCTTTCTTCTGAGGCGCTTAGTTGTAGTTCCCGCGCCGCTCAATCTTCTGTGTTGCTTAGTTTTGTCCGGCAACTTTCTTCCTTCAGCGATGGCTAGCTTATTCCCCCGCCGCTCTTTCTCCTGCGACGCTTAGTTTTTTCCCACGCCGCTGCTCTTTTCTACGTTACTTAGTTTTGTCCCGCAACGTTCTTTATTCTGCGATGGTTAGTTTATTCCCCCACCGCTCTTTCTTCTGCGACGCTTAGTTTTAGCTCCCACGCCGCTCTTTTTATTCCGCCGTAGTGGTTCGTTCTTTACCACTTTTTATAACAGTTTACTCGTTTTCTCTGTGGTTACGCCGAACCTTACTCAGAGTTGAGCCATAGATTTTTGTTGCAGGATTCCCACGTCGCCTTCTTTGGTCGATCGTCGTCAGGTTCCCGCACCGCCTTCTTCTTTCGTTCAGCTCTGATTCCCACGTCGCTCAGTGCTGATTCCCTCGCAGATCTGTTTTCTGCGTCGCTTGGTTGTTGTTTTGTTCTGTTTTCGTCCACTCCCGCGCTGCAGTCGCTCGTAGTTTTGCCGGAAAATTGTATTTTTATATTTCCATAGCTGCGCCACGATGCACCATAAGTGCGATCTATGGACTACCGATTAAAGTATCTACTAGAAGTGGCAGTCACTAAGCAAAATTGCTCGAAGGACTATGTTCATGCAAATCAGCACTTGAACTCTGTCGCGATGTTAGTCATAACTTCGGAACTAGTGTGTAAGCACGATCGCCAATCCCTAACTATCTTATGTAATAATTAGACAGAGTTAGATATAGTGTTTACAATGTTTTGGCTTACTCTAATCATTGTGTTGTGAAGCAGCATTCCGCTGACCCCACAATATTTATCTTTATGGCATGAAGCCATCTACATTTTTTTTACGGCACGGAGCCAATAGTTCGTAAGAACCGAACTATAATCGAGAACTAGTCATTCGGTATGGAGCCGATAGTTCATTATATCTTTAGGTCATCGTCCACCTTTAGGACGATGATCCACATTTCGCTCATTTTGCAAGGGTGGCAACCTTGCATAGCATTATCGATATCAGGAGGGTTGATATCGGCGATCGGCGGCCATCATGCGGCGGGAGCGTCTTTTTTCTGGTGAGCTTGAAGTGTGCAGACGTGTTGGCGGACAAGGTCACTTTTCTGGCGGACTCGCCAAGTGCAGACGCATCGTTCGGAAAAATTTCAAAGTGACAGTGAAAAAAAAAACGACAAGTGGTGCAAGTGCATGAGCGAACAGCGACAACGAGGGAACAGCAACAGCGACAACGACGAGGACAACTTGCGAGTGACAGCGTGGGATTGTGTGTTGAGGGGGACGCCGCCAACCAAAACGTGTGTGTGTGTGTGTGTGAGTGCTAGGTGTGAGCCGCCGCTGCCTCTGCACCAGCAACAACAACAGCTACCGCACAGTTCGCCGCCAACGCGACGACCGCTACCGCGCCGGCAGCAACGACGCCACTACCCGCAGCGAGGCAACGCGCGACGTTTCCTACGGCGCCCGGGTCTGTCGGGAGTGGCAACCTGGAGAGGCACAGTGGCTGGTGCTGCCACGGAGGACAAGTTTTGAGAAGTATATTCCCGCCCCTAGGGCAACTTCGATTTTGGTAAGCGCATGTAATTCGTAGCTAACCTGGCCTTTTCGCATCGGGAGCAACAAAAGAAAAACTTCCATGCGCTGCGATTCCCCTGCCTTATTTTTTCTAGAAAGAATAAAAATTTATAACGATGCGTGCAAATATTTTCTATTCTTGGGTTTAGGGGATTTCAGGTGGCAGAACAATGGAGCACGACCTGGCCGGGATCGGGCAGGGTGGTCGGGGCATCATGGCGAGATTATAAAGGGCATTGCCCCTACGTCTCCCGTGATAGCCCTACCACCCTGCAGGATCTTGGCCAGCATTCGGAGGCGTCCGGTCCAGGGGCTCAGTCTGACACGGCGCCAGGGGTGTCGTGGTCGGGACAATAAAGGGCGTTGCCCCTACGTCCCTCCACGGTCGCCTCCTGGTACCGGTCGGACTGGGACCTGGCCCGGATGCAACGTGTGTGTGCCCTGCCGGGAGGTTCAATGGGGTGTCTCCACGGACTCGAGTCTGGGGGATCCTCTCTTGCGCCCGAAGGTAGGCTTCGGTAGGACAACTGGGTCAGCCTTCGGAGGAGTCCGGTCCGGGGCCCGGCCTGACACGGCGCTGGTGGTGTCGTGGTCGGGACAATAAAGGGCGTTGCCCCTACGTCCCTCCACGGTCATCCTTGGTACCGGTCGGACCGGGACCTGGGCCGGATGCAGCGTGCGTGCCCTGCCGGGAGGCTCAATGGGGTGTCTCCACGGACTCAAGTCTGGGGGATCCTCCCTTGTGCCCGACGGTAGGGTACCGCGCCCATCTGGGCCAACCAGTTGTGAAAGGGCAAATACAAATAGGGAATCATGCCGATACGAGAGCGCACGCATACCCTCTTGCGCTCCCGTAGCTCCTCTAGTTGTTCCAGAAATTTACAAATTTTCTGTAAATGGCCCTGGCCAGACTGAGACGTCGACCTCGGCTGGAAAAGCTTCGTTACAGTGTATATGTGATCTTATATACTAATAGGATATAGTCCATATGGTGTTAAAGTATGTTTGGCTTCTTCTTACTTATTGTTCTATGCCATCTACTTATTTATTTAGAGTGAGTTTACCATAGTGATAACGTGTACTTGGTTCCTTTTTACTTATTGTATAGATTAGCGTTGTAATATGTTTGACTCCTTTCTTCACATTCTTTTGTTAAATGTAGTGTGTTCTTATCTATTTTGAGCATACAGGCTCACACATTAGTCTATTATTTCTGAGCGCCAGGATCGATACCCATGTGGTAATTCTACGCTGTCGTGACCTTTTCAAGTAGTTTGTGTTCCAAATCTGTCAAGCAGCCCGAGGGCTGTTCAATCCGTATGTTCATTTATGAATAGTGACTCTCTTAGCGAAAAAGCCCTTTTCTTTTAATGTACTTGCGATCTCGGAAGGGGGGACATCCGGTTCAATACCTTTAAGTACCACCTGCAGGACCTTGCTGCTTTTTAGTTGATAGGTGTAAAAGCTTTTTTTACCTTCATTCAGATAACGGGGAGATTTTACGGTAATGCTCCTCGTCTTTTGTTTGGAGCTTTATTTCGTGAATATTTCCTTTTATTAGAGGAATGACATGAAAATTGTTGTTTCCAATGAGATCAACAATCTTGTTCACCAGTGCGTTGGATATCTTCTCCCGAATGTATATAGGTGGGGGCTTTATTTTCTTTGGTCCATGTTCAGCTTCGGTAGGCTGGTCGTTGACAGTATCAGGCAGCGGCGCAAACCTATTGTTGGTGTTTACTGGGTCCCCAGCAGTTTGGGTTGAGTCACCGCGGTTAATTTTTGTTTTATTTTCCCGTATTTTTTGTGGGCTAAGTTTTCGCTTGGGTACTATTTGAATGTAGCGATCCATTCCGGTCTGCCTAGCTGGAACCGCTGGTTTTGACGCTGCGCTTGCATTCGAAGCAGTAGTGGAAAGAGCTTGTGCTTGGTTAGCAGAAGATGGTTAGACGACTGTTGACACAGTTAAAGTTGTTGTTGCCGTAGCGTCAGGTGCAGCAACTTGTGAGGGCAAATTTGGTGGCGATAGCGGTTTTCGCGGGGAGGCGGTCGGTATTGGAGAGACAAACTCTTCGCTCCAGGTTTTTGCAGTTGTAGTTGGTAAAATCGGAGAGCAAGAACGCGCTCTTGCATCTTCTATGGCTAAGAGGTTCTGCTTTGATTTTTCGATTGTTTGTGGTGTTGTGTCGGAGACATAGCTAAAGTAAGCGGTTTTTTTGGCCAAAGAGAGTCGCCGTTCGTCTTGCTCGCGCTGACGCTGGGCACGGCTATCGTAGTAATTCATCGTAGTTAACACTTGCTCATATAAAATTATATTTGATTTGCTTATAGTTTATATAATAGTTTAATTATACTTTCACAACTTGTTTAGTGATCGATCGCATCGCACTAGGGGGCTTTTGGCCAAAATTTTAGATTTTTACCGCACTTGGGTACAATTTAATTTTGATTAATTCGGAGCGCTTTGAAGAATCACGTCTGCGCGGTCCGTCTGCACCTAAGTACTTAAGAACAAAAATTTCCCGCTTAACTAGCGGGAAATTCAAAAAGTCGTAGAACAAACATTTCTATATTTTTGAAAAGGAATAAATCCCTATCATTACATTTTAGTTTTTTTAGCGTATGATACAAACAGACAAACTGACTTTTCATCTCATTTTGAGAAGTCCACTAAAACTTTCAAATTTAATTGTCTTTTGAACTAGTTAACGGATTTGGGTGACCGAGGTATCAATCAACGCGTATTTTTGATTAGAATTTAAAAAAAAATAAAATTTTTGTTTCCAAAATGCCCCGTTATCTGCGATCGCCTTAATCTTTCTCCTCCCACTTACACCCCTGTATCTCGTGAACCAGGTGAATTGGAAAAAGTTCTAGTATGCCATTTTGTAAGTTAGGACTAAACTTTTCGATCGGTTTATAGCTCGATCTGATCGAACAGTCATAGCAAATTTTCCATATTAGCTATATATATTGCTAGTTACCTTTCGCAACCCTTGTGCTGATTTCGTCACTAGCGTGAACTGCCGTCCGCAGTGATTGAATCTGTTAGCTTGTATTGTTTAATAAGCGAAATATCTTCATCAGTCTATAAGAAACTTAAGATGTTGTGTTATATTGGATTGTAAGATTAAAAGGCTATTTAGGTTTTGACTTAGGTTAAATATTCTGCTGATTTAGTTTGAGCTAAGGGAACGTTTTTGTTTTCTGACTGCTGAATTTTGGTTATTATTCTAACGTTATTATTACTGTTTTGTTGTCTATTATTGTTTCTGTTATTATTGTGACCATTATAGTTATAGTTGTTGTTGTTATTTCTGTTGTTGTTGTTGTTTCGAAAATTATAGTAATTGTTGTAATTTCTTGGTCTGTTATTGTTGAAGTATGATCTGACCTATTGTTCTGTCTATTAGGATTATAGAATCGGTTGTTATGCCCAGCATAAAATATTGTGCTGTTTTGATTTGCTGAGTCAGTGCTGCTACTTACGAATTTTGCGATCACCATTCATTCTTACAATTGTGTTATATGGCTTAAACTGCTGTTTGTGTTGCATATATGTTGGCTATTTCTGAGTTTAATTCGTCTATAATGTCAGCGAGCGTAAGTGATCTTGTCAGCGATTCTATTTCTGTTGTTTAAGTATTAGTTGGCTTTCCATCTTGTTTTAAGCTCATCAGTTTTTCTCCTAAAACTTGTACGGATTCTCACTTAATATTCTTTTTAAATGTCGTGATGTCTGTGATTTTTGTTTATGTAGTTATTTGAAGTCTCGCGTCACCTTTTAATTTTGTTTTAGTGAAACGAATAGCCGTCGTTTCATGAGTACCTTAAATATCGTCCAGGAGCTCTAGCGAATTGATGAAGCTTTGCAGGTTTTTGACTGTGCCGTAAAAATCATGGACAATCTTTGCAGCTGAGCTGAGAAATTCTAGAGTTGAATGTGCCATTGCTTGAGAGTTTTGTTTTTCGGAAAATTAATTTTTATTTGCTTGTGTTTCATCTGCCATATTATTTCAAATTAAAATTCTGCAGATTTATCCAAATTTTACGGTAAAAAGGCTGTTATTTTTGCTTATTGAATCTTCTCCAAGGGAGACTTACAATAGGTTTATCAAGTCTTTTTTAAATAAGTTTGAATTACGGTGCCCCAAGGGTTTATAGCTGGACTGGAAGGTTGTTTCTAGGGTTGTCGAACATTTTTTAAATATCGCATCGATAACATTTTTAGTTTTAAACAAGTGGGAAAGGCTATAGTCGAGATCCCGACCATAGGATACCCGTTACTTATTTCAATACATTAGCGATTCAATCCTAATGTCATATTTGCGTTGCCAGAACTACTTGAGAATTTGAAGCATTCTAATAAGGTTTAACAATACAAAAACTATCGCATACCCTAGGGGGCACCTGTTGATTTAACAACTTAGACACGCAATAACTGCTGTTCTACTTGTCCGATCTTGTTGCGATTCAGTGGGATAATAGATAATAATAACAGATATCGGTTACTACCAAAAAATACGTATTATATGAAAAATTGTGGGTGAGGTGGTATTTCGCGATTTGCGGGGGCGGAGGGGGGCGTGGCTTAAATTTGAAACAAACTTAATCTGCGTGAGGTATATGGAAATCTGTGTGACAAATTTGGTTATTCTATCTCTTATAGTCTCTGAGATCCTTGTGCTTATACAGACGGATGACCAGTTTTTCGCGAATTACGGGCGTGGAAGGAGGCGGGTCCAAAATTTGAAACAAACTTGACCTGCTCCAACGCATTTGTGATCTACGTGTGAAAGTTTGGTTACTCTATCTCTTATGGTCTCTGAGATCTAGGCGCTCACACGGACAGACAGACGGACAGACGGACAGACACACATGGCTATATCGACTCGGCTATTGATGCTGATCAAGAATATATATACTTTATGGGGTCGGAGATGCCTCCTTCTGCCTGTTACGCACATTCCAACGAACACAATATACCCTTATACTTATTTTTTATAAGTAACGGGTATAAAAATATCAAAATTATATTTAATATATCGATTTCAAATACCAATATATTTTATATATTTGGTATGTAATGTACAATTCCTGCTGCATTATTATTTTTGCACAGAAATTTAGAATTTTATTATTACTTTTGTTATAGGGGCATCCTATTCGCTTCGCTCGCGAAATATAAACTTGAAAAAGAGGAGCACTTTTTTTTTAGTTGAATAAACTTCTTTTGGGCAAACATAAATTACTTTTCTATTTTTATCTATAAAACATTCTGTAACCCGGGCACAACACAAATTTACTGATTCTGAAATCCGATCATTTTAACGTGTTTGTATGTAAGAATAGAATAAAAGTATAATAGTAAAAAAAATTGCAAGCGAATGCATTTCAACTGCAGTTTTTGTTTTTTAAGAGCCATCTAAAACAATAAAACTGATAAATGCACTAAAACTGTGTACTCTACTGGACGTAAGACCTAAAAACCTAATTTTGGTAAACAGGTGCCTGATTTTGTATTTTGGAAAGTTCAATCATAAACTTACTGCAGCTGCGATCATAAATCAATGGTTTTCACGTTGAACTCTTTACTGAAAGAAATAATTGTAAAATAACCGCTCTTTTTTTATGACAGGTACTTGTACAACACAATTTTTTCGCAGGTACTTGTACCTAGTAGAGTTTTAGGGTATTTAACACCCTTTTGTGGTTTTCACACGCCCATATTATTAAATTTAGCAACCCAAAAAATTCATTCAAAAATTTGCCAAAAATAAAGTGCCTGCTTCTTACATTCTACACATTCCAAAAGAACGTGTCCGCCTCAAATGTAACGGCTTTTTGCCAATAATGCTATTCTTAAAAAATCTGCAAGTTCGGTATTTTTCCACCGATCTTTAAATTTGATATGATTTTAGAAAGCTAACAGTTAGGGCTAACTAAGAAAAATAAAATATTTTTAAATCATTATCTTCTGGGGTTAAATTACAGTTATATTGGGCTTTTTGAATTTTTTGACCGATTTCTCAAAATAGATCGTCGATGCGCCCCCTCAGGATGACCTCCAAAAAAATTGATTTTTTTTACAGATATTTCTTTCATACCGTATCAAGCTACAGATTGTTTAAATGATGTTATTGAGGGTTTTTAGTCGTGTTTTTATACCTATTTTTCTAAATTACTCAGGTAACATTTTATAGATAAAATAATACCATTTGGCTATTTTAAAAAAATTGACACATGTCGTCCTTATTTCAATATGTTATGGCCAATAAAATTCCGTGTTTTTTCGTATATCACACATATCTGTAAAAATCATAGCTCGCAAATAACTGTTGACCGTTTTTCTTCATGCGCTCTCGTTGCGAGCACAACCGAAAAAGTTCATACTCTCTCGCTCTGGCTCTGAGCAAGAGATTCTTGCTGTCTTCATTTATGTTTTCTGTTGAGCGCTTTTCGTTGAGCTCTTTGTATGTCGCTCTTTCAATGAGCAGTGCGTAAAGAGCGGAACGAGAAACGCTCGCACAGTGAGAGTCAGCAAAAGACCGATTGACCGAAAAACTCAACGCAAACGGTGTTCACATTTACTTTCTTTGTTGTGAAAAAGAAATAATATAATTTCTTTAATAGAACAATTTAAATTTATTTTCAAATATTTTTGTTAACAAGTTCCATTTCGATTCCATATAACAAAATGCTATCAAAAAGTAAAAAAAAAGTTTCAGAAAATGGTGTTTTTAAATTTTTTTTACAACCTGCGCTAGTGCACTTATATGAGGAAACTTAAGCTGCAAGTCATTAAAAAATTTTAATATATTTGAATTTAATGACAAGCGACCAAATGTAACGTCGAAGTTTTCGATGTCAGCATAAATTTTGACATGTTTTGCAGAAACAGGATCTTTTTTGCTTTCTGACACTGTCTGAAAATCTTCAAAAAATGCCGAGAACAGCGACTTCTCTTCAGATGAGGATGCGATTGAAAGAATTGACGAGAATGAGGTGTCAAACATCTCTTCACGCACAGGAGTTTCGAGCGCAGGAACATTTCGTGTTTGTGCCTTAAATAATAAAGCGATAATAAGTATGAAATGTTTTTTGGATTTTAGTTTAGTACAAGTATTAGTTTTTGACGAAGACAATTTTAATTATTAACATAGTAGACCTGGTATGCCCATATTCCTGGCAGTTCGAGCATTGAACTGGGCCGTTCCGTTTGTGTGGTTCCTCAACAGTGTTCAACAGTGTTCCGGCGATGTAACAGGAGCTGTAGCTTGTAGATCGGGTGCACTTCATTTTTCTTTGGAGCTTTACTGTCTGGCTCTTGTATTTGTGACTCTCTTAGCGAGAAAGCCCTTTTCTTTTAATGCACTTGCGATCTCGGAAGGGGGGACATCCGGTTCAATACCTTTAAGTACCACCTGCAGGCCCATGCTGCTTTTTAGTTGATAGGTGCAAAAGCTTTTTTTACCTTCATTCAGATAACGGGGAGATTATACGGAAATGCTCCTCGTCTTTTGTTTGGAGCTTTATTTCGTGAATATTTCCTTTTATTAGAGGAATGACATGAAAATTGTTGTTTCCAATGAGATCAACAATCTTGTTCACCAGTGCGTTGGATATCTTCTCCCGAATGTATATAGGTAGGGGCTTTATTTTCTTTGGTCCATGTTCAGCTTCGGTAGGCTGATCGTTGACAGTATCAGCCAGCGGCGCAAACCTATTGTTGGTGTTTACTGGGTCCCCAGCAGTTTGGGTTGAGTCACCGCGGTTAATTTTTGTTTTATTTCCCCGTATTTTTTGTGGGCTAAGTTTTCGCTTGGGTACTATTTGAATGTAGCGATCCATTCCGGTCTGCCTAGCTGGAACCGCTGGTTTTGACGCTGCGCTTGCATTCGAAGCAGTAGTGGAAAGAGCTTGTGCTTGGTTAGCAGAAGATGGTACGACGACTGTTGACACAGTTAAAGTTGTTGTTGCCGTAGCGTCAGGTGCAGCAACTTGTGAGGGCAAATTTGGTGGCGATAGCGGTTTTCGCGGGGAGGCGGTCGGTATTGGAGAGGCAAACTCTTCGCTCCAGGTTTTTGCAGTTGTAGTTGGTAAAATCGGAGAGCAAGAACGCGCTCTCGCATCTTCTATGGCTAAGAGGTTCTGCTTTGATTTTTCGATTGTTTGTGGTGTTGTGTCGGAGACATAGCTAAAGAGAGTCGCCGTTCGTCTTGCTCGCGCTGACGCTGGGCACGGCTATCGTAGTGATTCATCGTAGTTAACACTTGCTCAATTAAAATTATATTTGATTTGTTTATAGTTTATATAATAGTTTAATTATACTTTCACAGCTTGTTTAGTGATCGATCGCATCGCACTAGGGGGCTTTTGGCCAAAATTTTAGATTTTTACCGCACTTGGGTACTATTTAATTTTGATTAATTCGGAGCGCTTTAAAGATTCACGTCTGCACCTGAGTACTTAAGAACAAAAATTTACAAGTAAGCCTATAAGACTTTAAAAATACCTTTCCAACGATATACTATATAGTACGTATCTGTAGCTTTTACGGTTTCAATTTTAGCGGGAAATAGCGAGTTCCCGCTTAACTAGCGGAAAATTCAAAAAGTCGTAGAACAAACATTTCTATATTTTTGAAAAGGAATAAATCCCTATCATTACATTTTAGTTTTTTTAGCGTATGATACAAACAGACAAACTGACTTTTCATCTCATTTTGAGAAGTCCACTAAAACTTTCAAATTTAATTGTCTTTTGAACTAGTTAACGGATTTGGGTGACCGAGGTATCAATCAACGCGTATTTTTGATTAGAATTTAAAAAAAAATAAAATTTTTGTTTCCAAAATGCCCCGTTATCTGCGATCGCCTTAATCTTTCTCCTCCCACTTACACCCCTGTATCTCGTGAACCAGGTGAATTGGAAAAAGTTCTAGTATGCCATTTTGTAAGTTAGGACTAAACTTTTCGATCGGTTTATAACTCGATCTGATCGAACAGTCATAGAAAATTTTCCATATTAGCTATATATATTGCTAGTTACCTTTCGCAACCCTTGTGCTGATTTCGTCACTAGCGTGAACTGCCGTCCGCAGTGATTGAATCTGTTAGCTTGTATTGTTTAATAAGCGAAATATCTTCATCAGTCTATAAGAAACTTAAGATGTTGTGTTATATTGGATTGTAAGATTAAAAGGCTATTTAGGTTTTGACTTAGGTTAAATATTCTGCTGATTTAGTTTGAGCTAAGGGAACGTTTTTGTTTTCTGACTGCTGAATTTTGGTTATTATTCTAACGTTATTATTATTGTTTTGTTGTCTATTATTGTTTCTATTATTATTGTGACCATTATAGTTATAGTTGTTGTTGTTATTTCTGTTGTTACTAAATCTGTTGTTGTTGTTGTTTCGAAAATTATAGTAATTGTTGTAATTTCTTGGTCTGTTATTGTTGAAGTATGATCTGACCTATTGTTCTGTCTATTAGGATTATAGAATCGGTTGTTATGCCCAGCATAAAATATTGTGCTGTTTTGATTTGCTGAGCCAGTGCTGCTACCTACGAATTTTGCGATCACCATTCATTCTTACAATTGTGTTATATGGCTTAAACTGCTGTTTGTGTTGCATATATGTTGGCTATTTCAGAGTTTAATTCGTCTATAATGTCAGCGAGCGTAAGTGATCTTGTCAGCGATTCTATTTCTGTTGTTTAAGTATTAATTGGCTTTCCATCTTGTTTTAAATTTAATTTAAGGTCATCAGTTTTTCTCCTAAAACTTGTACGGATTCTCACTTAATATTCTTTTTAAATGTCGTGATGTCTGTGATTTTTGTTTATGTAGTTATTTGAAGTCTCGCGTCACCTTTTAATTTTGTTTTAGTGAAACGAATAGCCGTCGTTTCATGAGTACCTTAAATATCGTCCAGGAGCTCTAGCGAATTGATGAAGCTTTGCAGGTTTTTGACTGTGCCGTAAAAATCATGGACAATCTTTGCAGCTGAGCTGAGAAATTCTAGAGTTGAATGTGCCATTGCTTGAGAGTTTTGTTTTTCGGAAAATTAATTTTTATTTGCTTGTGTTTCATCTGCCATATTATTTCAAATTAAAATTCTGCAGATTTATCCAAATTTTACGGTAAAAAGGCTGTTATTTTTGCATATTGAATCTTCTCCAAGGGAGACTTACAATAGGTTTATCAAGTCTTTTTTAAATAAGTTTGAATTACGGTGCCCCAAGGGTTTATTGCTGGACTGGAAGGTTGTTTCTAGGGTTGTCGAACATTTTTTAAATATCGCATCGATAACATTTTTAGTTTTAAAAAATATCAAAATTATATTTAATATATCGATTTCAAATACCAATATATTTTATATATTTGGTATGTAATGTACAATTCCTGCTGCATTATTATTTTTGCACAGAAATTTAGAATTTTATTATTACTTTTGTTATAGGGGCATCCTATTCGCTTCGCTCGCGAAATATAAACTTGAAAAAGAGGAGCACTTTTTTTTTAGTTGAATAAACTTCTTTTGGGCAAACATAAATTACTTTTCTATTTTTATCTATAAAACATTCTGTAACCCGGGCACAACACAAATTTACTGATTCTGAAATCCGATCATTTTAACGTGTTTGTATGTAAGAATAGAATAAAAGTATAATAGTAAAAAAAATTGCAAGCGAATGCATTTCAACTGCAGTTTTTGTTTTTTAAGAGCCATCTAAAACAATAAAACTGATAAATGCACTAAAACTGTGTACTCTACTGGACGTAAGACCTAAAAACCTAATTTTGGTAAACAGGTGCCTGATTTTGTATTTTGGAAAGTTCAATCATAAACTTACTGCAGCTGCGATCATAAATCAATGGTTTTCACGTTGAACTCTTTACTGAAAGAAATAATTTTAAAATAACCGCTCTTTTTTTATGACAGGTACTTGTACAACACCATTTTTTGGCAGGTACTTGTACCTAGTAGAGTTTTAGGGTATTTAACACTCTTTTGTGGTTTTCACACGCCCATATTATTAAATTTAGCAACCCAAAAAATTCATTCAAAAATTTGCCAAAAATAAAGTGCCTGCTTCTTACATGATTGATATGATTTTAGAAAGCTAACAGTTAGGGCTAACTAAGAAAAATAAAATATTTTTTAAATCATTATCTTCTGGGGTTAAATTACAGTTATATTGGGTTTTTTGAATTTTTTGACCGATTTCTCAAAATAGATCGTCGATGCGCCCCCTCAGGATGACCTCCAAAAAAAAAAACCTATTTTTCTAAATTACTCAGGTAACATTTTATAGATAAAATAATACCATTTGGCTATTTTAGAAAAATTGACACATGTCGTCCTTATTTCAATATGTTATGGCCAATAAAATTCCGTGTTTTTTCGTATATCACACATATCTGTAAAAATCATAGCTCGCAAATAACTGTTGACCGTTTTTCGAGCACAACCGAAAAAGTTCATACTCTCTCGCTCTGGCTCTGAGCAAGAGATTCTTGCTGTCTTCATTTATGTTTTCTGTTGAGCGCTTTTAGTTGAGCTCTTTGTATGTCGCTCTTTCAATGAGCAGTGACCGAAAACCGATTGACCGAAAAACTCAACGCAAACGGTATTCACATTTACTTTCTTTGTTGTGAAAAAGAAATAATATAATTTCTTTAATAGAACAATTTAAATTTATTTTCAAATATTTTTGTTAACAAGTTCCATTTCGATTCCATATTCCATATAACAAAATGCTATCAAAAAGAAAAAAAAAAGTTTCAGAAAATGGTGTTTTTAAATTTTTTTGCATTAAACGCGTTCGAACGTACGTTCGTGACCCTTGGAAATGCCCAAATATATTTTTTGTAACATTTTTTATATATTATGTGTTAAGCTTTATAACTAGTAAGGCGTTCAGATTTTCTGCACTAATCGAACTTCTTCGTTCACTTAATATAAAGTGTAGGGCTGAGAATGCCCGTTCGACGGAAACTTGCGTTGCAGGTGTTGCAAGTACAACCTGCGCTAGTGCACTTATATGAAGAAACTTAAGCTGCAAGTCATTAAAAAATTCCAATATATTTGAATTTAATGACAAGCGACCAAATGTAACATCGAAGTTTTCGATGTCAGCATAAATTTTGACATGTTTTGCAGAAACAGGATCTTTTTTGCTTTCTGACACTGTCTGAAAATCTTCAAAAAATGCCGAGAACATCGACTTCTCTTCAGATGAGGATGCGATTGAAAGAATTGACAAGAATGAGGAGTCAAACATCTCTTCACGCACAGGAGTTTCGAGCGCAGGAACATTTCGTGTTTGTGCCTTAAATAATAAAGCGATAATAAGTATGAAATGTTTTTTGGATTTTAGTTTAGTACAAGTATTAGTTTTTGACGAAGACAATTTTAATTATTAACATAGTAGACCTGGTATGCCCATATTCCTGGCAGTTCGAGCATTGAACTGGGCCGTTCCGTTTGTGTGGTTCGTCAACAGTGTTCAACAGTGTTCCGGCGATGTAACAGTAGCTGTAGCTTGTAGATCGGGTGCACTTCATTTTTCTTTGGAGCTTTACTGTCTGGCTCCAGCTCAACTTTGAAGAGAGGTTGCGGTATTTTACTTTTGTTTATTATATTTGTGACTCTCTTAGCGAGAAAGCCCTTTTCTTTTAATGCACTTGCGATCTCGGAAGGGGGGACATCCGGTTCAATACCTTTAAGTACCACCTGCAGGCCCTTGCTGCTTTTTAGTTGACCTTCATTCCTTAACCTTTTTTACCTTCATTCAGATAACGGGGAGATCTTACGGAAATGCTCCTCGTCTTTTGTTTGGAGCTTTATTTCGTGAATATTTCCTTTTATTAGAGGAATGACATGAAAATTGTTGTTTCCAATGAGATCAACAATCTTGTTCTCCAGTGCGTTGGATATCTTCTCCCGAATGTATATAGGTGGGGGCTTTATTTTCTTTGGTACATGTTCAGCTTCGGTAGGCTGGTCGTTGACAGTATCAGCCAGCGGCGCAAACCTATTGTTGGTGTTTACTGGGTCCCCAGCAGTTTGGGTTGAGTCACCGCAGTTAATTTTTGTTTTATTTCCCCGTATTTTTTGTGGGCTATGTTTTCGCTTGGGTACTATTTGAATGTAGCGATCCATTCCGGTCTGCCTAGCTGGAACCGCTGGTTTTGACGCTGCGCTTGCATTCGAAGCAGTGGTGGAAAGAGCTTGTGCTTGGTTAGCAGAAGATGGTACGACGACTGTTGACACAGTTAAAGTTGTTGTTGCCGTAGCGTCAGGTGCAGCAACTTGTGAGGGCAAATTTGGTGGCGATAGCGGTTTTCGCGGGGAGGCGGTCGGTATTGGAGAGACAAACTCTTCGCTCCAGGTTTTTGCAGTTGTAGTTGGTAAAATCGGAGAGCAAGAACGCGCTCTCGCATCTTCTATGGCTAAGAGGTTCTGCTTTGATTTTTCGATTGTTTGTGGTGTTGTGTCGGAGACATAGCTAAAGTAAGCGGTTTTTTTGGCCAAAGAGAGTCGCCGTTCGTCTTGCTCGCGCTGACGCTGGTCACGGCTATCGTAGTAATTCATCGTAGTTAACACTTGCTCATATAAAATTATATTTGATTTGCTTATAGTTTATATAATAGTTTAATTATACTTTCACAACTTGTTTAGTGATCGATCGCATCGCACTAGGGGGCTTTTGGCCAAAATTTTAGATTTTTACCGCACTTGGGTACAATTTAATTTTGATTAATTCGGAGCGCTTTGAAGAATCACGTCTGCGCGGTCCGTCTGCACCTAAGTACTTAAGAACAAAAATTTCCCGCTTAACTAGCGGGAAATTCAAAAAGTCGTAGAACAAACATTTCTATATTTTTGAAAAGGAATAAATCCCTATCATTACATTTTAGTTTTTTTAGCGTATGATACAAACAGACAAACTGACTTTTCATCTAATTTTGAGAAGTCCACTAAAACTTTCAAATTTAATTGTCTTTTGAACTAGTTAACGGATTTGGGTGACCGAGGTATCAATCAACGCGTATTTTTGATTAGAATTTAAAAAAAAATAAAATTTTTGTTTCCAAAATGCCCCGTTATCTGCGATCGCCTTAATCTTTCTCCTCCCACTTACACCCCTGTATCTCGTGAACCAGGTGAATTTTGAAAAAGTTCTAGTATGCCATTTTGTAAGTTAGGACTAAACTTTTCGATCGGTTTATAACTCGATCTGATCGAACAGTCATAGCAAATTTTCCATATTAGCTATATATATTGCTAGTTACCTTTCGCAACCCTTGTGCTGATTTCGTCACTAGCGTGAACTGCCGTCCGCAGTGATTGAATCTGTTAGCTTGTATTGTTTAATAAGCGAAATATCTTCATCAGTCTATAAGAAACTTAAGAGGTTGTGTTATATTGGATTGTAAGGTTAAAAGGCTATTTAGGTTTTGACTTAGGTTAAATATTCTGCTGATTTAGTTTGAGCTAAGGGGACGTTTTTTGTTTTCTGACTGCTGATTTTTGGTTATTATTCTAACGTTATTATTACTGTTTTGTTGTCTATTATTGTTTCTGTTATTATTGTGACCATTATAGTTATAGTTGTTGTTGTTATTTCTGTTGTTACTAAATCTGTTATTGTTGTTGTTTCGAAAATTATAGTAATTGTTGTAATTTCTTGGTCTGTTATTGTTGAAGTATGATCTGACCTATTGTTCTGTCTATTAGGATTATAGAATCGGTTGTTATGCCCAGCATAAAATATTGTGCTGTTTTGATTTGCTGAGTCAGTGCTGCTACTTACGAATTTTGCGATCACCATTCATTCTTACAATTGTGTTATATGGCTTAAACTGCTGTTTGTGTTGCATATATGTTGGCTATTTCTGAGTTTAATTCGTCTATAATGTCAGCGAGCGTAAGTGATCTTGTCAGCGATTCTATTTCTGTTGTTTAAGTATTAGTTGGCTTTCCATCTTGTTTTAAGCTCATCAGTTTTTCTCCTAAAACTTGTACGGATTCTCACTTAATATTCTTTTTAAATGTCGTGATGTCTGTGATTTTTGTTTATGTAGTTATTTGAAGTCTCGCGTCACCTTTTAATTTTGTTTTAGTGAAACGAATAGCCGTCGTTTCATGAGTACCTTAAATATCGTCCAGGAGCTCTAGCGAATTGATGAAGCTTTGCAGGTTTTTGACTGTGCCGTAAAAATCATGGACAATCTTTGCAGCTGAGCTGAGAAATTCTAGAGTTGAATGTGCCATTGCTTGAGAGTTTTGTTTTTCGGAAAATTAATTTTTATTTGCTTGTGTTTCATCTGCCATATTATTTCAAATTAAAATTCTGCAGATTTATCCAAATTTTACGGTAAAAAGGCTGTTATTTTTGCTTATTGAATCTTCTCCAAGGGAGACTTACAATAGGTTTATCAAGTCTTTTTTAAATAAGTTTGAATTACGGTGCCCCAAGGGTTTATAGCTGGACTGGAAGGTTGTTTCTAGGGTTGTCGAACATTTTTTAAATATCGCATCGATAACATTTTTAGTTTTAAAAAATATCAAAATTATATTTAATATATCGATTTCAAATACCAATATATTTTATATATTTGGTATGTAATGTACAATTCCTGCTGCATTATTATTTTTGCACAGAAATTTAGAATTTTATTATTACTTTTGTTATAGGGGCATCCTATTCGCTTCGCTCGCGAAATATAAACTTGAAAAAGAGGAGCACTTTTTTTTTAGTTGAATAAACTTCTTTTGGGCAAACATAAATTACTTTTCTATTTTTATCTATAAAACATTCTGTAACCCGGGCACAACACAAATTTACTGATTCTGAAATCCGATCATTTTAACGTGTTTGTATGTAAGAATAGAATAAAAGTATAATAGTAAAAAAAATTGCAAGCGAATGCATTTCAACTGCAGTTTTTGTTTTTTAAGAGCCATCTAAAACAATAAAACTGATAAATGCACTAAAACTGTGTACTCTACTGGACGTAAGACCTAAAAACCTAATTTTGGTAAACAGGTGCCTGATTTTGTATTTTGGAAAGTTCAATCATAAACTTACTGCAGCTGCGATCATAAATCAATGGTTTTCACGTTGAACTCTTTACTGAAAGAAATAATTGTAAAATAACCGCTCTTTTTTTATGACAGGTACTTGTACAACACAATTTTTTCGCAGGTACTTGTACCTAGTAGAGTTTTAGGGTATTTAACACCCTTTTGTGGTTTTCACACGCCCATATTATTAAATTTAGCAACCCAAAAAATTCATTCAAAAATTTGCCAAAAATAAAGTGCCTGCTTCTTACATTCTACACATTCCAAAAGAACGTGTCCGCCTCAAATGTAACGGCTTTTTGCCAATAATGCTATTCTTAAAAAATCTGCAAGTTCGGTATTTTTCCACCGATCTTTAAATTTGATATGATTTTAGAAAGCTAACAGTTAGGGCTAACTAAGAAAAATAAAATATTTTTAAATCATTATCTTCTGGGGTTAAATTACAGTTATATTGGGCTTTTTGAATTTTTTGACCGATTTCTCAAAATAGATCGTCGATGCGCCCCCTCAGGATGACCTCCAAAAAAATTGATTTTTTTTACAGATATTTCTTTCATACCGTATCAAGCTACAGATTGTTAAAATGATGTTATTGAGGGTTTTTAGTCGTGTTTTTATACCTATTTTTCTAAATTACTCAGGTAACATTTTATAGATAAAATAATACCATTTGGCTATTTTAAAAAAATTGACACATGTCGTCCTTATTTCAATATGTTATGGCCAATAAAATTCCGTGTTTTTCGTATATCACACATATCTGTAAAAATCATAGCTCGCAAATAACTGTTGACCGTTTTTCTTCATGCGCTCTCGTTGCGAGCACAACCGAAAAAGTTCATACTCTCTCGCTCTGGCTCTGAGCAAGAGATTCTTGCTGTCTTCATTTATGTTTTCTGTTGAGCGCTTTTCGTTGAGCTCTTTGTATGTCGCTCTTTCAATGAGCAGTGCGTAAAGAGCGGAACGAGAAACGCTCGCACAATGAGAGTCAGCAAAAGACCGATTGACCGAAAAACTCAACGCAAACGGTGTTCACATTTACTTTCTTTGTTGTGAAAAAGAAATAATATAATTTCTTTAATAGAACAATTTAAATTTATTTTCAAATATTTTTGTTAACAAGTTCCATTTCGATTCCATATAACAAAATGCTATCAAAAAGTAAAAAAAAAAGTTTCAGAAAATGGTGTTTTTAAATTTTTTTTACAACCTGCGCTAGTGCACTTATATGAGGAAACTTAAGCTGCAAGTCATTAAAAAATTTTAATATATTTGAATTTAATGACAAGCGACCAAATGTAACGTCGAAGTTTTCGATGTCAGCATAAATTTTGACATGTTTTGCAGAAACAGGATCTTTTTTGCTTTCTGACACTGTCTGAAAATCTTCAAAAAATGCCGAGAACAGCGACTTCTCTTCAGATGAGGATGCGATTGAAAGAATTGACGAGAATGAGGTGTCAAACATCTCTTCACGCACAGGAGTTTCGAGCGCAGGAACATTTCGTGTTTGTGCCTTAAATAATAAAGCGATAATAAGTATGAAATGTTTTTTGGATTTTAGTTTAGTACAAGTATTAGTTTTTGACGAAGACAATTTTAATTATTAACATAGTAGACCTGGTATGCCCATATTCCTGGCAGTTCGAGCATTGAACTGGGCCGTTCCGTTTGTGTGGTTCCTCAACAGTGTTCAACAGTGTTCCGGCGATGTAACAGGAGCTGTAGCTTGTAGATCGGGTGCACTTCATTTTTCTTTGGAGCTTTACTGTCTGGCTCTTGTATTTGTGACTCTCTTAGCGAGAAAGCCCTTTTCTTTTAATGCACTTGCGATCTCGGAAGGGGGGACATCCGGTTCAATACCTTTAAGTACCACCTGCAGGCCCTTGCTGCTTTTTAGTTGACCTTCATTCCTTAACCTTTTTTACCTTCATTCAGATAACGGGGAGATCTTACGGAAATGCTCCTCGTCTTTTGTTTGGAGCTTTATTTCGTGAATATTTCCTTTTATTAGAGGAATGACATGAAAATTGTTGTTTCCAATGAGATCAACAATCTTGTTCTCCAGTGCGTTGGATATCTTCTCCCGAATGTATATAGGTGGGGGCTTTATTTTCTTTGGTACATGTTCAGCTTCGGTAGGCTGGTCGTTGACAGTATCAGCCAGCGGCGCAAACCTATTGTTGGTGTTTACTGGGTCCCCAGCAGTTTGGGTTGAGTCACCGCAGTTAATTTTTGTTTTATTTCCCCGTATTTTTTGTGGGCTATGTTTTCGCTTGGGTACTATTTGAATGTAGCGATCCATTCCGGTCTGCCTAGCTGGAACCGCTGGTTTTGACGCTGCGCTTGCATTCGAAGCAGTGGTGGAAAGAGCTTGTGCTTGGTTAGCAGAAGATGGTACGACGACTGTTGACACAGTTAAAGTTGTTGTTGCCGTAGCGTCAGGTGCAGCAACTTGTGAGGGCAAATTTGGTGGCGATAGCGGTTTTCGCGGGGAGGCGGTCGGTATTGGAGAGACAAACTCTTCGCTCCAGGTTTTTGCAGTTGTAGTTGGTAAAATCGGAGAGCAAGAACGCGCTCTCGCATCTTCTATGGCTAAGAGGTTCTGCTTTGATTTTTCGATTGTTTGTGGTGTTGTGTCGGAGACATAGCTAAAGTAACGTTATTTTTGGCCAAAGAGAGTCGCCGTTCGTCTTGCTCGCGCTGACGCTGGGCACGGCTATCGTAGTGATTCATCGTAGTAATCAATTAAAATTATATTTGATTTGCTTATAGTTTATATAATAGTTTAATTATACTTTCAAAACTTGTTTAGTGATCGATCGCATCGCACTAGGGGGCTTTTGGCCAAAATTTTAGATTTTTACCGCACTTGGGTACTATTTAATTTTGATTAATTCGGAGCGCTTTAAAGAATCACGTCTGCACCTGAGTACTTAAGAACAAAAATTTACAAGTAAGCCTATAAGACTTTAAAAATACCTTTCCAACGATATACTATATAGTACGTATCTGTAGCTTTTACGGTTTCAATTTTAGCGGGAAATAGCGAGTTCCCGCTTAACTAGCGGAAAATTCAAAAAGTCGTAGAACAAACATTTCTATATTTTTGAAAAGGAATAAATCCCTATCATTACATTTTAGTTTTTTTAGCGTATGATACAAACAGACAAACTGACTTTTCATCTCATTTTGAGAAGTCCACTAAAACTTTCAAATTTACTTGTCTTTTGAACTAGTTAACGGATTTGGGTGACCGAGGTATCAATCAACGCGTATTTTTGATCAGAATTTAAAAAAAAATAAAAAAATGTTTTCCAAAATGCCCCATTATCTGCGATCGCCTTAATCTTTCTCCTCCCACTTACACACCCGTATCTCGTGAAAAAGTTCTAGTATGCCATTTTGTAAGTTAGGACTTAACTTTTCGATCGGTTTATAACTCGATCTGATCGAACAGTCATAGCAAATTTTCCATATTAGCTATATAATTAGATTTTTCTTTATTTACTGTGAGTTTGAATCTTATAAAAACCGCGCACAGCTCTAACGGTTAAGTTGAATTTATTATAAAATAAAAGGCAAGGCGATATTTCACGACGAGTTCATTTATTGAAGAACAACTTAAGACTAACAGATAATTGTGCATTGAGTTATAACGAAACCTAATTTCGGGCATTTAAATGTTTACAATATTATAAAGGCTGGGAACGAACTCAGCGTTGGCTGGGAACGCAAATCTGCTGACAGTGAGTTATTTCGATCAATGCTGATCGATGGGGGAGAAGCCCGGCTTAGCTGCTCTTTGTTTACAAGTGCAGCCTGTGAAAGTTTACATTATTGGAATTAGGAATTTGGTGTCTAGACTTATGTATAACGTGGACATAGAATATATTATGTATAACGTAGACATAGAATATGTCACTTCCCTCTCCTTAAGAGACGAGCCTGCGAGTCAAGGTGACACTGAAGGGTAAAGTTTTGGCAATGTTGTTTGTGTCATCTCGATAATTGTGTCTCTTTGTTCTTCTTCTTCTGGTTGAACCGATGGCGTTGTTTGGTTTTTGGGTTCGTGAATTTGTTTCTTAAATTTTTTATGGATTATCATTATGGGATTACAAGATACATATTTTAGATATAAGAATAAATTTATGAATATGATGGTTATGATTATGATGATTGCATATGTAAAGATATTATTTTGTGATACAATTTTTACAATGTCATCATGCTTGATAGGTTTAATTTTAATTATTTCTAAGGTGGATATAATGGTGTAAGATCAACTTCTGGCTGTAGATAGTTGTCGCTTAAAATTATGTCATTTATTTGCATTTTGCATTGATTTATACTTATAATTTTATTGCCCTGAATATTAAGATCAACATTATTTTTCTGGCAATTTTGTTTTACAGTTGTATTAGTTATGTTCCAAGTTATAATGGTATTTGGTTCAATGTATTTTATCATTTCTTTGTTATTTGTGCGTTCAAAGTTACAAATTGGTGTTGTGTGTAGTAAAATTTTTGTTATGCATTCGTCAATTACTGGTTTATTATCTCGATTATAAATTTTATTATCTTTTTCAAAATAAGAAGTAGTACTAATGTAATCAAGTTGATAGCCATTATGATCAGGATATGGGATAATTTTGATAGTGTTAGTGGACTGAAAGTCAATTGGGATATGGGATATAATTAGTATGATATTATCTTGGTAGTTAATCCAAGTGGATGTTTTAATTAGTAGTATGTTTCGGTTATTAATGCTGTCAAGTTTGTCATAGGTAAGTAGTTTTGGATTGAAAAGTCCTAGTCTTGACAATTGCACACCCATTTCAATGTCTTCTATGTATTCTATAAATTGTGATAATTGGTAAGTAAAAGTATCTTGTATATTTTTCTTATTTTGATGTTCTTGGACTCTTTTTATTTATCTGGATTTGTTGGGTGTGACATATGTTAAAGAGGGTGAACCATAGTATGATTATGAAGTAGAAACCTGTGGAATTTGAATTTTATTAATTTTCTTTAGTTTTTTAAATTGTGTTTTATAGTAGCGTGTAACTCTATTTCTGTTAGTAATTTGATAATGGTCTGGGTCTGTTTGTTCAACGTTTTTATTAGCTTTAAAAGGGTTTTCTAATTTTCCTTTTTGTAATGGTCCTTTTCGATATCTAGTATCAACTTCGTATTCTTGTCGGTCACTGTTAATTTTATTTATTACTTTTTCTTTTTTTTCTTGGGTATCTAAATTTGGTTGTCCGGCATATAAGAAAATGTGTGCAGGAGTTTGTCCAGTTGTGTCATGTTTTGTTTTGTGATTGTAAATGTAAAGAATTGTTTCTATTTTGCTGAGTTTATTTTCTTCGTCATTTAAAGTGTTAATTATTCTGATTTTTTCATTTATTGTTTTATGTAGTCTTTCGATGTCTGCTATTCCTGTTTTTGTTGTATTTAATTGTATTTCTACTCTTTCACTTTCAAGCCATTTTTTTAGTGCTAAGCTGGAAAATGCGCCGTCTCGGTCAGCTTTTAATAATATTGGTTTTCCTAACTGATTAAATATACGCATTAATGCATTTTTGCATTCTATCCAGTCTTTTGTTTTGATATTTTCAAGAGTAGCGAGTTTTGAATAAATGTCCATGCAGCTAAGATAATGTTTGCCTTCAGAAGAATAAATGTCAATTACAAATTTGTCACGACAGTGTTTGGGTTTGGGTGTAATTTTCATTGGCATTTTTGTGTTTCTATGTTCTGTTTTTGCTAAGTTGCAAATATGACATTCGTTTATTATGTTTTGTGTTAATATTTGGCTGTTAGGGAAATAATAGGTTTCACAAAAAAGTTTATTTGTTTTTTGAATTCCGGGGTGTAAGAGTTTTTCATGGGTTTTCAAAATAAGTTCTTTGAATTCGGCATAGGAGTTAATGTTTTTTAATTGAATGAGACTTCGAAGAATTTTAGTATGGCTAGTGTTGATAATTTCCTTGTGTGCGTTTTGAATTATTTCAAAATCTGCATCACTTTCTATAAACATTGCACTGGTTTTTGTGCAAAAATGGTCTATTAAATATTTTTCGGCTTTATCTTTAGTCATGTTATCATATGTAATGTGAATTATTAATTTTTTGAAGTAGTTTTCTTTTTTTATGTTTGGAATGCCTTTAGAAAATATAATTTGTCTTTTAAATGTGTTTATTGGTTTCTCTGTAGTGAATATTAAATTACTATTGTCTTCGTCAGCGCTATGTTGTGTTTCTTCTCCGAAATAAGTCTGTTCTATTTTTACTCGTGATAGAGCGTCAGCTATGTGGTTTTCTTTTCCTTTTATATATTTTATGTCAAAGTCATATTCAGATAATTTAACTCTCCATCGGGTTAGTTTTGAATTTGGTTCTTTCATTTTGTACAGCCAACATAGTGGTTGATGGTCACTATTGATTTCGAAATGTCGTCCTAGTAGGTAATGTCTAAAAGTTTTTGTTGCCCATACGATGGCTAAAAGCTCTTTTTCTATGGCACTGTAGTTAGTTTCGTGGTCATTGAGAGTTCTGCTAATAAAACTAATGGGATGTCCGTCTTGAGAGAGTACTGCTCCAAGAGCTACATTACTTGCGTCAGTGGTTAAAACGAATTTACTTTTGAAATCTGGAATTTTTAAAATTGGGTCATTAGAAATTAGTTGTTTTAATTTTTCAAAAGCTCTTATGTATTCAGGATTTTTAATGTCAATTTTTGAGTCTTTTCTAAGTACTGCTGTCATTGGTTTGGCTATGTCTGCAAAATTTGGAATGAACTTTCTGTAGTAACCGGTTAATCCAAGAAAACCTTTTATTTCTTTGGTTTTTGTGGGAATTGGATATTTCTGAATTGCTTTGATTTTATCAGGATTGGGTTTTATTCCATCCTTAGTTATGACATGTCCTAGGAATGAAGTTTCTTGTTTTAGAAACTCGCATTTATCAAGTTGTAATTTGAGATTTGCTTCAGAAAGCTTCTCGAAAACTAATTGGAGTGATTGCAAATGTTCTTCTAGGGATGTTGAGAATACAATTATATCATCAAGATATACCAGACAATGTTTATTTAGTAATGGTCGTAAAACATTGTTCATGCAACGTTGAAAGGTTGCGGGTGCATTTTTTAATCCAAATGGCATACGAAGATATTCATAGTGGCCATGTTTAGTAGAGAAAGCTGTTTTTTAAATGGAATCTGGATGCATTTCAAGTTGGTGGAATCCTTTTGCAAGGTCGATTGTGGTGAAATAATTGCATCTTCCTAGCTTTCCTAAAATCTCGTCCATATTTGGTATTGGGTGCCTATCGCTTATGGTTACTTCATTTAATTTCCTGTAGTCAATTACGATTCTGAATTTTTGTTTACCTGAAGCATCTTGCTTTTTGGGTACGATCCATATAGGACTACAATAAGGAGAATTGCTAGGCCGTATGATACCTTGATTAAGCATGTCTTGAATTTGATGTTCAACTTCCTGTTCATATGCTTGTGGATAACTGTATGGTTTTGTATGTAAGGCTGAATTATGGGTAGTATTTATAATGTGTTTTTCTTGATTACTGAAACTAAGTTGGTCGCCTTCTTTATATTGTATGTGTTGATATTGTTTCAGCAAACTGATTAAATTGATTCTTTCTTCTTCATTCAAATGATCTAATCGGTAAGGGCTTGTGTTTGCAGATTCTTGGTTATCGGAAATTTCTCTAATTGGATTTTTAAAATGTTGATTAGTTTCAGGATTTGGTTGGGCTAAGAAGTGGTTCTGATTTGTGATTGGAATATCGTTGGTTAGTTTATACTTTCTATTGTATAAAGTAACAGTTTGGGCTTTATAATCTATAACGGCTTGTGCTTCTGAAAGCAATTTTCTACCAATTAATAGATCATAGTCTGAGGAGAATTGGTGTAGAAGAAATTCATTATTGCCCTTGAATAGGTTATTGGAAAGGACGTTAACTTTCTTTGTGATAGTTAAAGGTCCGTTGCTGGTTTGAATGAGACAGTCGGTGTCATGAACTTGTAAATTGAAAACATTTGATGTCATCATATTTACAGTAGATCCTGTATCTATTAAACATTTCAGATTTTTGCCTTTATAAGTGATTACTATGTACTGTTGGTTTCCAAGGCTGGCAGCTGAAAATTTTCGGCTTGCTCGATTTCTATTTCATTTGGTTGTTCTGTATCGTGTTCGGCTGATTGTGTGTATGTAAAGTCTGGGTTTTGTGGGTAACTTTCTGCTTGATAATATTGTGGATAATATTCAGGATAAGCAGCGCATTGATTATTGTATTCTTGTTGCATGTAATCATGATAGTTTAGCTCTTCCTGATTTCTAGTTTCTTGGTCAATACTCATCTTACTCTGTCCACTTTCTGCAGGTCTAACTCGTTTAGTCGGTTGGTTGGCTACGCCAGAGTTATTGAAAGAGTTTTGTTGTGGAGTTACTTGTCCGAAACGATTGTTGTCGAATTGGTTCTGTCGAAGGATTGGTCTGGGTGTAAAGTATGTTGGTCTGATTGGATTAGGTGAATAATTATTAGGTTTAAAAGTGTTGTTGTTAGTATAGTTGGGTGATGGTTGATGATATGGTTGTTGAAAGTAAGGTTGATGGGGTCGATATGGGACATAGGGTTGATTTGGTTGAAGAAAAGTGGGGAATCTTTGAATATTTGGGTTTGGTTGATACAATGGCTTCAAATATTTTTCTTGTTTTACTTTATTTGGGGTTGGATTAAGACAGGGTTCGTTATAAAGATTTTTTTCTTGCAAAATATTAATTAGAGATCTTAAACCGGGAATCTCGCAATTTACAATTCGAATGCAAATGTTTGTGGGTAATTTTTTAATAAGGTCGTCAATGCTAGTTTTGATTAGTCGCGCATACAATGTTTTTTCGTCAATGTTATTTTCTAGTTCTAGCTTACTCATTAATGTCTGCCTACGGTATTCTGCTTCTTCCAGAAAAGCTCGCACGTTGCCTTTAAACGGGGTGCTCCTGAATTCCTCCAGTAGGGTGTGGTTCTTATTTTGCGTCTTGTAGTTCAATACTAGTTGCTTCCGAAGATCCGTCCAGGTCATCAAGTTGTTTATGCCAAGGGATAACATCACTTCACTGCTGATGCAGCGTTCCACAAGTCCAAAAAGAATTGACCTTTGTCTTGCATCGTTAGAGGGGTAGAGGGCCAAAATGTAGTCGATCCGGTTGATGAACGTGTACAAAGCGTTCTTATCTCCAGTGAGCTTCTCAACGTTTTTAAGTTGGTTGATCACTTGTGTCATGTTGGCATCGGACAGGGGTGCTTCTGCGTTGCCTTCCATTATTGTTGTTTTTTAGCTCGATACCCAAAAAATGGGTATAGAGCCTATTAGATTCGTGTCGATTATGGTACAGAATTTTGAACACATATATCTCCGCAACTATAAAAGTAAGAGCATCCAAATTTGGTGACAGTACTCCTAGGATGTTGATCTATACTAAGTTTGTATTTAAATTTGACCCCGCCCACGTCCGCCCACGTAAATGATATAAAATCTAATAACAAGAGCACTATTAAAGCTACAGCATTGAGACTTGGCACACAGGATGGGGGGACGAGTCCTGAGGTGTGCTGAAAATTTCATTGAGATCGGTTTATAAACAGGGAAGTAGTTTGAGAAAATATGATATATGGAAAAAATATAATCACCTGGATCTCAGAGACTATAAGAGATAGAGATTCCAAATTTGGTGACAATACTGCTATGTTGCGCACGCAGATCAAGTTTATTTTAGAATTTTGCCACGCCCCCCAATTATCCTGTAATCGACAAAAAACTAAAATATCCAAATACAAGGCCAATTTAATAGGTACAGATGTCAAAATCTGCACACACACTAAACACAATTTTGAAAATGCATCCTGAAAACTGCATTGCAATCGGATAACAAATACAGAAGATATTAAATCAAAACTTCACATTTCTCATGCCTACGTGCAGTGGCCAGATTTTGGTACAAAACTTGCAGCAATGCATGCGATTTGTGGGTACATTGGACTCGGGATCAAAACAACTCTTTGTTTTGAACCAAATTATTTATTATTATTATTATTTTTATTTTTTTATTTTTTTTTTCATTGCATTAAATTAATTACATATTAATTAATAATTACATACTTTTTAAATGAATACTTTACATACTTAATCAATAATTTTATGTGATGCACATTTTGCAATCAGTACCATGAATTAGCAGCAAAACGAATTTGGTTCTATAAATAGCTTTATTTGCACATGTATGTATGTGTGTATGTAGGGCTTCTCTTCTAACGAGCGAGACATAATTGAAACAAAAGAAACGTGCAAAACGGACAACGAAAAAAAATGATATAGATTGATATTGCCACATGCAAATATAATGCTCCGATGGCTCTGATGATAGAGCAGTGTATTTTGAGGCGATGAGTCGAGAGTTCGAATCCCGTTTCAATCTTGCACATGTGCAACTTTTTTTTTTTTTTTTTTGTCAACTATTTCCTGTTTTTTTGTCAACTATTTTCTTTATTACAATTTGTACTTTTTTAACAACTTGTATTTTCTTTGATTTTGTGAAAAGAGTAACTAAATATATATATATAATATAATCTGTATTTTATTATTCACGTATTGTATTATAGTTAGTATTAATACCAGTTCTGTCACAGACTAGCACCCCAACTGTAGGCTATAGGATAGCATATAGTCTGTAGCATTTTATGTTGACCATATTTTACTGAAATTGAATTAATCGGTTGTGAACGTTTGGGTATCGAGCAAGTTACTGTCGAGTGCGCTCGACTGTAGACATACCACACCTCATCGCGAGCGAAGCGAGCCGGGGGTAGGCGAGTGAAGCGAGCAGGGGGCGGAGCCCCCTTTTTTTTTTTTTTTTTTTTTTGTTTGTTGGTTTTATTATAATAAATTATTGTTTTTTATTTAATTATTTTTAATTTATTTGGTTTTAATTTTTCTTATCTCTTAGTTTTTGTTGTTTCACTTCAGCTTCTCTTATTTTAGGTTCAGTTTCTTTTAGTTGTTGATTATATTTTTATTGTATTCACTTAATTTGTTAACTTATAGTTTAAAGTGTTTGATTGGTTTGCACAGATAGCACTTTCGAATTTTTTTTGAGATAACCAGAAGTTTCTGGAATTATTTTCTCTTCGAATTCTATCGCGTCTTCTTGAATCGTTTTTCAAGTTTTTTTGCACAATCCGCGTCTTTGACAATATGCGAATTTTGGTGTACACGTCACTGTCGAGGTTTAATAAAAACTTGACGCGATATTGACCGTCGCTTGGGTTGCCTTCGCGTTGGTTGTTTTAGCGGATAACAGTAAACGGGACACAAGAATTAATAACTTAGCTATTGCATCAGGATCCACAATTTATTGCTATCCTACCGGCTGCGCCAATTAGATTTTTCTTTATTTACTGTGAGTTTGAATCTTATAAAAACCGCGCACAGCTCTAACGGTTAAGTTGAATTTATTATAAAATAAAAGGCAAGGCGATATTTCACGACGAGTTCATTTATTGAAGAACAACTTAAGACTAACAGATAATTGTGCATTGAGTTATAACGAAACCTAATTTCGGGCATTTAAATGTTTACAATATTATAAAGGCTGGGAACGAACTCAGCGTTGGCTGGGAACGCAAATCTGCTGACAGTGAGTTATTTCGATCAATGCTGATCGATGGGGGAGAAGCCCGGCTTAGCTGCTCTTTGTTTACAAGTGCAGCCTGTGAAAGTTTACATTATCGGTATGCGAAATTTGGGGTGGCTTGTTTACAATTGCAGCCTGTGAAAGTTTACATTATTGGAATTAGGAATTTGGTGTCTAGACTTATGTATAACGTGGACATAGAATATATTATGTATAACGTAGACATAGAATATGTCACTATATATATTGCTAGTTACCTTTCGCAACCCTTGTGCTGATTTCGTCACTAGCGCGAACTGCCGTCCGCAGTGATTGAATCTGTTAGCTTGTATTGTTTGATAAGCGAAATACCTTCATCAGTGTCTATAAGTAACTTAAGAGGTTGTGTTATATTGGATTGTAAGGTTAAAAGGATATTTAGGTTTTGACTAAGGTTAAATATTCTGCTGAATTAGTTTGAGCTAAGGGGACGTTTTTTGTCTTCTGACTGCTGATTTTCGGTTAATATTCTAACGTTATTACTACTGTTTTGTTGTCTATTATTGTTTCTGTTATTATTGTGACCATTATAGTTATAGTTGTTGTTGTTATTTCTGTTGTTACTAAATCTGTTGTTGTTGTTGTTTTGAACATTATAGTAATTGTTGTAATTTCTTGGTCTGTTATTGTTGTAGTATGACCTGATCTATTGTTCTGTCTATTAGGATTATAGAATCGGTTGTTATGCCCAGCATAAAATATTGTGCTGTTTTGATTTGCTGAGTTAGTGCTGCTACTTACGAATTTTGCGATCACCATTCATTCTTACAATTGTGTTATTTGGCTTGAACTGCTGTTTATAATGTAAGCGAGCGTAAGTGATCTTGTCAGCGATTCTATTTCTGTTGTTTAAGTATTAGTTGGCTTTCCATCTTGTTTTAAGCTCATCAGTTTTTCTCCTAAAACTTGTACGGATTCTCACTTAATATTCTTTTTAAATGTCGTGATGTCTGTGATTTTTGTTTAAGTAGTTATTTGAAGTCTCGCGTCACCTTTTAATTTTGTTTTAGTGAAACGAATAGCCGTCGTTTCATGAGTACCTTAAATATCGTCCAGGAGCTCTAGCGAATTGATGAAGCTTTGCAGGTTTTTGACTGTGCCGTAAAAATCATGGACAATCTTTCCAGCTGAGCTTAGAAATTCTAGAGTTGAATGTGCCATTGCTTGAGAGTTTTGTTTTTCGGAAAATAAATTTTTATTTGCTTGTGTTTCATCTGCCATATTATTTCAATTTAAAATTCTGCAGATTTATCAAAATTTTACGGTAAAAAGGCTGTTATTTTTGCTTATTGAATCTTCTGCAAGGGAGACTTACAATAAGTTTATCAAGTCTTTTTTAATTAAGTTTGAATTACGGTGCCCCAAGGGTTTATAGCTGGACTGGAAGGTTGTTTCTAGGGTTCTCGAATATTTTTTTAAATATCGCATCGATAACATTTTTAGTTTAAAAAAATATCAAAATTATATTTAATATATCGATTTCAAATATCAATATATTTTATATATTTGGTATGTAATGTACAATTCCTGCTACATTATTATTTTTGCACAGAAATTTAGAATTTTATTATTACTTTTGTTATAGGTAGCATACCATTTCAATTTAAGCTAGATAATCTTACTTTTTTTTTTTTTTATTATTTTCAGTCATTACATACTATAATTTAATTGTTAATTTATTTAATTTTATTTTTATTTTAATTTTGTTTTATCATTTTTAATAATTTAACTTTTTGTCGACTGATTTTAGTTGGAGTAAATAAATAAACAATCATTTTATTTTAGCAGGAGCACCTCTAAGGGAAGGGTGCCATTATAGATAAAGATTAGCGCGGTTAAGCATAGCTTTGCATAGCAACGAAGCGAGTTTCGTCGTTCAAAAGATCAAGGCTAATCGACCGGTCAAGATAACTCTGTCATTTTTTATTATAAAACGTTAAACGTGCCCTTAGAGGTTATATAAAATAGGTCTAAAAGGTTACTACTAGTTTTAGTGAAGTGCGTAGGCATTGTGGTGTTGACCAGTTTAAGCGCCTGCATGCTCTCTAATAAATGTTTGTATCAAAGCGCTAAAAATGCTTAGATGTAATGATGGGGAATTATTTCTTTTTGAAAATCTCGAAATGTCTGTTCTGCGACTTTTTGAATTTCCCTCTAGTTTAGCGGGAATAAGCTATTTCCCGCTAAAATTTAAACCCGCAGTTTCCAAACCGTAAAAGCTACAGATTGTTAAAATGATGTTATTGAGGGTTTTTAGTCGTGTTTTTATACCTATTTTTCAAAATTACTCAGGTAACATTTTATAGATAAAATAATACCATTTGGCTATTTTAGAAAAATTGACACATGTCGTCCTTATTTCAATATGTTATGGCCAATAAAATTCCGTGTTTTTTCGTATATCACACATATCTGTAAAAATCATAGCTCGCAAATAACTGTTGACCGTTTTTCTTCTTGCGCTCTCGTTGCGAGCAAATCCGAAAAGTTTATACTCTCTCGCTCTGGCTCTGAGCAAGAGACTCTTACTGTCTTCATTTATGTTTTCTGTTGAGCGCTTTTCGTTGAGCTCTTTGTATGTCGCTCTTTCAATGAGCAGTGCGTAAAGAGCGGAACGAGAAACGCTCGCACAATGAGAGTCAGCAAAAGACCGATTGACCGAAAAACTCAACGCAAACGGTCTTCACATTTACTTTCGTTGTTGTGAAAAAGAAATAATATAATTTCTTTAATAGAACAATTTAAATTTATTTTCAAATATTTTTGTTAACAAGTTCCATTTCGATTCCATATTCCATATAACAAAATGCTATCAAAAAGCAAAAAAAAAAGTTTCAGAAAATGGTGTTTTTAAATTTTTTTGCATTAAACGCGTTCGAACGTACGTTCGTGACCCTTGGAAATGCCCAAATATATTTTTTGTAACATTTTTTATATATTATGTGTTAAGCTTTATAGCTAGTAAGGCGTTCAGATTTTCTGCACTAATCGATCAAAAAAAATAAAACTCAAAAATAATGATTATTAATGATTTTTACTTTTTTCTTCACTGATAATAATTATTTTTGAGTAATTTTATAAAACTTAGACCGTAATCATTATTTTTGATCAAAAAAAATAAAACTCAAAAATAATGATTATTTATGATTTTTATTTTTTTCGCTCAAAATAAAACTCAACAGTAATGTACGGCCTCTGGGTTAAATATTTTGCCAATATTATTTTTTATTCTTATAAATGGAATCTAAAGCTACCTCCCAGCATAATAAATAATATTTAGCAAAATATTTAACCCAGAGGCTGTAAATTACTGTTGAGTTTTATTTTGAGCGAAAAAAATAAAAATCATAAATAATCATTATTTTTGAGTTTTATTTTTTTTTTTATCAAAAATAATGATTACGGTCTAAGTTTTATAAAATTACTCAAAAATAATTATTATCAGTGAAGAAAAAAGTAAAAATCATTAATAATCATTATTTTTGAGTTTTATTTTTTTTTGATCAAAAATAATGATTACGGTCTAAGTTTTATAAAATTACTCAAAAATAATTATTATCAGTGAAGAAAAACGTAAAAATCATAAATTTAAAAATCATGACGGAAATGCAGAGCTTAAGAAAAACTAAGGATTTTGGTGTGAACCATATTTTTCTATGTCCATTAGAAGTGTGTGATTTTTTTAGTTAAAAAAATAAAAATAATCATTATTTACGGTCCCTGGAATATTCTACTGTTCAATTTGAATTTTATAATCGGTACATTGTACTCACATATTCCATCAAATGTCAATTTACCATTCTTAGACACTCTTATGCCTCCAGGGTTAAACTCGATGGTCATCCCAGCATCCTGCATCCTTTAAACTGGGAGTAAGTTGTGCGGAATATCTTTGCAATATAGCACATTTTGCATGATGATTCGATTTCCAGAACTGTTAAGATTCACCACTCCTTTTGCTGTGGCATATATAAACTCTGGTGCAAATACATGGCCGCACCCAGGTTTTTCAGTGTAGGCATAGAAAGAGAGGAGCTAGAAAAATTTGAAGATTACCGTTTGAAAGAGCATTAAAAATATGAGAAAAGAGATAACAAACATTATCACTCTCCATGCAAAAATTAACCGTTATGATTTATTTTCGTTTTATGCAAGGTGCAGAAGTATAGCCGCACTTCAGCAAATTAAGTAAACTGTAGAGATATGGTAACAAATTTATATATATTAATTTAGTTTAATACCTCCCTGTACACTTATAAGCTCATAAATTCTATTTGGCATATTATCAATTAAGTTTTTCAAATAGCTTTGGGAGAGTTCTTCCCATTCCCTTATTTTTTTTTTGTACTTTTTGTTTTTGGCGTAAATTTTTCGCACTAGCGCTGCCCACACATTTTCCATTGGATTCATATCCGGAGAGCACGCGGGCCACTCCAAAAAATTAACTTTCTTAGCATCAAACCAGGAGCGCGTCTCTCGACTGACGTGCATCGGGGCGTTATCCTGTTGAAAAGTGTACCTAGATCGTCGTCGACTGCCAAGAAAAGGTAGCAAATTAATTTTCAGTAACTACACGTACTCCTTGGAGTTCATGTGAGTGCTTGGAAATGCCAGTTCCAAGCATCCAGACTCACAGAAGGCAGCCCAAACCATCAAAGAACCTCCCCCAAAGTTTCTCTTAGAGAAATACAAGGGTTCTTTCCTTAAATCTCTCCAGTAATGTGAAAATCCATCAGGACCGTCCAAATTAAACTTTTTCTCTTCCGAGAAAATTATCTAGATAAGATAAGTTAATATTAGCAATGCTCTATATAAACATATTACCTTTGACCAGTCTGTTGCCATGTTATTTCTGGCGAACTTTACCCGGGCTTCCTTGTGTCGGTCCAATAACCTTGAGGCAACCTTCATTTTTTGTCTCACTATAATTTTAAACTTTTTTAAAGCCCGAGCTATCGTCCAACGAGACACTTTTAGGCCACATTCAGCAGCCAGCTCACTGGCGGTTTTTAAGGAATTGCTTGCAGCTTTCATTAATCGACGCTGATCACGCAGACTTATCTTTGGTTTACGCCCCGTTGGCTTTAATATGGCATAATTATCTTGTTTTTTCCAAAAATTTCGTACAACTTTGTCAGAGCGACCAATTCTTCTGCCAATTTCTCTAAATGAATAATTTTTATCTTTGAGTGCCAGTATTTGACCTTTTTCAATATCTGAAAGAGCTGGTCCACCTGGCATAATTTTTAAATTTTACAAAATAGTTATTCAAAAACAACTACACAAAACACCCAAAGAACAACCAGAACAACCAAAATCATACAGATCACTTATAAATATACCCAATTTATCTGAAAGATTCAATAAATCAGATTGTTACGATAAACAAAGAATACAAATAGCACACAAGCCCACAAGAACAACACTACAAAAAACGTTACACCCTGGAAATGCTACATATAATAAACACACCAATAAACCAACGACTAAACTACAAAACAGATACAGACAATTGCGCTCATATTTACCGATACTTACTACACAAAAATCAGTCACAAACTCCAAGCCGACGAAAGCGGACTTGTAAAACCAAAAATAGAATGTATGTTAATTTATTTAAATAGAATTAATATTAACTATAAGTTTCAATGTTTTTAATGTTTTATTGTTTAAATGTTCATTATAGTCGCCCTGAAGACGACTACCGATGGTGGTCGAAATATATCGGCAAATAAAATTAAAAATAAACATCAAGACCTCGAGCCAGCTAAACAACTCAATGTTATGCAACCAAGTATACGCGAACAGAACCGACGGCAGCCAAACAAAGAATAAGAAATTAATTAGTGCGGCTATACTTCTGCACCTTGCATAAAACGAAAATAAATCATAACGGTTAATTTTTGCATGGAGAGTGATAATGTTTGTTATCTCTTTTCTCATATTTTTAATGCTCTTTCAAACGGTAATCTTCAAATTTTTCTAGCTCCTCTCTTTCTATGCCAACACTGAAAAACCTGGGTGCGGCCATGTATTTGCACCAGAGTTTATATTCTCCACGTTTGGCTATCTCAATAGCCACTTTCGAATGCAATCTCTCATACTCGGAGAACAGCTCTATATCATTTATGAGGTGATCCGATGCTCCTGAGTCTAAGATAAACTCAACCTCACTTGTGCTCGGTCTTAATGTTGCTCTGCCGCTCAACCAAGTGTACACGTTTTTATTCCTGCGACTGTACACAACCCAAAGGGCTTTGGCAAGACAAAAAAAATGTATATGGTTTCGTCACTTACGGCATACATATTACTCCCACGCAGAAAGATCTTTCGTTGTGTGCGCCGACCACTGAAATATAAGAGAGAGCTTTTGCGAGCTTTTAAGCGGGAGCAGCGGCTCTCACTAACTGTATCAACAGTTAACTATAAAATTTAATATAAATAATTATGCGATTTTTTACAATTGCTGCACTTATGTATGTTCACTTTTTTAAAAAAAATGTTTTTTCAGCCTTTAAACATAGCAAAATTCTTTTTTTTTTTTCGTTTTCTCCTTTTTTTCACTTGCATGGGTTTTTGGGACAAAAAATTTAAAATTTTTCTATTTAAACTAACACAAATTATTTTTATGCCATTGATCTGGCTTCATGCCGGCGAACAATCTTATGATTTTAAAACAAATTTTCCCTATTGACTTAAGCCTTTACGATGCATTTCCCTTATTGATAGAAATTGACGATCCACGCGGTGATTGCATAACCCCGACGACTCGAGGGTATTTTATATGGGAATTTTCGCAATTTTCCCAAGAAATTAAAAAAGGCGACAAACAGACAGCTTGATATCGGCGGAAAAACCCACTTTTCACTATTCCTTTTTGATTCACTTATATTTTCCGTCACAGAAAAAAAACAAGTGGGAAAGGCTATAGTCGAGATCCCGACTTATACAATACATTATTTCAATACATTAGCGATTCAATCCTAATGTCATATTTGCGTTGCCAGAACTAGTTGAGAATTTGAAGCATTCTAATAACGTTTAACAATACAAAAACTATTGCATACTCTAGGGGGCACCTGTTGATTCAACAACTTAGACACGCAATAACTGCTGTTCTACTTGTCCGATCTTGTTGCGATTCAGTGAGATAATAGATAATAATAACAGATATCGGTTTTTACCAAAAAATACGTATTATATGAAAAATTGTGGGTGAGCTGGTTTTTCGCGATTTGCGGGGGCGGAGGGGGGCGTGGCTTAAATTTGAAACAAACTTGATCTGCGTGAGGTATATGGAAATCTGTGTGACAAATTTGGTTATTCTATCTTTTATAGTCTCTGAGATCCTTGTGTTTATACAGACGGATGACCAGTTTTTCGCGAATTACGGGCGTGGAAGTAGGCGGGTCCAAAATTTAAAACAAACTTGACCTGCTCCAACGCATTTCTGATCTACGTGTGAAAGTTTGGTTACTCTATCTCTTATGGTCTCTGAGATCTAGGCGCTCACACGGACAGACAAACGGACAGACGGACAGACACACATGGCTATATCGACTCGGCTGTTGATGCTGATCAAGAATATATATGCTTTATGGGGTCGGAGATGCCTCCTTCTGCCTGTTACGCACATTCCAACGAACACAATATACCCCTATACTTATTTTTTATAAGTAACGGGTATAATTATGCTGGGCAGCGTGGACGAGTTGTGAACAAAATTTCACACGGCGAGAGACTGCCAAATATATCAAACGAGGTGAAGTTTAAGCCTGTGGGGAGCTTTTATGCTGTGGTGGGGCTGCAGATCCAATGCTTTGAGCTGCTGTTGTGAATTCCTGACAACATATGTTGGGGATAGATACTAGCGGGTTGCTACTAGCGGCCAATTCTAAATTAAGATTAAATAGAATTGCCCAATAAATGCGAGTCCAAATGAAAGAAAAATTGCTTAAAACAATTTTCGAAATTATAAATGTTTTCTTACCCTGTGGAATTGGCAGCGGAGAAAAAAAATTATGTATTTATGTGTTTATTTATTTTCAGCGAGAAAAAAGAATTAAAAGGCACCGGCCACAGTGCAGTGCGACTTGCCACAAACTTGTTCAATTTTAACTATTTTAACTATTCAACTGCTGGGGTTGAAAACTCGATCAGAAAAGAACGAGTCGAACTTGATGACCAAAAAGGTAACCTCCAGTTGGCGGAAATATCTCTTCTGCTTCTTGCATCAAAAGAAAAAAAAAAGGAAAGTCGTACTGACAATATTCTAGCCTTGCCACATAGCTGTTTGGTTGTAATTAGGGAGAACAAAAGCAAAAAAAAATATTACATACTTTTCGGCTTGCCTAATATTTAAGCTCTTGAGGCAGCAAGCGCATTACAAATTCCCCCCCACTAAAATCACACTTGGCGGTGAAACAGCGCCCAAGAGTGATACACGCTTGATGTGAAAAATTAAATTTAATCCTTCGGAAAAAGACAGATACATTCATTTTGTGTAATATTAGCGGGAAAATAAATAAAAAATAATAGTTTTATTTTTGAGTTTTAAGAGGTCATTTTCTGTAGATTCCTATTCAAAATATTTGGTAATTAAAGGAATCAACGATTTAATTCAAACTTTTCCTTTTGCAAAATCACTAATGTTAGACAACGAACCTAGTTTTACATCAGCACATTTCAAATCAGCAATGAACCGAGCAATTTTGCAATTATTTTTTGCAGATCCCAGACACAGTCTTTCCAATGGTCAGGTAGAAAGAGTACACTCTACCCTAATAGAAATTTCACGATGTATTCAAGAAGAATACAGTTTACTAGATTATTCAGAAATCATACTAAAAGCAGTCAAAGAATATAACCAAACCATACAATCTACAACACAACAAAAACCATGCGAAATTCTTTTCAATAAAATAGCACATAGAAATTTACCAAGAAAAAATGCTTGCATATCATAATAAAGATCGTCAGCATAAAAATTATTATGTAGGCGAAATAATATATGAAAAAATACATGGCGAACGTAATAAACTCAAGCCAAGATATAAAAAACAAGTAGTTAAGGAAGATTTAGGAAATAAGGTAAATATTAATAAAAAGATCGTATTATTCATAAAGATAATATAAAATTTTAATTCATTTTTTTACATATGTCATTATTTATATATATTATTTTATTGTTTTTCATATATAGCTTGAAGACTTTATACGTCTTATTTGGCTTACTACCATTTTGTTGTTCCGATATTATTAATTACTCAAATGATGACTACGTCTTACTTGAGGATATTGATAATCTGTTTCTATATGAAACGTTTGGAGAAGTTTTTCATGTTACTAACTTAAGTTTTTATAATGATATTTTCGAGAAAGAGCTGAATTTTTTTAAAACCAAAAATAGTACTATTGATTGGGAAATAACCATGGAACTAAACTTAATCAAAACATTTCTTTCACAACTCACACCACATAATATTTTTAAACGCAGTATTAACGAATTAGGTACCAGTTTTCAATTGATCACAGGCACACCAGATCATGACGATATGTTATATATTCAAACCAAAATGCACGAACTTATAGAAAACAACAATAAACAAAATCACATTAATTCTGCAATTTTTAAAGAAGTTACTAAAATTACAAATCTTTTAAAAGATCTAAAATTCAATTAAGAAATATTATTAAAAAAACAAGTGGGAAAGGCTATAGTCGAGATCCCGACCATAGGATACCCGTTACTTATTTCAATACATTATCGATTCAATTCTAATGTCATACTTGCGTTGCCAGAACTACTTGAGAATTTGAAGCATTCTAATAAGGTTTAACAATACAAAAACTATTGCATACTCTAGGGGGAACCTGTTGATTTAACAACTTAGACACGCAATAACTGCTGTTCTACTTGTCCGATCTTGTTTCGAATCAGTGGGATAATAGATAATAATAACAGATATCGGTTATTACCAAAAAATACGTATTATATGACGGACAGACACACATGGCTATATCGACTCGGCTATTGATGCTGATCAAGAATTTATATACTTTATGGTGTCGGAGATGCCTCCTTCTGCCTGTTACGCACATTCCAACGAACACAATATACCCTTATACTTATTTTTTATAAGTAACGGGTATAATAAAAACTCAAATTGTTGTCACTTGATTTACAAAATCTGCTGGAACCTATCACGTTTTCAAAAGCCAAAATACTGAACCCAAAAATTTTAAATAAACAAGATATGCTAAATATATTTAAGCATGAAATTTTAAATATTACTTAAATTGACCTCTTAGATGTGTCTCCCTTTTCAATAGTTTCATTCAAAGGATTAATCATTGTTTTCATAAAATACCCAAAAATAAAATATAACTGTAAATTACACCATGCTAAAGCCGTTGCCCAAACAGATAGGAAACTAAGTGTAAACAACAAAGTCGCTAAATGTAATAATACATTTTACCTTATTGAAAATTATAAAAAAGAGATTTACAACAGTTTTGTTCACATAGATCTTGATCCAAATTGCTCTGTAAATCTTTTAAATAAACAATTTACAAGTTGTACAAAAATATCAGAAAAAAATAAACCAATAGAAAGCATAACAGATGGCGCTATATAAGTTTCAGGAACAAATTGTATTAATGAAACATGGCTTACGGGCACATATCTTACAACTTTCAAAAATATTGCAATCATAAATAACATAGCATATAATAATGAACGAGAAAAAATCTTAAACTATGTAAAAAACAATAGATTCACAAATTACTTAGTTACTGAATATCAATTTACCAATGATACCGACCTTCAGCTCGAAAATACGAATATTTTATCTAAAATTGTTATTAAATTAGAAAATAATCATTCCAAAACTACTTTTGTATTATTTTTAATTATATTTACTTATATAATGATAAAGCTTCTTAAACATTGTCCAATATCAAATTTAATCCCCATTAATTTGCAAAGGTCAAGTTCGTCAAATAATTCACAACCCCCTGAAGTTGAGCTTGACATATTAAATAGACTAAATAATCAAATTGAATTTCTATCAGGAAACCATTAAGATTCGAGGACGATTATTCTTTTTAAGAAAGGGAGGAGTTATCACCCTGGCTAGCCAAGCAATTCTAATAAGAAATGTAAACAATATTCAGAATAGACTCCAATTCCAAATGCCTAGCTTATTAGACCCTTGTCAGTCAACACTTTTAATTAATGCGCAGCTGTACCTTTTAACGAAAACTCAAGAATATCGACTTCCCAGCTTTAACAAAAACATAACAGCGCAACCACTTAACATAACAGCGCAACCATTTAATGCAAATATAAATATTCTTTTAAGCGGTTCCTAACATAAACATTCATAGTAACATTCCACGCGCAGCATCACCTCTTAACGTAAACACAATCCCGATATTGAGCTTTTGATTTCACAATTAAACTTTCAATTACACAAACCGCTCTTGCGAGCTTTTGAACTTTAAGAAAAACATAGCTGACTTGCAGCATAAGATCACAATTGTACTTTAGTTCTTAATTTGACATTGAATAAAACGGAAGCATCTCGGCTTCACCCTAAAAAAATATATTTTTCAAATACGCATTCGAGATTTGGTTAATTTACATATGTTATATATGTATTTGACCACTTGAGCTGCAAAGTGCACGCTCAGCATGTCCCAAGCGTGATCGGCATCATTGCTCATCGGTGGACTACTGTTCTGTTGTATCCGTTCGCAGGACATCCTCATCGTAGAGAAATCAAAAAGGATGAAATCCGGACAGTCGGGAGGAGTAGCCACAGCAATCAACATAATGTTAACCTGTTAAAAAAAAAAACTAACTAAACCAAACTAAAAACTAGCCTAGAGAAAAATTTTTTTAAGAACACAAATCAAACACTGTAAAACGATAACAAAGTAAATATAACTACTCCAAGAGTAGTCTAAAAATATCCAATCTTGCGATTCCTAAAGGGACCCTCCAAGGTAAAAGGAAGAAACCAGCTACTGGTTTTCAAAATATTTTAATTTCAAATTCATTTATAATTTTTCTACTAAATATTAAGCAGTATTTTAAACAAAATTGCTAACAAATATTTCAAAATAAATTTAACAACATAAACCATTTTATATATCTCGAAAATTTATGGCCAATCTTAATAAATTGATACGACCCCCCATTTTTAACCCAGACAATTTAGCGAACGAACAACGACAACAAAGACAATTAGAACATCAACAAAATAGAAATATGGCGACCTTGCAGCAAGTTACTGAGTTAGTTGGACAACTAATATCTCAACAAGTCCCGAGAATATTTAAAGCTTTGAATAACCCAGATCACTACTTTACCAACGCAATAGATCATGGTATAAATGCAGAACATCGAGCAAACTTAGGGGGACTTGACAAAGTCCCAGACGTAGTAAAATGCTTAAGAGAATTTTCTGGGAATCCAGCAGAGTTCAGCTCTTGGAAAAAGAGTGTTGACCGCCTACGCAGGGGAAGTTGGTACCTCATGATATTTTGGTATTATTCACTCGATAAGGAGCAAAATCACTGGTAATGTGGACACGGCACTAGAAGCATATAGCGTTCCATTAAATTGGAGAGCAATGGTAAAGTGTTTGACGATGCATTATGGAGACAAACGTGATCTTGGTACTTTAGAGTATCAGATGACAATGTTGTCTCAGGGTAACCAAACGGTCGAAGAATTTCATCAGAATATTTCATATATAAACATCTGTCTCTCCTTTTAAACATGGTGAATTGCATGGAGTTGGGTGGAGAGGCTAATCAACTGTTAAAGAAAATGTACCGCGACAAAGCCACAGATACATTTGTATGTGGCTTGCGTGGAGATTTACCACGTATCTTGGGTGCACACGCGCCAAGAGATCTTCCCTCGGCATTGAAAATATGCCTGAAAATGGAAAATCAGAAATATCGCACCATGCATGCAATGACTCTAGGACAGGCCAGTAACAAAAACGCCACCACCAAACCAACACCAGCTCCTCGAAACTTACAATTCATTGGCTTAGGTTTCCGATAGCCACCACAGGTTCCTCCCAGAAATCGCCCCACCCAATACCAACAAGTTGCACAGCCTCAGAACTACAACAACGACAGCAACGACAATTCACTATGCCACGACAATTTGACCCAAACCAATATCGACAGCAACAGTTCGTACCACCTAGGCCAATAGCGCCGAAACCCTTACCAAGATCGGAACCCTTGGACGTGGACCCAAGCATTAGGTTAAAAATTGTGAACAACATGAATAGGCCACAATTTAAAACAGGGAAAAGACCTCCAGGACCAATGCCTGACGCACAAAAAAGACAACGAAACTTTAACATTCAAACTGACGACAGCGAACACAATGAAATGCAATCTGCTGAGAGGTATGACACTATGGCGGAATACGCGCAAGCACTTGCAGATCAGGAAGACAAGACCCAAGACGAAACATTAGACGAATACGTTCACGAATACGGCTACGACGAAACCGATCAAAACGACAACTCTGCAATGAATTTTTAGAATAGAGCATTCCTCGCTTCCATACTTTGAAGCTGGGGAATGGAAAAATTTAAAAAATATTAATAGATACAGGTTCAAACAGAAACTATATTCAACCCAAATTTGTCACTAATCCAATACCTAACCAAAAGCATTTTAACGCTGTGTCCGTAGGTGGCAGTGTTCGTGTCACCCACCATAAAATAGCTAATCTCTTCAACCACCCCGACATAAACGTCAAGTTCTTCTTGTTACCGACTCTAAAGTCATTTGATGCCATTCTGGGCAATGACAGCCTGAAAGAGCTAAATGCTGAAATCAGAGTAAGCAAGAAAATTATGAAAATTAAACACACCATTCACATACCAATCAAAGAAAAGAAATTCGAGGCGGTAAACACCATAGTACCAAGAACCGAGCATTTAAATAAATTTCAGAGTGACAAATTAAATGAAATTCTTCAAAAATACCCTAACTTATTCGCAGAGCCAAATCAAAAACTGACCTACACAACCAATGTGAAGGCAGAAATACGAACTTCTTCAGACACACCAGTGTACTCAAAATTCTATCAGTATCCAATGAGCTTGAAAGATGAGGTAAATAAACAGGTCTCTGAACTCCTAAACGACGGTATAATCAGACCATCAAGGCCTCCACACAACTCCCCTGTATGGATAGTACCTAAAAAGGCAGACGCCTCAAAAGAAAGAAAATATCGAATGGTCATAGATTACAGAAAATTTAACTTGGCTACCATAGCCGATAAATACCATATACCAGAATTAATGAAGTACTTGCTCAATTAGGTGACAATAAAGTCTTTTCCGTACTAGATCTTAAAAGTGGATTCCACCAAATTCCATTGAAAACGTCCGACATAGAAAATACTGCCTTCTCCGTGAATAACGGAAAATATGAGTTTACACGACTCTCGTTTGGACTAAAGAATGCGCCTGCAATTTTCCAGCGCGCACTAGATGACATTCTTCATGAACATATCATCATCATTTTCAGTAAAGGTGAGTACTCAGAAAAAGTTTGTCTTCGCTGGCGAAAAACTCCCAATCATTCGCTAGGCCCTAGAAAAAGGCAGTGTTGCCAGTGCAACTCACAAAAATTAACTAAAGTATAATGGTAACTCTGTTGCGACAGTTGCGCGCTTTGTTTAAATTAAAAAACACACAACTGATTAGAACACATTGAAGAGGCATGGTGAATGGAAAATGTAGGATATTATATGTCTGGTAGCTCAATATATATATTTTGCAGATTTCTGCATTTTTTTAATAAAAATAAAAAAAAATTTGTATATTCAGGGTGCAAAGATGGTTTCAGTTGTATCCTATATTGTAGATTTTGTATTCTTGTTGAATAACTCCAAACATTTTGTTTTGTTTTCAAATAAATGGCTGCCATTTTTGCCAAGGGGTGTAAGAGGATTGAAAATTTCATTCTTCTTACAGGCAGCCTAGCGAAAATCAGCTGTTTCACTAACAGTGTTGGAAACCGACAACCCCTTAGATCTGGCAACTCTGAATTTTTTTTCTGAGGACTGCTCAGCTAAACCGCTGCTGAATTTTCTTCTACCTAATTTCGACACCGTTTTTTTTATATGGAGTTGACACCTCGCGAACAGCTTTTATCTCTCGAGAGTACTGTGCTTAAGGATGACGAATCACATCTTAAAAATCTGGACAAAATTTTTCGAACTTTGCAAGAAGCCAATATGAAATGTCAATTGGACAAATGCGAGTTCTTGAAGAACAAAGTCGAATTTCTTGAAAAGACAAAAGAAAAGTCGTACTGACAATATTCTAGCCTTGCCACATAGCTGTTTGGTTGTAATTAGGGAGAACAAAAGCAAAAAAAAATATTACATACTTTTCGGCTTGCCTAATATTTAAGCTCTTGAGGCAGCAAGCGCATTACAAATTCCCCCCCACCAAAATCACACTTGGCGGTGAAACAGCGCCCAAGAGTGATACACGCTTGATGTGAAAAATTAAATTTAATCCTTCGAAAAATGACAGATACATTCATTTTGTGTAATATTAGCGGAAAAATAAATAAAAAATAATAGTTTTATTTTTGAGTTTTAAGAGGTCATTTTCTGTGGAAACACCCTTGTATAGATTCCTATTCAAAATATTTGGTAATTAAAGGAATCAACGATTTAATTCAAACTTTTCCTTTTGCAAAATCCCTAATGTTAGACAACGAACCTAGTTTTACATCAGCACATTTCAAATCAGCAATGAACCGAGCAATTTTGCAATTATTTTTTGCAGATCCCAGACACAGTCTTTCCAATGGTCAGGTAGAAAGAGTACACTCTACCCTAATAGAAATTTCACGATGTATTCAAGAAGAATACAGTTTACTAGATTATTCAGAAATCATACTAAAAGCAGTCAAAGAATATAACCAAACCATACAATCTACAACACAACAAAAACCATGCGAAATTCTTTTCAATAAAATAGCACATAGAAATTTACCAGAAATTTTGAAAACAGCACAAGAAAAAATGCTTGCATATCATAATAAAGATCGTCAGCATAAAAATTATTATGTAGGCGAAATAATATATGAAAAAATACATGGCGAACGTAATAAACTCAAACCAAGATATAAAAAACAAGTAGTTAAGGAAGATTTAGGAAATAAGGTAAATATTAATAAAAAGATCGTACTATTCATAAAGATAATATAAAATTTTAATTCTTTTTTTTAAATATGTCATTATTTATATATATTATTTTATTGTTTTTTATATATAGCTTGAAGACTTTATACGTCTTATTTGGCTTACTACCATTTTGTTGTTCCGATATTATTAATTACTCAAATGATGACTACGACTTACTTGAGGATATTGATAATCTGTTTCTATATGAAACGTTTGGAAAAGTTTTTCATGTTACTAACTTAAGTTTTTATAATGATATTTTCGAGAAAGAGCTGAATTTTTTTAAAACCAAAAATAGTACTATTGATTGGGAAATAACCTGGAACTAAACTTAATCAAAACATTTCTTTCACAACTCACACCACATAATATTTTTAAGCGCAGTATTAACGAATTAGGTACCAGTTTTCAATTGATCACAGGCACACCAGATCATGACGATATGTTATATATTCAAACCAAAATGAACGAACTTATAGAAAACAACAATAAACAAAATCACATTAATTCTGCAATTTTTAAAGAAGTTACTAATATTACAAATCTTTTAAAAGATCTTAAATTCAATTAAGAAATATTATTAAAAAAATATAGACTCAAATTGTTGTCACTTGATTTACAAAATCTGCTGGAACCTATCACGTTTTCAAAAGCCAAAATACTGAACCCAAAAATTTTAAATAAACAAGATATGCTAAATATATTTAAGCATGAAATTTTAAATATTACTTAAATTGACCTCTTAGATGTGTCTCCCTTTTCAATAGTTTCATTCAAAGGATTAATCATTGTTTTCATAAAATACCCAAAAATAAAATATAACTGTAAATTACACCATGCTAAAGCCGTTGCCCAAACAGATAGGAAACTAATTGTAAACAACAAAGTCGCTAAATGTAATAATACATTTTACCTTATTGAAAATTATAAAAAAGAGATTTACAACAGTTTTGTTCACATAGATCTTGATCCAAATTGCTTTGTAAATCTTTTAAATAAACAATTTACAAGTTGTACAAAAATATCAGAAAAAAATAAACCAATAGAAAGCATAACAGATGGCGCTATATAAGTTTCAGGAACAAATTGTATTAATGAAACATGGCTTACGGGCACATATCTTATAACTTTCAAAAATATTGCAATCATAAATAACATAGCATATAATAATGAACGAGAAAAAATCTTAAACTATGTAAAACACAATAGATTCACAAATTACTTAGTTACTGAATATCAATTTACCAATAATACCGACCTTCAGCTCGAAAATACGAATATTTTATCTAAAATTGTTATTAAATTAGAAAATAATCATTCCAAAACTACTTTTGTATTATTTTTAATTATATTTACTTATATAATGATAAAGCTTCTTAAACATTGTCCAATATCAAATTTATTCCCCATTAATTTGCAAATATCAAGTTCGTCAAATAATTCACAACCCCCTGAAGTTGAGCTTGACATATTAAATAGACTAAATAATCAAATTGAATTTCTATCAGGAAACCATTAAGATTCGAGGACGATTATTCTTTTTAAGAAAGGGAGGAGTTATCACCCTGGCTAGCCAAGCAATTCTAATAAGAAATATAAACAATATTCAGAATAGACTCCAATTCCAAATGCCTAGCTTATTAGACCCTTGTCAGTCAACACTTTTAATTAATGCGCAGCTGTACCTTTTAACGAAAACTCAAGAATATCGACTTCCCAGCTTTAACAAAAACATAACAGCGCAACCACTTAACATAGGTTAGGTTAGGTTAGGTTAGGGCGGCTGTCGATTCAACGACTCACTTAGGCCACAGTTGGGCCCATTGTGGTACCGCGGATCTAGATATCCTTTCTACCTTTGTGGTGACATGTCAATCAGTATGGCGTCCAGTTTGATAGCTGAATAAATTTAGCGATTTTGCGCGGTGTAACTGAGGCAAGTTCACCTAAAGTGGAGAGAAAAGGTTTTCCCAGGGTGTGGAGTCTTCTATTACTCAATGCGGGACAGGAGCAGAAGAAATGTTCAGGTGATTCAATTTCTTCTTCGTCTCTACAGCTCCTGCAGAAGTCATTGTATGGGGCATTCAGCCTTGTGGCGTGGATACCTACCAGCCAATGTCCTGTCAGTGCTCTTACTACTGCAGAACAATCTGTTCTACTTAGTTTACATAGAATACTAGAACGAGCCTTATTCAGGTGAGGCCAGGTCTGCCTCGCGACACGACAATGGTGCGTGTTTCGCCATCGGTTTTCACTAACTGTTATGGATTGAGCTAGAAGTAGTAGCTTACAGGTCGCCAGTGGCATACGCGTATCCTCCTTGTCAGGAAGGAGGTGTACTGTTGTACCATTCCTGGCTAGTTCATCAGCTTTAAAGTTTCCTGTAATGTCCTGATGCCCTGGTACCCATATTAGGGAAATGTCGAAATGCTCAGCCATCTCATGTAGAGATTTGCGGCAGTTCGAAACTGAGGTGGAATTAGTTGTGGTCGATTCTATGGACTTGATAGCTGCTTGGCTGTCACTGTATATGTTAATACGGCCCGAATTGACTTGGGATTCCCTTAGGAGTTTTAAGGCTTCATTTATAGCCAGGATTTCGGCTTGAAAGACGCTGCAATGGTCAGGTAGCCTAAAAGAGACCTGTATATTTAGATCCTGAGAGTATACCCCTCCACCCACTTGATTGTTCAACTTTGAACCATCTGTGTAGAAGGATATGGCCCCATTTTGTCCTGGGGTATGTGATGACCATTCCTCCCTGTGCGGAATGGTTGTTTGAAAGGGAGTTTCAATAAACTCAATTGGCATACAGTAGTCCGTTCTAGAAGGAACTATTTGGTTATCCTTAAGGATAGAGGAGTGCCCTGTTGAGCATTCTGTCTAAGAGTTAGAGTCTCTCAGTCGAATTTCTGTCATGGTGGCAATATTTTTGCTAACTTGCCTGATTGGTTGTATGTTAAGAATGGCGTCTAGAGCTTCGCCAGGTGTTGTGTTGAGAGCACCTGTGATGCAGATTTCGGCCATCCTTTGAATTTTGTTGAGCTGTTTGTTTATGGACTGCTTTGTTAAGGCAGGCCACCATATTGCTATACTATATAGTAGTATCGGTCTGACTATAGCTATGTATAGCCAGTGGACGATATATGGCGACATGCCCCATTTTAGGCCGATCGCTTTCCTGCAAGTGTAGAGTGCAACTGTTGCCTTTCTACATCTATCTTGCGTATTAATTTTCCAGTCCAACTTCCTGTCCAGAATTAAACCCAAGTATCTGGCGCTTTCGCTGAAGGAGAGGACGGAGTCTTTTATTTTTGGGGGTATTAGAGTTGGGATTTTGTATTTTCTAGAGAAAAGTACAAGTTCCGTTTTGGCTGGGTTTACTCCCAGGCAACACTCATCGGCCCAGGTGACCAGTTTTTGTAACTTGACTGACATCAAGTCGCATAGTGTTTGAGGGAATTTTCCCTTGAAAATTAGTGCAACGTCATCCGCGTAGGCAACAACCTGGCAGCCTCCACCCTCTATGTCGCATAGCAGCCTGTTGACTGCTAGGTTCCATAAGAGAGGAGATAGAACCCCTCCTTGAGGTGTTCCCCTACTGACAAACCTGGTGAGTGTTGAAGAGCCAAGTGTGGACGTTACGACCCTGCTTGTGAGCAATTGGTCGATGAGTCCCACTAGCCGGCTTTCAATCCCCAAGTTTGTCAGTGCTCCAGTGATAGCTTCCGGGACGACGTTGTTAAAAGCCCCCTCGATGTCTAGGAAGGCTATAAGGGAGTATTCAGTGAGCGAAAGGGATTTTTCTATAGTGGCGACTACGGAGTGCAAAGCTGTTTCCGTCGATTTGCCTTTCCGATATGCGTGTTGAGAATTGGATATGAGATGGGGGGGAATGGTTGCTCTTAGGTGAAGAGCCAGGAGTCGCTCGAAGGTTTTGAGCATAAATGACGACAGGCTGATTGGTCTAAAGTCCTTTGCTGTCGTATGGGATGATTTCCCAGCTTTTGGTATGAAAACTATTTTTGAGACTCGCCATGTATCAGGGATATGACCAGTTTTTAGGACTTCTGTGAAGATAGATTGCAGCCAGTTTATGGCAGTGTTCCCTGCTTGTTGTAATTGGGCAGGAAAAATGCCGTCTGGTCCAGGTGACTTGTACGGTTTAAAGCTGTTTATAGCCCAGGTTATATTACGTCTGCTTAGAAGAGAGGGGCTGATTGGCACCTCAGTAGGGGTTTGGTGTCTACCTTGATTGGTTGCTTTGCAGCCCGGAAAGTGCTTTTTCAAGAGTACGTCTTGATTCTACGATTCTTCGCTAGATGTAGTCCAGGTGTTATCCTCTTTTTTGAGGTACCCTAGTGTGGGGGCAGATTTCGATAAAATCTTCCTCAGTCTGGCCGCATCCGGTGTTGATTCGATGTCAGAACAAAAGTCTCTTTTGGCTTGTCTAGTCGGCTTTTTGTATATTAATAGGGCGTGTTTATAGTCTAGCCAAGTTTCTTCTGTGTTAACAGCCTTGGCTTGATTGAAGAGGTTTCTCGAGCTCTTGCGGAGTTCGTTTAGGCTGGGGTTCCACCATGGTGGTTGCTTACCCCTTTTGGGTCTGCTAATGGGACATGCTGCCCTGAAAGCCGAGTTGCAAGCCTCAGTAAAGGTTTTGATTAAGTAGCTCAGTCGCTCTGTAGAGTGAGTTCCTTCTGGTGCTATCTCTGGGATAGCCTTTTTAAGGATATCAGTAAATATTGGCCATTTGGTTTTTCTTGGGTTGGTAAACGGGGCTGGTTTAGAGTGCCTCGATTTGAGGGAGAATTCAATGTACCTATGATCAGAGAAGGAGTGATCGTCTGCCACTTTCCAGTCTCTGATGAGATCATATATAGGATAAGATACCAGGGTAAGGTCAATGACCTCCTTCCTGCCCTTAATTATAAAAGTAGGTTCGCAACCTTTGTTGCCTAAAACTAGGTTAGTGTTGAGAAGGTAGTTTAGGAGTGACTCACCCCTTGTGTTTGTATCTGTGCTGCCCCACTGGGTGTGGTGTGCATTGGCATCGCATCCAATGATGAGGTTGATACCTCGTGTCTCGCAGTCTTTTATTAGACCTCTCGTGACTTCTTCTGGAGGAGGGCCCGGTTGGTCATAGGCCATGTAACAGGACAGCAACCTTATCGGAGCTGACTGGAGTTCCAGGCTTGCTGCCGTGTTGTCCTCATTGCTGAAATTATGAATCAAGAAAATACTCAAATGTTTTCTGGCCAGAATGCAGGTACGGGTTTTACCTTGTGTTTCAGCAACTACTAGCTTGTAGTCTGGTGTTCCTAGTCCAGAAACCTTACCACCAATCAACCAGGGTTCCTGGACTAGGACTATGTCGGCTCCGTCTCCAGCCAGACGGAGTAATAGTGCAGCGGAGGCTGCTTTACAGTGGTGGACGTTTATCTGCAGAATCTTTACAGACATCTGAAGATGGTCCCTCCACCACTGTCACGTTCGCGTCCTCATCATCCGACGCTACATCCGAGGTGGCCTCTCCTTCACCCAGTTGGCACATTGCCTTCAGATCCCGCGTTATGGTGGACGCATCGGAAATATAGCCGCGTTCAGCGTCGCTATGCTCCGGATCCTCTGGCTCTGCCGTTATGTCCTCCTCGACTGGCTTGTCGGGAGAATCTATACCGGCCGCGGTGTCCGACTTATACACCCGAATGGAAACAGAGCTGAAACCGAAGTTCAGCTCGTTACCAGCGGCCTCAATTGGGGCGAGCGATTCTTTATTGAGAATCAGCACGACCTGGTTCGTTGGACCCTTCATCTCCTCTACTTTCACAACTTTCCAGTCGTGAGTGGGGAGACTCGGGTTGCATCGTTGGAGCATCTTAACGATTCGCTCCGGCTCCTTGATGGAGGATGGAATCCACATTCTGGCCCTGGGCCGGACCGGAATGTCGCTCCACTTTACTGCCTCCAGCTTGGCTCCAGGATACACCTCGCCGATATTGGAGACTGCCTCTCTGTAGAGCTCTGCAGACCTCTCATCGTCGCAAGCTATAACCTTCACGCTACCCTGATACCACCCGACATCTTTGCAGACCGGTGGTGGTCCAGGTTCCTGCTCCAGCATCTCGAAGCAGCGGATGGCCAGTGCCGTCTCCACCCACTTCCACTGGTTTCTGGGAATCCTCCCGCCCGAATCACCTCGGTCAACGACTCCAATGAGGATCCGATCCTTGGCGATTTGGGCGAAGGATTTGCCCACCTGAACCCTTGACTTCTTGGCGGATGGGCCAGGAGTCTCTTGAGACCGCTGTCTCTTTGCCTGAGCCATTGCTTGCGCCCTGGGTGCCTGCTCGCTGTAAGCAGGTAGCACACTCTTGGCCCATGCCACCTTTTCCAGCCACTCCGCTGAAGGACTGGCCTCTGCTCCTGCGTTTTGACGCTGAAGGATGTTGCCAGCAGTTCTTTTCTCAGCATATGAGAATTTCTTTGCGACGCTGGCTGTTGGAGGTTTCCCCATCGCACCTGCACCCGAAAGAGGCACTGCCGCACTAGTGCTCTGCTGTGCCTCTTTGGTGACAGAAGATGGTAGATCACTCCATCTACCCCAAGGCCCGGGTGGAATACGGGTTTGCTTGGACCAGCTATGCAAGGTCCACCGACTGGCATGGTGACCATCTCCGGTGTCAACGGTAGGCTTTGGCCAGGCTTTGAAGCCCCTGCCGCTGCCGACGACGAGGAACCTGTGGTTCCATCGTCGTTGTTGTTTTTATTTTTTTGGGTTTTTTTATTTTTTATATTTTTGTTGTTATTTATGTTTGTGTTTTTATTGTTGATTGTGTTCATGTTTGAGTCCCACGAGTTGCGGAGAAAGGGTGGTCCGCCTGCACAGAGATCCGCACTATGCAGGTAAGGCTATCACGACCGGAGGGCGCCAGGTATCCGGCCGCTCCGTTTACGACTGGGCTATTTTTGGTAAGGGCCCCCAGCCAGGCTGACTATCGGCACGGGTCGCATGACACCTTAGTCCAGCCCTCGTTACCTCAAGACCATGACAGGAGCTTCAGGCATGCGTTAAGTCTATTAAGAAGCCATTACACATGTCTTCGACAAATGCCTTAGCTAACACCAGTTCCTAAGGGAACAATTGGAGTGTTATTACCAGTCGGCACCCTCGTGGAGGGTTCAGTCGAGGGTTTTGCCGACCTCTTAACATAACAGCGCAACCATTTAATGCAAATATAAATATTCTTTTAAGCGGTTCCTAACATAAACATTCATAGTAACATTCCACGCGCAGCATCACCTCTTAACGTAAACACAATCCCGATATTGAGCTTTTGATTTCACAATTAAACTTTCAATTACACAAACCGCTCTTGCGAGCTTTTGAACTTTAAGAAAAACATAGCTGACTTGCAGCATAAGATCACAATTGTACTTTAGTTCTTAATTTGACATTGAATAAAACGGAAGCATCTCGGCTTCACCCTAAAAAAATATATTTTTCAAATACGCATTCGAGATTTGGTTAATTTACATATGTTATATATGTATTTGACCACTTGAGCTGCAAAGTGCACGCTCAGCATGTCCCAAGCGTGATCGGCATCATTGCTCATCGGTGGACTACTGTTCTGTTGTATCCGTTCGCAGGACATCCTCATCGTAGAGAAATCAAAAAGGATGAAATCCGGACAGTCGGGAGGAGTAGCCACAGCAATCAACATAATGTTAACCTGTTAAAAAAAAAAACTAACTAAACCAAACTAAAAACTAGCCTAGAGAAAAATTTTTTTAAGAACACAAATCAAACACTGTAAAACGATAACAAAGTAAATATAACTACTCCAAGAGTAGTCTAAAAATATCCAATCTTGCGATTCCTAAAGGGACCCTCCAAGGTAAAAGGAAGAAACCAGCTACTGGTTTTCAAAATATTTTAATTTCAAATTCATTTATAATTTTTCTACTAAATATTAAGCAGTATTTTAAACAAAATTGCTAACAAATATTTCAAAATAAATTTAACAACATAAACCATTTTATATATCTCGAAAATTTATGGCCAATCTTAATAAATTGATACGACCCCCCATTTTTAACCCAGACAATTTAGCGAACGAACAACGACAACAAAGACAATTAGAACATCAACAAAATAGAAATATGGCGACCTTGCAGCAAGTTACTGAGTTAGTTGGACAACTAATATCTCAACAAGTCCCGAGAATATTTAAAGCTTTGAATAACCCAGATCACTACTTTACCAACGCAATAGATCAGGGTATAAATGCAGAACATCGAGCAAACTTAGGGGGACTTGACAAAGTCCCAGACGTAGTAAAATGCTTAAGAGAATTTTCTGGGAATCCAGCAGAGTTCAGCTCTTGGAAAAAGAGCGTTGACCGCCTACGCAGGGGAAGTTGGTACCTCAAGATATTTTGGTATTATTCACTCGATAAGGAGCAAAATCACTGGTAATGTGGACACGGCACTAGAAGCATATAGCGTTCCATTAAATTGGAGAGCAATGGTAAAGTGTTTGACGATGCATTATGGAGACAAACGTGATCTTGGTACTTTAGAGTATCAGATGACAATGTTGTCTCAGGGTAACCAAACGGTCGAAGAATTTCATCAGAATATTTCATATATAAACATCTGTCTCTCCTTTTAAACATGGTGAATTGCATGGAGTTGGGTGGAGAGGCTCATCAACTGTTAAAGAAAATGTACCGCGACAAAGCCACAGATACATTTGTATGTGGCTTGCGTGGAGATTTACCACGTATCTTGGGTGCACACGCGCCAAGAGATCTTCCCTCGGCATTCCCTCGACAGCAACGACAATTCACTATGCCACGACAATTTGACCCAAACCAATATCGACAGCAACAGTTCGTACCACCTAGGCCAATAGCGCCGAAACCCTTACCAAGATCGGAACCCATGGACGTGGACCCAAGCATTAGGTTAAAAATGGTGAACTACATGAATAGGCCACAATTTAAAACAGGGAAAAGACCTCCAGGCCCAATGCCTGACGCACAAAAAAGGCAACGAAACTTTAACATTCAAACTGACGACAGCGAACACAATGAAATGCAATCTGCTGAGAGGTATGCCACTATGGCGGAATACGCGCAAGCACTTGCAGATCAGGAAGACAAGACCCAAGACGAAACATTAGACGAATACGTTCACGAATACGGCTACGACGAAACCGATCAACACGACAACTCTGCAATGAATTTTTAGAATAGAGCATTCCTCGCTTCCATACTTTGAATGCAAGCTGGGGAATGGAAAAATTTAAAAAATATTAATAGATACAGGTTCAAACAGAAACTATATTCAACCCAAATTTGTCACTAATCCAATACCTAACGAAAAGCCTTTTAACGCTGTGTCCGTAGGAGGCAGTGTTCGTGTCACCCACCATAAAATAGCTAATCTCTTCAACCACCCCGACATAAACGTCAAGTTCTTGTTACCGACTCTAAAGTCATTTGATGTCATTCTGGGCAATGACAGCCTGAAAGAGCTAAATGCTGAAATCAGAGTAAGCTAGAAAATTATGAAAATTAAAAACACCATTCACATACCAATCAAAGAAAAAAAATTCGAGGCGGTAAACACCATAGTACCAAGAACCGAGCATTTAAATAAATTTCAGAGTGACAAATTAAATGAAATTCTTCAAAAATACCCTAACTTATTCGCAGAGCCAAATCAAAAACTGACCTACACAACCAATGTGAAGGCAGAAATACGAACTTCTTCAGACACACCAGTGTACTCAAAATTCTATCAGTATCCAATGAGCTTGAAAGATGAGGTAAATAAACAGGTCTCTGAACTCCTAAACGACGGTATAATCAGACCATCAAGGCCTCCACACAACTCCCCTGTATGGATAGTACCTAAAAAGGCAGACGCCTCAAAAGAAAGAAAATATCGAATGGTCATAGATTACAGAAAATTAAACTTGGTTACCATAGCCGATAAATACCATATACCAGAATTAATGAAGTACTTGCTCAATTAGGTGACAATAAAGTCTTTTCCGTACTAGATCTTAAAAGTGGATTCCACCAAATTCCATTGAAAACGTCCGACATAGAAAATACTGCCTTCTCCGTGAATAACGGAAAATATGAGTTTACACGACTCTCGTTTGGACTAAAGAATGCGCCTGCAATTTTCCAGCGCGCACTAGATGACATTCTTCATGAACATATTGGCAAAATATGCTTTATCCACATTGATGACATCATCATTTTCAGTAAGGATGACGAATCACATCTTGAAAATCTGGACAAAATTTTTCGAACTTAGCAAGAAGCCAATATGAAATGTCAATTGGACAAATGCGAGTTCTTGAAGAACAATGTCGAATTTCTTGGCTTTGTTGTTTCCGATAAGGGCATCGAGACTAATCCAGATAAAGTTGCAGCTATAGCTCAGTATCCCCTTCCCAAGACCCTGAAAGAGTTAAGATCATTTTTGGGACTTTCCGGGTATTACAGGAGATTCATCGAGAATTATGCTAAGCTCGCCAAGCCCCTTACCTCGCTTTTAAGAGGGGAAGACTCTATTTCGCTTGACAACCAAGCACTAGAAGCAATTAAAAAAACTTAAAAGTAGCCTTATATCTAAGGATATAATACTCCGTTACCCAGATTTCAAAAAGGAGTTTCACTTGACTACCGATGCTTCCAACTTCGCAATAGGTGCAGTACTATCGCAAGATAACCAACCTATTTCATTTCTTTCAAGAACACTAGCCAAACCAGAAGAGAACTACGCCGCTAACGAAAAAGAAATGTTGGCCATTATTATTATAATTACTTGTACGGTAAAGCGAAAGTTAAAATATTCACAGACCACCAGCCTTTGACTCACTTTTTGAGTAGCTGGAACGGTAATGCGAGAATCACACGGTGGAAAACTTATCTAGAGGAATACGATTTCGAGATATTTTATAAACCGGGGAAAGAGAATGTGGTAGCTGAGCTATCCAGAATTCCACCTATAGGGCAAATAAATTCAATAGCCTCGACGCAACACAGCGACGAGAGCTCAGGCGAAGAATTAATAATATAGTATGGAAGTCCCTATTAACGCCTTTAAGAACCAGATTTTATTTCATAAAGCAAAAATGACCGACTACTTATTCAGCATACCATTCCCAACTTTTCACAGACACGACATATACAGACATCAGTACAATCCGGACGAAATATTATCCGACCTGAAAAAATATCTTAATCCCTCGGTAATAAACGGTATCTACACGACAGAAGAAATAATATGGAAAATCCAACAATTATATCCAAGTCATTTCAAACATTTTAAAGTACGTTTCACACAGACATTAGTAAAAGACTTGACCAACACAGCAGACCAAGAGGAACAAATCCTCAAGACACATAACAGGGCTCACCGAAATGCGTTAGAAAATAAAATCCAGCTATCAGAAGAATTCTACTTTCCAAAAATGAAACAGAAAATAGCAAACATAGTAAAACAATGCAAGATTTGTAAAGAGACGAAATACGATCGTCATCCACCTAACCCAGAAATTAGAGAAACGCCCATACCAGAATACCCCGGACACATAATTCACATCGACATCTACTCGACAGAACGATACCTCATACTGACAGCAATAGACAAATTTTCCAAGTTAGCGAAAGCACAAATCATAAAATCCAAAGCAATAGAAGATATTAGGACACCACTTCGCGACATAGTTTTCTATTATGGGGTACCAAAATTCATAGTAATGGACAATGAAAAATCTCTAAATTCTGAATCGATACGATTCATGTTAGTTGACCAACTAGGAATGCAAATTTATAAAACACCCCCCAATAAAAGTACAGTTAACGGACAAATTGAACGGTTTCATTCAACACTTTCTGAAATAATGAGATGCTTGAAAAGAGATCAAGTTCATAGGAACTTCGAAGAACTTTTAGATCGAGCCGTTTATTAGTATAACTTCTCAGTTCATTCGGTAACGAAGAAAAGGCCACTAGAAGTTTTCTTTGGTAGAAGTGTTACCACTGACCCCACGCAATACGAACAAGCAAGCCTGGACAACATAGAACAACTGAGACGTAAACAGAACGAAGACTTACTAGACCACAATAGCAGAAGGAAACCAATTCGAGCCTAAGCTATCAAATAGATTCAAAAAAGAAATAGTAAAAGAGGACAAGAACACTACAATACTAACACAATCGGGACGTACAGTACATAAGAGCCATATTAAAACTTAAAAATTCACTTACAGCCAATGCAACTGTTACAATAACCAATCATACCGACGCTCAGACAGTGACCATCTATAAAGGAATCGGCAAAATTCGAGCCAACGACACTAAAATTCTTCATATCATTAATTTGGAGCAAATACAAGACGCTCTTAGCAACTTGCAGCTCTACACGGACAAAAATCTCAAATACAATAACCTATATCATACAATACAGTACGAAATATCGCAGACTTTTGTAATCTTCAAAACTATCACTTAACTTTCACTCCCGAAAGAGTAGGGCAATCAACATTCTTGGCACTGCTTGGAAATTTGTGGCAGGTAGCCCCGATCATAACGACTTAGTTTTAATAACAGATAGTATAGACAAACTTACTACCAATAATAACAAACAGGTAATAATCAACAGACAGAAGACAGATTAAATAAACTGACCAAAATTTCCAACGATATTGCGAATTCAATAAAAAGAGACTCACTTTAGAGTAACGAATTGGCCATCAGTTTTCAGAATCAAGTTCGGCTTATTAAAGAGGAAGTTGTCAATATAAATACCGCCATCCAATGGGCGAAATTAAACATGATCAACACTTTTCTGTTAAGTGAAAACGAAATAAACATAATAAATAGTCAATTTAAAAATAGCCATATGCCACAATTAACTACCGAAGAAATGTTAGAATTTTCAGATGTCTCCATTTTACACAATGGAACGACACTCATATACTTAATCAAAATACCGAATTTAGAAACAACAACTTTCCAAAACTATGTAATAAAACCAATAACTAAATCCAATGGCATTGTTAACCTACCGGCAAGTGAAATATTCGAAAACAAAAGTAAAAAAGAAATGTTTGGTATAAAAGGTCAATGTAAGAACCTTTATAATATAAAAATCTGTAACAAAAATAAGCTAGAAGATTTAAGTCAGAATAGTTGTTTACCAAAATTACTTAGAGGAGAGCAGGCAATCACCAACGCAGACCATATATTCACACTGGAGGAGATCGACGAGGGAATCATCTTAGCCAACGACTTCAATGACACCATAACCTGGCCAGGCAATGCGAAGCAAATAAAGGGAATCTACCTGATTAACTTCTGGAACGAGACAATAATCATCAACGGCAAAGAGTTCAGCAACACCGAAATACAAGTCGCTGAACCGGGCGTACCGCTTATCCAGATAGCTCCCGTGGAGATCGAACGCCTTCGAATCTTATCACTGAAAGCGCTAGAAGGGCTCCATATAGACAACACCGAAAAACTGTAGAAACTCTACAAACCCTACAACTTGGGGATATCAAACCCGAAATACCCAAGGTAACACCGACTCCCCCAGCAACCATATACCAACCGCCAAATACGCAATTTAACAACATACCATTCTTCTAAATACACTTGAGGACAAGTGTAGTAGCCCCAATATTGCTGAGACCAGCGTCTGGACAACTTCCCGCACGCGCAACCCAATTGCCAAAGTTCGTGGAACATTTGGCAACAAGTCAGGTGATCCAGAAATGTCGCAACGCCGCTGCTGCCTCTGCCAACTACGCTGCCAATTCACCAAGCTCTCTTAGGGTTCTTATTAGCTTAGTTTAATTAGTCTAAAATTTGTAACCAACAAGAACAGTCCTACTGGACATAATAAAGATTAATTTTTTATAAACCAAGAACTTATAAGAATTTAAGTTATATAAGCGGTAGATCGTATTACATATGCGCTGGTGTGCTCATATGTTTAACTGTGGTCTTTTGGATATTTGTATGTTTATGCTTATTATGACAAAGTGTCACAATGTATGTATTGAACGTTATACCCTTTGATTTATATTATTGGAAGGGTAGATATACTACACCTCCCTTTTTAAAGAAATTACGTAATATATGTAGTCATTTAGAAAGTGTTAAAGTCGAAATAAAAATTTTGAAATTAATTGTAATTACAAATATTTTTGTTTTTTTTTTTTTTGTTTTTGTATCTTATTTTATAAGTGTATTAAAAATGTATAAAAAGTGTATAAAGAGTAAATAAAAATGTGTTATCTCTATTTATTAAAATATTTGTGTTCATTGATAAATTTGTTTTGTTATTTTAATATATTTAATATATTCATGAAACGTTTTATTAAATATATATTTTAAAACTATCCTTATGTACTTTTTGTTTCTTATTCTCACTATCTTTAATGAAAATGTTATCGTTATCTTCTATTTTCTCGACTATATATGGTCCTAAATATACTGGGTCTAATTTGTGCCCTGTTTCATAAGTACCTTATCTCCTACTTTTAAATCAAAATTCTTAGTATTTTTGTCATATTCTTATTTCCTATAAACCTTGTTGAAAAAGATGTTATATTTCTTGAATTTTCTTCAAGTTCAATTTGGTGAAAACCTGACATTAAGTAAAGGCATGAAAAGTATTTAGCTCTATCCAGTTGGTCTAGAATATCATCAATTCTGGGGAGCATGAATTTATCAGAAAGTACCTTTTTGTTGATTTGGCGATAGTCAATTACTAATCGCCATTTCTTTTCTTCCGAATTTGGTAATGATTTTTTCGGAACTTACAAGAGTGGGCTGTTATACTTGGATACAGACGGTTATACGATTTTGTCGTTTATTAATTTCCCTACCTGTTTTTGAATTTCTTCGACGTGGCTATGCGGGCTTCTGTATTTTAATGTAAATGGGTTCATCATCTTTAAGTCTTAATGTTTGTTTATAAAATTTTTTTGTCGCTATTGATTCGGTTTCCAGTCCGAACACATCACTATACTTAGTGCATAATTCTGTAAGTTGACTTTTGAATTGTTCTGGAAAATTTTTCTTTAATTTAGAAAGTACTTGTTCGCTTCTAATTTCTGGATTAGTGTTATGAATATCATAATCTGTCAAATTTTCAAATTGGATTTCGTTTACTTTGACCAATTGGGCGAAATTAGTTGTGCTTAGAAGGCGAACGTATACATGTTTGGATGTTGTTATTGTATTTGCAACATAAATTCCATTATGTATTTCTTGATTAGGAACAAATATATATTCATTTTCTGTATTAATGTTAATTTTTTAAATTACTTGGGATCTGGCTGGCAGAAGTACTGTATTGTTGCCAGCACTACGTGTTATCGGAACATAAATAGGATAATTTAAATTTTGAGGTCTAATTATGAACCAGTCTTCACTTGGTTCGAAATCTAACTTACAATTGAATTTTTTAATAAAATCAATGCCTATTATTCCATCACACGGTATTAAAAAATCTGAGTCTACTAAATGAAAGTCGTGTGGAATAATATATTTTGTGGATTGAAGTTCTATCGAAGTTGTTCCTTGAGATTTTATTACACCTTGGCCTATGCCTTGGATGTTTATAATTTTTTCTTCTTGAATTTTGAAATTATCTGAATTTATTTTTAAAAGTGAGATATCTGCACCAGTATCTATTAGAAATGTGAGTTTATTTCTAGTTAAATGATTATAAAAAGTGACAAATATATTAAGATTGTAATTGATGGTATGAACCTTTGCACTTATGGGTTGTTGCCTAAAGGGTTCTGAGAGTTTTCCGGCGTATTTTGCGCCACTCTCACATTGTTATTATTATTGCCATGATTGGAGTTACCTCGGCCACTTCCGCGGCCTCGTCTTCCTCCACGGTTATGGTAATTATTGTTGCTGTTGGTGTTACCGCCTTATAATTATTGTGGTTGTAATTTCTGCCATGATTATAACCTCGGCCTCCTCTATTATAATAGATAATAATTATTGTTGTTTGCACCTCGTCGATAAAACAGGACAGTGTTACTTTGACCTGTTATCTCCGTGCAACTATTGACAAATTTTGAAACGGCATCATTCATATTTGTGAATGTGCCTGCCTGCATGATAAGTTTTACCTTATCAATTGAACAATTTTGGGTCATTGCTTTTACAGCTGTTGTAGTGCTGTATTTGCTTGCAATTGATTGGCTTAAACCTTCACTGATATAGGCGCCTTCAAGCCCCTTTGCCAGTTTTTCCATCTCATGGGTGTATTGGTTAGCCGTCTTATTATTCTGTTGTAGATTAAGTAGCTTAGCAGAAATAACTTCTACCGATTCTCCTTTTGACAGTTGCGTAATGATTGCAGCAATTGTATGCTCATTACTTATTAAATTTCTCGCATGGCCTTTTAGCTTTGTTTTTATAAGGCTTATGGTTGTTAGCTCATGTGTGCCTTTTAAAGTTTCTAATAGATTCGAAGAATCTACAAAACTTTGTAGATTTTCCGGCTTATCGTCAAACTCTGGTATCAGAGATGTGGCTAGCCTGATAAATTCTACAACTGTTTGTGCCATTTCAGAGATTGTTAATATTTCCTGTTTGGTTTCGGTTGGATCGCTTTCTTCTAGAGTTTCAATATCACTATCAGATTCAGCGTCGCTTGTTTGAATTGATTCGTCTAACTCTCTTAATTGGTCGGAATTAAACTCCGCCAATTGATTTAAGCTTTCTGGCACGTTTATCAGAATATGTCGCCTATTGGTGACAGTAATTAATCTTGTGTTTAGGGATTTTATTATTGTGCTCAGATGTGAATCTTTTTTCATATTTATTTACTAAAGTAACTATATTATTGTATTCCCTTACCAATATTTCTATATGATTTGTAAGTGTTTCTGCCTTTATAACTGCATCTTTATTGACGCACTGTAAGATTTATCGAATTTGTAACGAAATGCGTCTATGTGTTTCGCAATTTCGTTCCATTTCATTCTCTTACTGGAATTTTCTTACTTGTAAGCGTTGTTATGGTCGGCGCTGAGCTATCGATAGTAAACCAGCTGTTGCTAGCGCCACCTATCGGCCAGCAACGAATCAGCGTCGACCACAACATAAAAGCTTTATGCTTTATGTTAGGAGAAATATGGATAAATATAGGAGAAGCAGGAATCGAGGATTTTTTGACAGGAGGGTATGAGGTTAGAGAGTGAAGAAGAAGTGAGGCAGTCTGGTACGCGTGGTGGCTGCTGCAAGGCAGAATTTTACTTGAGCGCGAAAGTTTGGGCATTCTTTTAAATAAAAGAATATGTAAAATGTGCGAACGAGCTAAGTGACACCCGTTTACACACGAAATAAACACTAGCCGCAGCAGCCACTCAGCTTTCAACATATGCACAACAAGCAACACACCCACAACAAGAAACACACTGAGCAGCAGGGAATTACACACACGTCACGAAACAGCTGGAGGCACCACCGACATACTCACACAGACAGGAACACAGTGAGTTCGTCCCTGCGGTAGCTTGGCGCAGTCCCAGGCACATATGCGCGCCAAGTGTCACAACAGTCCTCTTGCTACGTCCCACAGTCAGGAGCAGCCAATAGTCGGGCGCATGCGTAACTGTCGCCTAGCAGCCATCACCTGCAGTCCGTCTCCTTGCTTTCCGGCTCCCTCTGCTGCCGCTTTTACCAGTCACCCAGTGAGGAAGCTTCCTTGAAGTCCCATACCTGCAGAGATTAAAATATATATATTTATTTGTAAACATCTATGATGTATACTTACCTGTAATTGTTTTCAATGCCCCTCCCCCCTGACCCACAAAGAGCTCTTTTTGGTTAGGGAAAGGCCATAATATCATACAAACACATATTATATATAATTTACATACAATTTGTTACATTTACACAAGATTAAATTAAATTAATTTTCTGCTTGCGCCAACTAAAACGGGGCTGCCAGACTGTTAGATTTCGTTGTTTGTTTACATTTTTTCTTAGGGGTATGCTGTTAATTTTTGTTATTTGTTAAGGCACGAAATATCGAACGATCGTTTAATTAAAAACAATGTTAATTATTAAGAATATCTATAATAACAATTAAATATTATAACGTTATTTAAAATGATATTCTAATTTATTTATTCGGGTGAGATGGATATGTGGTGAGGTTGGGTAAAGTTTGGAATTAGGGAGTCGGCACGAACTATCGAAAGCCGACTATAGGTTGGGAGGGCGATCGTTGAGGTGGATGATGACATCGATTCACCTAATTCTTGCCAGCAGTTGTCCGTGAAGGTGTTATGAGACCAAAGTCTGCGTTTGATTCCGGTTAGTAAAAATATAAATTATTGTTACCCGACTCGCCAAGTATCGATGGTCGTACTCATCCCTGAGTATACCGATAGTTAGCCGGGAAATCGATATTTGGCTGCGATAAATAAGTCGGTTCATAACAAATGGCGCCCAATGGAAAATAATGCAAGGATGAAGGATTCCGCTTTAAGCAGGCGGCTGAAATGTTTAATTAAATGATAAAATAGAAATTATCGTCAACCTTTGTTCAGCGCACTTCGGGCAACGAGCTTTGATTGGACCGCAGGGAGGACCTACATGCCTCACCTGTCGCTGCCACGGTTCGAATGTCAGATGTCGTGCTTGGGGAAGATGACGACAGTTAGTAGTCAGGCCTAGGAGCTGGTCCCAGAATGGAACCCTTCATGTCCAATCTGCGCTGCCGTTCCTAGACCTGATGAAGTCCATACTGTTTGCTATTAATGCTCAAAACTGATTGTAGAATATGCTAGGGGAAGACCATGACTGTGGTCCACGTTTTGGATTTGCTTGCCATTACGCTTGTTGTCCAGTCTGGTCAGTGTCTAGTATCGCTACCGTTCCATAGTCAAAATGAAGCCGACATGTTTGTAGGAGCCTGCTGGCAAGTGGGAGCAACGATAGTTACCGACTGATGCCCACCAGCCCATATTCATCTCACCCAATTTTTCTATGGATAATTTATTCGATAGTTCTTGTTTGGTGTTTATATTTTTGTTTATTTATTAGTCTTTCAAATTTAATAACCTAACGATTATTTTAAAATAATCGGTATTATATACAGGCTATTTCTTTTGATTATAGTTCTAATAAATATTAGTAAAAGCTATTTTTAGGATTATTTTCATATTTATTTATATATGTTATTATATAGATATGGTTATGAATTAGGAATAAAATAATTTGTCTAGTTTGTTTTGTTATTTATTTATTTATTATGTTGCATGTTTTAGGAGTTATTAAAAACAAATATTAGAAATACAATAAAAATAATAAAATATTAAAATGGGTAGTAGAAAGGCAGGAATTAATAGAAAGAATTTTCTACGGAGTGGTAGGGTGGAAGGATTGAGTCCCACGACGTGGACGCAGGTCTCCAATCACTCCTCTGAATTTGAGAAGATGAGTCTTTTGACCACGGGGTTTTCCCAAGATGCAGTTGGTGATGCACGTCAGGTGTCCGAAGCAGTACCGAAGCAGCGACACTCCGGTTGGCCAAGCCAGGAAGAATCTCGAGGGCACCAGGATAACTCCAAGATAAATATTGAGCTCCCGAGCGAGATCCGGTCTGCCATCAATGTCGCGGTGTTTCAGGCGCTGGAGACGGAACGTGTAATGATGTCTACACAGCTTCATGTACAGTTCCGGGAGTTCCATGCGCAGATGCAACAGGATATGCTGGAATTCATGACACAGATCCGAGAAACGGTCAGGATCATGTATCCAGGGGCTGACACGACAGCAAAGCCGCACACATTTCAGTCCACCGAAACTGTGTTAATGGCTTCCACATCCGAGTCCCCGCAAGGAACAGACAATAGAACTCAAGGGGTACATCTGGTGTTCGAAACGGCGTCAGAGTCCATCAGGAACAGATTGGATACCGGTGCATTGGAGGCACATCCAAAAGCGCAAGCGAATCTTGCGAATCCGCAGCAATCTACGGAATTGTCGCTATCGATTGCACCCTCCGCTCCAAAAGTAACTCCAGAAAGCTGCTGCAACGTGGAGGACCTCACGGCACCGACGTCACAGCTGGAAGCACCGGCCAAACCCCCAAAACAGCCACCATGGGCGAAGAGGATTCGCGACTTCCATGTCCGGGTAGACGGTCATGCCAAGGATTGGTTAGTGGTGCACGCGAGGAACAAGAAGGCGATGGGTTGGCCAAATTGGCGATGTGAAGTGCAGCATCGCTTCCAGATGCTAAAGCACAGATTCCGGCAGTTCCATGGAGCGAATGCTCCGGATGAAGATGGATTTCCAGGGATGAGTCCGGTGGTGGAATCCTTATATCGGCCGCGGGAAGGCGGCGGCAAGATGCCAATGTAGTCAGGTTCGGAAGCCTCGACACGGTTCCCCCCACGAGATGGTCGCTGTTGTCCTAAAAGGAAGATTATTAATTTTGACTCACAGCATCAATCGGGAACGACACTCACCACATATCACGTCAGGAATCCGAGGAAAGGTGGCCAGTTGTAGTGTTGCCCGGCTAGCTCAGTCGGTAGAGCATGAGACTCTGATCTCAGGGTGTGGGCGGTGGCCTACGTTGGCGCCTGGGTCTCAGGATCTCCATTCTCTATCTCCTCCCCCCCCCACCCCCCCCCCCCCCCACCCCCGGTGGTGGTGTGATGTTATGGTCGGCGCTGAGCTATCGATAGTAAACCAGCTGTTGCTAGCGCCACCTATCGGCCAGAAACGAATCAGCGTCGACCACAACATAAAAGCTTTATGCTTTATGTTAGGAGAAATATGGATAAATATAGGAGAAGCAGGAATCGAGGATTTTTTGACAGGAGGGTATGAGGTTAGAGAGTGAAGAAGAAGTGAGGCAGTCTGGTACGCGTGGTGGCTGCTGCAAGGCAGAATTTTACTTGAGCGCGAAAGTTTGGGCATTCTTTTAAATAAAAGAATATGTAAAATGTGCGAACGAGCTAAGTGACACCCGTTTACACACGAAATAAACACTAGCCGCAGCAGCCACTCAGCTTTCAACATATGCACAACAAGCAACACACCCACAACAAGAAACACACTGAGCAGCAGGGAATTACACACACGTCACGAAACAGCTGGAGGCACCACCGACATACTCACACAGACAGGAACACAGTGAGTTCGTCCCTGCGGTAGCTTGGCGCAGTCCCAGGCACATATGCGCGCCAAGTGTCACAACAGTCCTCTTGCTACGTCCCACAGTCAGGAGCAGCCAATAGTCGGGCGCATGCGTAACTGTCGCCTAGCAGCCATCACCTGCAGTCCGTCTCCTTGCTTTCCGGCTCCCTCTGCTGCCGCTTTTACCAGTCACCCAGTGAGGAAGCTTCCTTGAAGTCCCATACCTGCAGAGATTAAAATATATATATTTATTTGTAAACATCTATGATGTATACTTACCTGTAATTGTTTTCAATGCCCCTCCCCCCTGACCCACAAAGAGCTCTTTTTGGTTAGGGAAAGGCCATAATATCATACAAACACATATTATATATAATTTACATACAATTTGTTACATTTACACAAGATTAAATTAAATTAATTTTCTGCTTGCGCCAACTAAAACGGGGCTGCCAGACTGTTAGATTTCGTTGTTTGTTTACATTTTTTCTTAGGGGTATGCTGTTAATTTTTGTTATTTGTTAAGGCACGAAATATCGAACGATCGTTTAATTAAAAACAATGTTAATTATTAAGAATATCTATAATAACAATTAAATATTATAACGTTATTTAAAATGATATTCTAATTTATTTATTCGGGTGAGATGGATATGTGGTGAGGTTGGGTAAAGTTTGGAATTAGGGAGTCGGCACGAACTATCGAAAGCCGACTATAGGTTGGGAGGGCGATCGTTGAGGTGGATGATGACATCGATTCACCTAATTCTTGCCAGCAGTTGTCCGTGAAGGTGTTATGAGACCAAAGTCTGCGTTTGATTCCGGTTAGTAAAAATATAAATTATTGTTACCCGACTCGCCAAGTATCGATGGTCGTACTCATCCCTGAGTATACCGATAGTTAGCCGGGAAATCGATATTTGGCTGCGATAAATAAGTCGGTTCATAACAGCGTATCTATTTTCTCCTTATTCATTATTAGATTTTATCTAAGTTATTTGCCCTACTCATATATCTTTTCTTAATGATTTTATTATGCTTAACATAGATTGTAAGCAGAAATTGTAAAACTGTTACTATTGTGAGAATTAATAGCAGGATCCACAACGATTGTATATCGTCTGTGTGATCAATTATCTTCACGTTGTTTACAACGTTGGCAGTGTTGTATTTTGCCTCACTAGAATCACTAAACCAACCCATTATGTTATCAAATTCTATTTCTGTCTATTCAATATATATCAAACATTTTCTTTTTGAAACGTTCATAAAAGAAAAAATTAATTTTATTTTCATAATATATTTTTTTTATATTATATTTAATCTTTTTTCTTTTTAAAAGATTTTTTTATGGGATTTTATTTAGAAAGAAAAATGTATATTCCTCTTTGAAAGTCGAAAATAAAAATTGGATTGATATTTCCATTGCAATGAACATGTTGCAAAATTTATCAATTAGACACAAATTTTAAACGCAGTTGAGTATAAATGCTCAGCGCCAGATACGTGGAAAAGTTAGTTTATGGTTGCTCGCTGCCGCCACCAAATCTTGTTGCAGGCGTTTTTGTTGCAGTAGTTTCCTCACTTTTCCTCCACGTTTTGTCTTAGAATTTGTTGTCGATTTTTTCTCCTGCCGTGCCCGGTACTCAGCCAATGTAAGTGGGCGTGGTTCATCGTTTGGAAACACCTCCAGGTACTCCTGGATGGAAGGTGCTTCATTTTGCGCAATAGGAGCAGCTTCATTCAGTTCTACGTCGCTCATTCATTCCCACGTTGGTGCAAGGGGCGGACTGCCTCTCACACTTTTACTACTGCTGATGTTCTGGGCCTATGGGCTCAGGCGGTACCGGTGCAGGTCATCGCACAGGCTACACATGTGTGTTGGAACTCATTCGGTTTTTGTACCAGCCAGCAAATACTTTTCACGTATTTCATTACGTATTACATTACTTTTAGCGAACACTGTTGAGTATTCGAATTTTTTTTTTTCGGAGTTTTAAACTATTAAAAAGCACACTATTTTATTGTATTGTATTTGGATTAAATCCATCCGTGCCATGCTTGTAGCTGTTATTTCAGTTTATGCACTCCTTATATGTTCGTGACACTTGTCACGGTCGCCATGTAGTTGGTAAAGTTTTAAACAAATAAAAACATCGGTTTTCTATTGGCCAGAGCTTCCGCTCTATTTGGCTGTGCAAACGAATCTGAATATATTTTCGAGTGTCTTAAGTCTAATGCATAAAATTCTTATATCTAATTATTTGTATGTTTGTATGTTTACATTATTGTGTTTATATGTATGCAGAAGGCATGCATATCTTATATATTTATTTGACCACTTGAGCTGCAAAGTCCACGCTCAGCACGCTCCCAAGCGCGATCGGCTTGAATATAAGTGGTAGATCGTATTACATATGCGCTGGTGTGTTTATATGTTTAACTGTGGTCTTTTGGGTATTTGTATGTTTATGCTTATTATGACAAAGTGTCACAATGTATGAATTGAACGTTATACCCTTTGATTTGTATTATTGGAAGGGTAAATATACTACAGATGGGTGCATTGCAGTTCAGTATAGAAATTAGTTAAACGATTTAAATTTAGTTGCGACGTATTGCCAAATACCGTTTTTTTTATCACTGAAGAATATTATGAGCAGACTTCAGCCCAACGAAAAATTTACTTGTGGCTTGTGTTCCGAATGTGTCAACGCACTCCGAGAGCTGTTCAAACCGTATGTTCATTAATGAACAGTTTAGGTTTCGATTTTAGCGCGAAATAAATTTTTTTTTTTTAAAAAGTCGTAGAACAAACCTTCCTAGATTCTCGAAAAGAAATAAATCCTCTTCATTACATCTAAGGTTTTTTTATAGAGCTTTAAGACAAACAAACAAGCTAACAAACAAACTAACAAACTGACTTTACACTTCATTTTGAGAAGCGCACTAAAAAACAAGGGGGCTCCGCCCCCTGCTCGCTTCGCTCGCCTACCCCCGGCTCGCTTCGCTAGCGGTGAGGTGCGGCTACAGTCGAGCACACTCGACAGTAGGATACCCTGAGCCCAGGTACTCTTTTATAAATGTTGATTTTCGACCAATTATTCCTATGGCAGCTATATGATATATGGGACCGATTTGAACCAAATCTGGTCAGAATGTACAAAACCAACATAAATGCATATTCTATCAGTTTGGTTAAGGTATCTCAAAAAACAAACAACTTGTTCATACTAAAACTTGATTTACGGCAGAGCGTCTGTATGACAGCTATATGATATAGTGGGCCGATTTGCACCAAACTTGGTCAGGATGTATAATACCAGCCCGGATATATATCGTGTGAGATTGGTTGAGATATCTTAAAAATTAAAGAAGCTTTTCATACAAAAACTTCATTTTCGATGTATCGTTCCTATGGCAGCTATATGATATAGTTGTCCGATCCAAAAATAAAAACAAACTTGATCTGCGTACGGTATCCAGGAACCTACATACCAAGTTTGAAATCTCTAGCTCTTATGGTTTCTGAGATCGACGCGTTCAAACAGACGGACAGACGGACAGACAGACGGACATGGCTCAATCGACTCGACTGTTGATCCTGATCAAGAATATATATACTTTTGGGGGTCTGCCACGCCCCCTTCTGCCTGTTACATACATTCTGCCAAATGCATTTTACCCTTTTTTGACCATTTTCAATGGGCTCAGGGTATAAATATCAAATTTATTTTACTTTTGAACCAGTTTTCGGATTTAAATTTTTACCAAAAGGCCACAACAGCCACATTAGCTGCATTCATTTAAGTTTTTCGCCTCTCACATACACCCCCGTATCTCATGACCCAGGTGGCTTAGAAAAAGTTTTAGTATGCCATTGTGTAAACTAGGACTGAACCTTTCGGCAAATTGGTATATAACTCGATCTCGTCGGACAGTCATAGCAAATTTTCCATATTAGCTGAAAATATTGCTAGTAGCCTTTCGCACCCTTCGTGCTGCTTTCGTCACAAGGGCGAACTAACGTCCGCAGTGATAACACCCTTTTTTATCTGCTACATTATTTGCACAATCTTAATATACTCGCACAGTGCTTAAAAATCACATTTGATATCCCAAACTATTTAAAAAACTTTTATTTTTTCGGAAAGTATAATTTATTTTTATTGCGTAAGCTTTCTTATGGCATGCAGAAATACATATGTTTATTATGTATGAACAATATTGTATTTTTTACTATTTGAAATAGTAAACGATATATAAACGATAAAATTTTTTAACATCTGAACATATCATTGCGTAATACCCAATTAATACTGGCCGCATCATTGATTATATCGCATCATTTCAAAGGTGCGAATTTGGTGAATTTTTTCATATAAATCCTGTGGATAGAAGCATGATGAAATTAACAAGGTGGAGTATTCATTCACCACAGGGGCCAATGTTTTCACCACTTTGAGAGCATTTTGACAGAGAGAGAGACGACAGTGAAAAGCATGCTACGTCGAAAATTTTTTGTCGTTCTCTTCTCTCTATTTCGTTATTTTGGGAAAAATGTTTTACCCGTTACTTTTAAATTATGTATAAAATTCCATTGTATTAGTTGGAATGCATGTTACAGGGAGAAGGACCAACTCATGACCTAATAAAGCATATATATTCCGAGTCGATATAGCCATGTGTCTTACATTAAGTTTGTTGCGTTGAGGCACCGCGTTTGGTAACAATCGCCTCCGTTTTACGTTGCTGTTGGATGCATAGTGGAAATCTGAATCCTTGAAATGCAGTGGACAAATTCTATTTTGTTCCTCTAATTCAACTCCAGCTGCATCTGTCCAGAGATTTCTCTTGCTTCCATCCCTTGGTACACGAATTACCGCGTTTAAAAGAGAACCACAGATTTTGCATTTCCTGGGCATTTTTACAAGGTACAATTTGCTCAATCAAATAATTTGAACAATTTTTTTTTTTAATTTTGACAACTTTCTTTCACCACGAATCATGGTGAATAATTTTGGCCCCGAAAATGAGGGCTGTGGTGAGTGAATACTCCACCTTGTTAATTTCATCATGGATAGAAGAAGAGTCACATTTGACAAGATGCGACGAATGTTCCGAAAGTGTGGCCGTATTCGACTAGTATTTCACAAAAATGTAGTATTTTTTCGTGACAAAAATCGAAAGGGTCGATAAAAAATAGAAAAACTTAAGCGGGGAATACAAAAGTAATTTGAAAAAAATCAAGAATCGTGAAAATCAAAATAAAAAGAAGCGCTAATGATCGTTCGAGATTCGTGAACTTTCTGGTTCACATAGATGAAAGTACAAGTAAGTCATAAACACACGTATTGATAATTTAAATTATTTTTAATAACAATTTTTATTCAGATACATATTCAAACACCTCCCTTTCTCTTTATGGACGAGGCAAGATATTTATCAATGTCAAATACAAAAATTTTGCTTTGCTACTCTAAATAAGTACACTGCGGCTCAACTGATTAGGTTCACGACTTTTGTCAATTTAAATTGGGCAGATCTTTTGAAACCCTTGGCTGATTTTGTTGAAATAATTTTTATTTGATAGATAATTTAGTTGTTAATAAGATGTAAAAGTTTCAAATTTTTAACAAAGGTAAAAATATTGAAATTACAAAATTTCCCAAAAGTCTACCTAAAATGGCATGCTTTTTTGGCTCAACTGAATAGGTTCAAGAGACTAATATTTAAAAAAAATTGTTTATCGCAAAAATTCAAAGCTTGGGTGAATTTTTTAATAAATATGTACTAATTTACTACTATTTAATGATAAGTATGACCTCCTGCCTTAAGTATCATTTCGTAAATTTGACCTGGCAAGAATTCAAAATATTTTCCAACAACTGGAACTTAAATCGCGTTCCAGTCTTTTTTGATCGCATCAATTAAGGTCGCGGTATCTTCAAATTGTCTCTCACCCTCGTCTACAAAAGTCCCCATATTGTTTAGGTCCGGGGAGTAGGATTATAACTCAGACATTCTCACATTTCTGTCTTCAGTCAACTGTTTAATCCATCTTGGGTGTTAATATGAAATGTCCATGAAAGCCGGTAAAATAATTCGGAAAGTTGGGAAAAGATCTTTTATATTCAGTATTGCACACACTTCCGTTTAATTCTGAAAAAACGATGTGCAATTCACAACTTTCACAACATGCAACTCCTCCCGACAAAATTTTACTCCATTTACAAGTGTGGTGGTGACTTAAAACATATTATTTCTTTCGTGCGTCTTGGCAGTATTATTTAATCTCGTCAGGACCACCCAGATAAAATGTTTTCTCATCGAAAAACCCGACATTGTGCTATACCTCTCTCCATGCAAAACGCTCTAGAGCAAAACGGTTGCGTGGGGCTTTAAGCACTTCATTAAGGTGTGTTTTTTTTTTTGTTTTTTCAATCTCTCCCAACATTTGGAGCTACGAATAATGCGTTTTTTAGTCGCCACCCTGGCATAAACACCGCATTTTTCCTTGATTTGGAAATCCAAACATCATTAAAATGATGCTCCTCTAATAAAAAGTGTTCCTCTACTGATGTTGTAGCGTTTTAAAAAACCTTCTTTTATGTTATTGTCATAGTCTGCGGTATTTCAAAGTTAACTAATAATCATTTTGGATCTGACCTTATTTGTATCGGCGATTATATGGTTATTTAGTTCAGAATCGAGACATTCTTTTACTTGAACTCTTCAAAGTAAGTTAATTGAGCTATGCGATTCATTTTACTTAAATTAACCCGAATCTTATCAGTGCAAAAAACGGCATTTGGCAATTCGTCGCAAGTAAATTTAAATTGTTTAACTAATTTGAGTACTGGACTATATGCAATGCACCCATCATTAGTGCTCTTTTTAATTATGAAACAAATTTGAAATAAAACACACGTTTTTAAGTTAATTTACGCTTTTTATTTTCGTGTTACCATATGGTAACGCTGGGAAGTACAGGGTAGAGGTTTTTTCCATACATTTTATTTGCGTTTCGGTACTGTGTTGTTCATAAAATATGATTGCTCCTATGGCAGCTATATTATATAGTGGTCCGATTTGAACCAAATTTATTCAGGATATATAGGAAAAAAATTAAATACATTTTTCACCATACCAAAGGTGAATTTGACCCCGATTGTTCCTATGACAGCTTTGCTATATATACGATATACTGCACCGATTTGACCCAAATTTGGTCTGATATACTAAGAAGGAGCCCCCTGTTGGAAAAAGCATGGTTCACTGCACTTTTCTCAAATATTTGAATTTTGTAGTATTAAGAAAACATGTACCCTGTACTTCCCAGCGTTACCATATGGTAACAGCCGCAAAATTGGTCCTGTCGATTTTCCTGACTAGGACGAATAAAATGAATGTGTTTTTCGGATTCAGCGACCTCAAATCTATATGTTCTAAAAGTTTCGTGAAGAAACTCGGAAATACGTTGCTTAGGACGATTCGGGTTAATCTGTGAAAGCTCTAATTTAATAACCAAACAAGAATTGGTGTCTGTAAGTTATCCCTGTCGATCACAAAGTTAACTCAAAGTTCGTGAACCTATTCAGTTGAGCCAAAAAAAACATGCCATTTTAGGTAGACTTTTGGGAAATTTAATAATTTCAATATTTGTACCTTTGTTAAAAATCTGAAACTTTTACATCTTATTAACAACTAAATTAGCTGTCAAATAAACTGTATTTCATCAAAATCATCCAATTGATTCAAAAGATCTGGCCAATTAAAATTGACAAAACTCGTGAACCTATTCAGTTAAGCGGCAGTGTGTGAGACTACACGCACACTGTTGCTGAAAATGGATCTAGCTGAAATTTTATTTAAGGCCTAGTTACACGCGGGGCAAAACGAACGCGGAATCAAAAACTCCCTGCATGATTTTCAGTTTGAGTTTCGCTAGGTTTCGCAACGTATCGGCATTATGTTGCGTTAAAAATAACATGGCAATGTTATTTATTGCAACTCTTCGCGATGAAGTAATGAAAATAGGTTTCAAACTCATTTTTGTCTGTCAAGCCTAGTTAAGACTGGGAACTAAAGTCGTTACGTTTTACCTCTTTCCTCGCTGAAAACACTAGGCAACAGCCCAAATCTAAATTAAACCAAACTGACTTTTTTGAATAACTAGAGGGCTCCAAACGACGAAAAACATTTTTTTTTCTAATGTAGAGTTTTTTTTCGATTTTTTTTCTTGTTTTTAAGAGGTACGCCCACTTTTGTCATCATTACACCCGAATGCCAAAACCGATATTCAAAAGCTTTACTTTTTCTGAAAGCTAATGAATATACCTATAATTTGGCATAAAAAAAAACAGCCAAATTTAAAAAAATTCTAAAAAGAAATTCTGCCATAGAAAAAAAAAAAATGTTTTTCGGTGTTTGGGGCCCCAAATCTATCCAAAAAAGTCAGTTTGGTCCAATTCAGATTTGGGCTGTTGCCTAGTGATATCGTTCCTATGGCAGCTATATGATATATTAATCCGTTTTAACCAAATGTGCTCTAAATGCGTAAGACAACAGCAAATTGCTCTTCTGTGAGATTGGTTAGGATATCACCAGAAACACAAAAAATTTTCATACTAAAGGTCATACAAGGAAGTCATCAAAATCGACAAAAACATCCCTTGATATAAAATATTATTATATCGCCGTCTCTCCAAAGATCTTAATGAATCATATCCAATCAAACCAAATCATTGCCAATGAAATACAAAATTTGTATGGTAACTCTGTTACGTCAGCTGCGTGTTGCTTACATTTGTATAACTGCACAAATCGGTGCAGTATATCGTATGTATAACAAAAATCTCATAGGAACAAACGGGGTCAAATTCACCTTTAGTAAGGAAAACTTTTTTCTATTCCGGCATATCTCAACCAAACTCTTAGAATATGTATCTTATATGTTCCTATACATCCTGACCAAATTTGGTTCAAATCGGACCACTATATCATGTAGCTGTCATAGGAGCAATCATATTTTATGAACAAAACAGTGCGAAACGCGAATAAAATGTATGGAAAAAACCTGTACCCTGTACTTCCCAGCGTTACCATATGGTAACACGAAAATAAAAAATGAAAATTAAGAGAGAAAAAGTGGTTTTTATTTAAAATTTTTTTCATAATTAATAAGTGCACTCTTTTAGCTTTCTAATGATGTGTGCATTGCATATAGTTCAGTACTAAATTTAGTCAAACGGTTTAAGTTTACTTGCGACGAATTGCCAAATGCCGTTTTTTTGCACTGCAGAATATAATGAGCAACTTAAAGCTCATTTTTCGATCAGCTAACTTCAAGAGATTGTTTCAATCAACTTTTTATCAGTTAGAGACAACAATTTACTCTTAGAATATCTTATAAAAGTTAATCTAACGTTAATATGTTGTCTAAAAATGAAGTTTTATTAAATGCCTATTGCTTGTTACCATATGGTAACGCTGGCAACATTCGGTTTAAAATCGGCAAGAAAAAAAGCTAAATTTTAATAAACAAAAAAAAATGTTTTTCGTCGTTTGGGTTCCCATATCTATCCACAAGGGTCGGTTTGGTTTACTTCAGCAGAAAAAAGTCAAAGTTTGTTGCCTGGTGAAGTCAGTTGTTACTTTATGTACAGAATTTTGGTATTTTTACTATCGATATACGAATTTAATCGATCCTGCGCTAAATTAAGCGGAGTACTCTCGAGAGAAAAATGTTGTTCGCGAGGTATCAATTCAATATAAAACTAGGGGGCTGCGCACCCTGCTCGCTTCGCTCGTCAACCCCCCGCTCCCTTCGCTCGCGGTGCTACAGTCGAGCATACTCAACTGTCGGGGACCCCGTACTTACTATGAAAATAGAAAAGACTACAAAAATTAAAATATATTTTGCCCGCTTGATGCTGTTGCAGGGCGTTGTAATTCATTTCCGACTACTTTTTTCAATGACAGCTATATGATATAGTGTCCAACTTCGGACAGGATATATAAAACCAAGTTATATGAATACTGTATTAGTTTTGTTGAGATATCTCATAAAACAAAAAAGTTTTTCATACTAAGACTTGATTTTCGGCCGATCGGTCCAATGGAAGCTATATGATATAGTGGTCCGATTTAAACCTACTTTGGACAGGATATATAAAGCCAAGTTATATGCATACTGTAATATTTTTGTTGAGATATATATTATAAAACAAAAAAGTTTTTCATACTAAGACTTGATTTTCGGCCGATCGGTCCTATGGCAGCTATATGATATAGTGGTCCGATCCAAAACAGAAACAAACTTGATATGCCTGCAATATAAAGGAATCTCTATACTAAGTTTGGTGTCCCTAGCTTTGGAATTCTTCTTATAATTTGGATATGAAATATATTTTTCGATTTGTGGGCGACAAAGGGGGCGTGGCCAAATTTTGAAACAAACTTGATCTGCTTGCAATATAGACGAACATACATACCAAGTTTGGTGTCTCTAGCTCTTATAGTCTCTGAGATCTAGGTGTTCATACAGACGGACGGACAGACAGACGGACATTGCTATATCGAATTGGCTATTGATGCTGATCAAGAATATATATAGTTTATAGGGTCTGCCACGCCTCCTTCTGCCTGTTACGCACATTTTCGTTAAAACAAACCCAATAGACCCCTGTACTTTTTTTAAGTACGGTGTCGAAATTAGATATAAAAAAATTCAGCAGCGGTTTAGCTGCACAATTCAATTTTTTTTTGAGTACTTGCCTTTAACTGTTCATAAGCAAAACAATGTTATTGCATACTGTTTAACCAAATCAACTGTTGACAAACAAAAAAAAAACGACAAAAACTAATTGAACCAAATAAAATACAAATAAAATAAACTAATAAAAAACAGAGATTTAAATAAATATATACAAAAGATTAATGAATCTTCCTTTCAATGATAATATTACCAACTCAAAAAGCGGTGATTGGGAATAGATTTTAGAACAATGGTTTCTTATTAAAAAAATATCTTAGAATTAGATTACGAATTTGGGGTACCCTTTATTTTTCGAAAATATCTATGCACTCTTATACACTTTCTTGTTCTTCATCTACAACAGGGGACCCAAGTTGTTTTTTTTTGCACTGAAAAAGCCTATGAAAGTGTTGCTGAGCTCGGCTATGAATGAAGAGAAAAAATTGTTTTTGTATTTCGATTTGTCAATGATGAGAGCAACACATGTATATGGCGACTCTTCTTTTTATAACTAATATTAATTACAATAACACGGGAGCCAGTAGAACAATGGCTTGGGCACCTATGACCTAAAGTAATAATTTTATAGATTTTAGATTGAAACAGATGACCGCGATTATTCAAACATGGCCATCGATGATGTTGGCACAACCTCCAGCAGCAACTGAAAGAACAGTGTGACCTTGTCTAAAATTACACAAAAATAAAATTATAATAATAATAAGTTATGAGGATTATTTTAAATTTCTGTATGGACTTACTCATAAAGCGCGGTGTCATGCCCAGTTTAACAAAAGGTACGTAAAATATGAGGCCTGCAAAGATGAAGAGCAGTGCATACAAATATTCAATACGCGGCGTCTCGAAGATAGGCGCAGCGACGAGGTACACAGATATGACCAAGACCACAAACGGAATGATAATTGGAACCTTGTATGGTCGTGGATAGTTGGGTTTGGTGTACCGCATAACGATGAGCGCCAACATGGCGCCACCATAAAATATCCATGCGGTGAAGCTGAAGAAGTCAATCAGTGAATCAATTGTACCATGCAGTACCATTGCTGAAGCAATTAATGACTGGAAAATATAGGATAAAAATAAAACGTAAATAATTTAATAGAAAGCTTGGATTTTAAATTGCATAAATTCGAATATACCGTAGGTTTGCTAATAAAAAATTTGTATATATTGACAGATATTGTATTGTATCGAATATAAAACTATAACGAAAGCTCAAATTTCGCGAAAGCAATTTTTTGTACACGATCTGTCGAGTTGATTAAATCGGTTTTCCTGACATATTACTGCGGACGGCGGTTTGCACAAGTGACGAAAACAGCACGAAAGGTGCGATAGGCGACTAGCAATATATACAGCTAATATGGAAAATTAGCTATGACTGTCCGGTCAAAACGAGTTATATACCGATTTGCCGAAAGGTTCAGTCCTAGCTTACAAAATGGAATACTAAAACTTTTTCTAACTAACCTGGTTCCCGAAGTATGGGGAGTAAGTGGGAGGGGCAAAATTTAAACGATCGCAGCTAAGGGCGCCGTTGGAGCATTTTGATAAAATTACTACCTTGATCACCCAAATTTTAGTGGATTTCTCAAAATGAAATAAAAAGTCAGTTTGTTTGGATCAAACCGCTAAAGAAGCTCAGATGTCATGGTGGGGACTTTCTCCGTTTCGAAAATCTTGAAATGTTTGTTTTACCAATTTTTTTAATTTCCCGAGAGTTGAGCGGGAAAACGCTATTTCACGCTAAATTGAAGCCCCCGCAGTTTCCAAACCGTAAAAGCTACAGATATGTACTATATATCGTTGGAAAGGTTTTTTTAAAGTAATTTTTATGCACAAAGAAGCTCACCCTGTTTGCGCACAGTGCAGAATTCCAATTTTCAGGCATTGATTTTTTATATTTTTTTAATATTTTTATATTAAACTTAATTTCGTTCGTCACTAGACTTTTACCTCGTGTAGAGGTTTTTTTTGGTATGAACTACAACTCACTGATAACACAGCCACGCAAAAAAAAAGGTGATGATCTGATCTGGGGCTCGCACTATGCTTACTATATGCATTTTGGAATTATTCGTAACAAGAGCTCCTAAAATACCCATTAAATTCAGATTGTGATTAACTTCAATCAGACTACAAGTAAGAAAACCGTGTTATACAATTTTAAAAGTTTAGCTGATATCTTGGATCCGCCATGCTGAATTTTGCTAGTCTATCATACTAAATTTTTAGTGATATCATTGCCCATAACTTAAGCCCAAAACTAATCGAATCCGACTTTTATTTTGGTTTATATAATTTTTTCAATACGGGAACCTTAGATTTTAGTGTTTTTGAGACGTCATATTGGGCAGCCATTTTGAAATTTCAAAAAGTGCCCATCGGCTTTCAAAAAAGCGATCAATAACAAAAATTTTAAGACCAAGATCATTAAAATCCATCCACGTCAATTTTGGGCAGAGACTTGTTCCGTTTGACAAAGAAAGTCCCATATACAAAATCCTAATGCTTAATACAATACTAACGGCCGTTTTCTCATCTTAATTTCAAAGCCTTCTTTGCCCATAGGGAACTTTACTCTAAATGTAGGCTTTAACTTTTTTCGATCTCTTTTCTCAATTTTAACATAACATTTAGAATTGTGACTAAGTTGGCAGCTCGATTCCACAAAAACGGTCACACTTTTTAAAAATTAGCAACACTTGTCAGAAAGTTTGCCGCAAAATTTAAAATCCTGAAATTTTTGTGTGAATTTTGCCTGTATCTCAACCGCTTTGAGAGCTAGTGCAACCAAATTTAGTAGACTGACTACCATGAATGTGGAGTGATTCAAGAGCCTTTCAAATTTTTTCCACGCCACGGTAGTCCAATGCAAATCGCAAAAACATCATATTGCACCCACATTTTTGAGTATAGAAATCTTTTGTTCTTAATAACGTTTCGTGTTATTTTTAGCTCTGCTTATTCTCATTTATATCAGATAAACATCGCGGTTATAAATTGGGATAAATGCTGATAAACAATTGAGGTTACTATAGGTATGCAATATTTGATACACTGTATGGCGTTGCCCTTAGCAACACCGAAATAATCGTAGTTGGCGAATGTTTAGCCCTTAAAGTTTGGATGACCTTCCCTGTAACTTAAAGCCTGCCTGCAACTAAACTTTGGACAAGAAAATCAAAATTCCCTTCACAGACAATTTTTCTAGACTGTAAGGTTAAAAGCACGATGAGAAAACGGCCCTGAAACTTAATTTTCGACTAAGCGTGTCTATGACACCTCGATGATGTGGTCCGATTTGAAACAAATTTGGTCAATACGTAGAATGCCAACCCAGATGTATATCGTGTGAGAAAAGCTGAGATATCTCAGATGTAAGAAAAGTATGCTTATGATTTGTGATTAGAATTGTGTATTCAACTTAAAAAAAAAATTGTGTATGAGAATCTCGAGTATTCGCGGATGTATCGACAATTCAATTCTTTTAGCTCAGTAGCCAGAAGTGGAATATTAGCTACTAATTTCAAGAAAAGTCAATTACGTCACTTTGTATACCTTTATCTCCGAGACTATAAGAGTTAAAGCAACAAGACTTGGTGACAATAATCCTAGGATGTTAACCTATATTAAGTTAGTTTTAGAATTTAGTCACGCCCACGTCCACCCAAGTAAATGAAAAAAAATCGAATATCAAGAGCAAAAACAGCATTGAGATTTGGCACACATAATGGGAGAACGAGTCCTAAAGTGTGCTGAAAAATTTAAAGATGGGATAGTAAAATCTTGATCGAAAATTTATTTTATTTTTTTTTTCATATATATATATATATATATCGTTAGAGCTATATATGACAACATAATTCGCCAAAAACTAAGCTAAAAAACCTTATTTGACCTGTAAATTGTTACTTGAGTACTTTAGAAAAAAAATGAAGATTTTACAATTTGGAAACTGCGGGGGTTTCAATATTAGCGGGAAAAAGCGATTTCAGCTAAACTAGCGGAAAATTGAAAAAGTCGTAAAACAAACATTTCTAGATTTTCGAAAAGGAATAAATCCCCATTATTACATCTAAGCATTTTTAGCGCTGTGATACAAACAAACAAGCAGACAAACTGACTTTTCATCTCATTTTTAGAAGTCCACTAAAAATTTAATATTTGATTATCTTTTGAGCTAGTTTTCGGATTTGGGTGATCAAGGTATCAAACGACGCGTCTTTAATTTTACCAAAAGGCTCTAACGGCCCCATTAGCTGCAATCATTTAAAAATATTTCACTCACATTCCATTATCTCATGACCCAGGTGAGTTAGAAAAAGTTTTAGTTTATGTAAGTTGGGACTTAACCTTTCGATCGGCATATAACTCAATCTGATCGGACAGTTATAGCAAATTTTCCATATTAGCTGTATATATTGCTAGTAGTCTTTCGCACCCTTCGTGCTGCTTTCTTCACTAGCGCGATCTGCCGTCCGCAGTTATTTAATGAACAATGGAATTAATAGAAGAATGTATATTAAGATAAAATTAATTAACATAAAATTATAAACATAACATTCATGGGTGTTTCCAAAGTAACGGTCGTTACCTTTTTTCGGAGATTTTTTAAATAAAATTCCAACCTAAGCAAATAGGCCACTCGTTACACTCGGTTAGGCTATTTTTGATTTATTCCCAAAAATTGTAATTTTCACTTGTCGCCTTCGAGATTGTTCCTAAGCATGAAGAAAATTTTTAGCTGTCACGTGGCTTTTGTTTTCTTTGTAAACCACCATTAGAACAGTTTTGCCAGAGCTTACAAAAGGCCATGCAATTTGCGGGGAAAAAATCGGGTATGGTGTACGAAATTCAAAGCAGCATATTTTTGTTATTTCATATTTTATATTTTGTTCATTCTATCAGTTTGGTTAGGCTATCTCTAAAAACAAAAAAACTTTTTCTTACTTAAACTTGATTTTCGACTGAGCGTCTCTATGGCAGCTATATAATATAGTGTTCCGATTTGGACCAAATTCGGTGAGGATGTATAATACCAGCCCAGATGCATATTCTAACAGTTTGGTTACGATATCTCAAAAAACAAAAAACTATTTCATACATATGCTTGATTTTCGGCAGAGCGTCTCTATGACAGCTGTGGGGATCTGGCATCCTTTTGACCACAGACTTCGATATATTTCGACAGTATATCATTTATCGATATTACGAAATTGCAAAATGTACATCGCTATCTTAAAAGTATTCACTTTTTTTGATTTCAACATTCCACCAGTCAACACCTACAATAAAGTGATCTCCTTAATTTAATATAATTGCTTTTTAATGATAACTAGTGGGTAGTCTCTAGCTAGTCTCCCCATAAATTGCTGACCCCGACAATCAAAATACGCAAGCAGTAACTGCAAACCACGCACAAGTTTGCTATTTCACAACATCGCTCCGCTGCGTCACACACGCATACACATACACACAAGCGTTCCACGAATTGCAACTACGCAGTAGGCTCAATTCAAAATGCCGGAGGATGAAAGTTTTGCTGATGCCGAAAACGAAGCAGAAAACACTGCTAACGTTAATTCTGTTTTCGTCAAAATGCCCTTTCCGCAACTCCACACAATTACCAACATCGAAATGTTTTTTACAAAACTTGAAAGCTGGTTCTTGTTACAAGGCATCGGTGTGCGTAAGGAGCATGAGAAGTACGCAGCCGTGATCGCATACGCAGACACAAAGTACCTTGAGCAAGTGCATGATCTCGTACAAAACGAACCCGAAGTTAATCCGTACACCACACTCAAGCAAGCGATTCTGGGTAAATTCGCAGAATCTGAGATGGTTCGACTCGACAAGCTAGCCACCGGAATTCAGCTCGGCGATGGACGCCCAAGCCATCTTCTTAGCCAGCTGCAGCGAACAAATACCACTAACGACGAATCTGTTGTCCGTCGTTATTGGATCAAACGCTTACCTCCAGCAGCTCGTGCCGTCATTGTGGGAATGCTTGAGAGCGCACCAAACACTTCATTGTCGCAGCTTGCTACCACAGCCGATGCTGTCATGGACTCGCTGAGCTACACAGCAGGCGACATCTCAGCGCTATCACACAGCAGCGTTGGTTCCATGCAGCCCAAAGACGATCGCATCAGCCGTCTCGAGAAACGCATCGACGAGCAGGATAAGATATTTCAACAAATAAACAGCAAGCTCTCTCAAATTCTTGGCAGCAACAATAACAATCGACGCGCACGCAGTCGTGGCAGATCACAGAGCAACAACCGCAGCAGCACACAACAAGCAAGCAGCTCATCAAATCAATTTTGTTGGTATCATAGCAAGTTTGGCAGCAGCGCTCAGCATTGTCAAGCACCATGCTCGTACAAGCCAGACAACAACAACAACGCAAAAAACTAAACCTCACCGTCGAAGAACAAGAAGGCAGCTTTGACGGCCCATCCACCAATGCCTTACATAAAAATGCAAAGCTCAGAATACACGTCAATTCCATATCAACCTCAAATAGACTCTTTATTCCGGATATCCAGTCTGGCAGGAAATTTCTCATCGATACCGGTGCGGACGTTTCTGTCATTCCAGTTTCAACAATAAACCGACGTTTTACATCTTCCAACGAAAGTCCACTCTTCGCAGCCAATGATTCGATAATTAAGACGTATGGTACAACTCGCCTCATCCTCGATCTTGGGTTACGTCGAATATACTCATGGAATTTTATTATTGCTGATACCACACAACCAATCATAGGATCAGATTTTCTGCAAAATTTCAACCTTCTCGTCGACATTAAACGAGGGAAGTTAATTGACGCGCAAACATTGCTGGCACGCAATGGTATCTGCAGCCTTCAAGAGTCAGCCTCTCTCAAGACATTCAGCACGTCCTGTCCATTCGCCAAGTTACTGGAAGAATTTAAGGACATCACGCAACTTAACGCTTCAACACCCAAGCCAACAACGGCTGACGTTACTCACTGCATCGATACTAAGGGTGCGCCAACATTTGCGAAGCCACGTCGACTCACTCCAGTTTAAAGTTTAAAGCTGCAAAAGCAGAGTTTGAGTACTTGCTCAAAATCGGCGTGTGTCAACCATCTAAAAGCTCGTACGCATCACCTCTGCACATGGTTCGCAAAGCAACAGGCGATTGGCGGCCATGTGGCGACTACAGAGCTCTAAACGCACAAACAGCCCCGGATCGTTACCCGCTACCACACATACAGGACTGCACACATATTTTCTATGGCAAGAAAATATTTTCAAAGCTTGACCTCAACCGTGCGTACCACCAAATTCCAATCGAGCCCCGTGATGTTCCGAAGACAGCAATAACCACACCGTTTGGATTATTTGAGTTCACGCAAATGACGTTTGGATTGTGCAACGCTGCACAAACATTCCAACGTTATATGGACTCTGCATTCAGAGACCTGAACTACGTTTTCGTCTACGTTGACGACATCGCCATCGCATCAGACAGCATGGAACAACATGCAATCCACCTGCGACAAGTCTTTGAGCGACTTCGACGTTTTCACCTTACCATTAATCCTGGTAAATGTCGTTTTGGCCAAACTTCGATCGATTTCCTTGGACACCAAGTTGACGCAAACGGCATCACACCGCTTCCTGACAAAGTCAAGACAATCTCCGATTTTCCCTTGCCACAAGTTGCAAAGGAACTTCGACGTTTTTTGGCAATGATAAATTTCTATCGAAGATTTCTGCCAAAAGCCATTAAACATCAAGCACCACTGCTACAGCTCATTCCAGGCAATAAGAAGAACGACTCTTCTACAATAAACTGGACAGAAGAAACCAAGAAGCACTTTGAGGAATGCAAGCGATCCCTTGCCACAGCAACACTGCTAGTTCACCCATCCCCAGATGCCTTCCTCTCAATGAGTACTGACGCTAGCGACATAGCAGTTGGCGCTGTACTTCATCAAGTCGTCAATAAAGAGTACCAGCCAATGGGATTTTTCAGCGTTAAGCTAACTGACCCACAGCGCAATTACAGCACATATGATCGTGAGCTTCTAGCGATCTATCTTAGCATCAAAAACTTTCGCTACATGCTAGAAGGAAGAGCATTTGATGTTCAAACTGACCACAAGCCATTGGTTTTCGCCTTCATGCAAAAGCCCGAGAAAGCTTCACCCCGGCAACATCGCCAATTGGACTTCATCAGTCAATTCACCACATCGATAAAACACATTGCTGGCGTTGAAAACATAACCGCAGATACACTGTCTCGCATCACAGCTGTGGAAACAAACATCATTGATTATGACCAAATCGGTTCTGCACAGGCCAATTGCCAAGAACTCGCTAAACTCCTGAGTGACAGCAACACAGCACTTCAACTCAAATCTGTAAACCTTCCTCACTCGGCAAATCCAATAATATGTGATTTTTCTACATCAGCAGTTCGACCATTAATACCACAACCACTTAGAAGAAAGATCATTAGCAAAATGCACAACATTGCTCATGGAGGCGTTCGCTCAACCCTACAGTTAGTTAAAGAACGCTTTGTATGGCCGTCGATGCACAAAGAAGTAACTGATTTCGTAAAGCATTGCATACCTTGCCAGAAATCGAAGGTAACACGTCATGTCCACTCACCACTGCAGCAGTACACACTCACCACACAAAGATTTGAGCACATCAACTTGGATCTTATTGGACCACTACCTCAGTACGATCAATTTAGATACTGCCTCACAATCATCGATCGCTATACCAGATGGCCTGAAGCTGTTGCCATTGAAGACATGCAAGCAGACACAGTTGCCGCCGCATTGATCAACACATGGATCTCCCGTTTTGGAGTACCATCACGCATCACCACGGATCAGGGCAGGCAGTTTGAATCCAGGCTTTTCAATGAGCTATCAAGACTTCTCGGCATCAACCATCTTCGCACAACAGCGTATCATCCACAGGCTAATGGAATCATCGAGCGTTGGCATCGCACTCTAAAAGCAGCCATCATGTGTCAAAATAGGAGCAGGTGGCCCAGCAAGTTGCCAATCATATTGCTCGGACTACGATCAGCATATAAGCCCGACATAAAAGCATCAGCAGCACAACTTGTCTATGGCACTACACTACGACTTCCTGGTGAATTTTTCCACATGAACAGCCAATTCAAGCCTCAGACAGATTTCGCTAAGGATTTAGCCCAGATGATGAATGACATCCGCCCAGTGCACACAGCACACCACGATACCTCTAAGCCCTTTATATTCAAAGACTTAGATGACGCAACGCATGTTTTTCTACGCAATGACACGGTACGTGGATCTCTTCAGCCACCCTACGATGAACCTTATGAAGTTAAAGCTAAGCAACCCAAATTCTTCAGCATCGTTATCAACAATCGAGATACCAAAGTATCGATTGATCGTCTCAAACCAGCCTTCATTGAGTCACAAGGACAGTCTACAGCAGACGTTCCAGATGCGCCAACTATTCCAGATTCGCCATCTTCGTCAACCATTCCAGATGCAGCATTAACATCTTCATCCGCCAATCAGACAATCCGTCACAATAGCTGTACACCAGTCGTCAGACCTCGTCGCACAATCAGACTTCCCGTTCGCTTCACGACTTAAAGTCTAGGAGGGAGTACTGTGGGGATCTGGCATCCGTTTGACCACAGACTTCGATATATTTCGACAGTATATCATTTATCGATATTACGAAATTGCAAAATGTACATCGCTATCTTAAAAGTATTCACTTTTTTTGATTTCAACATTCCACCAGTCAACACCTACAATAAAGTGATCTCCTTAATTTAATATAATTGCTTTTTAATGATAACTAGTGGGTAGTCTCTAGCTAGTCTCCCCATACAGCTATATCATATAGAAGGCCGACTTTAACCAAATTTGGTCAGGACGTAAATACCACCCCAAATGTATATCGTGTGAGATTGGTTGAGATATTTCAAAAATTGAAGAAGCTTTTCATACTAAAACTTAATTTTCGATGTATCGTTCCTATGGCAGCTATATTATATAGTTGTCCGATCCAAAAATAAAAACAAACTTGATCTGCGTACGGTATCCAGGAACCTACATTCCAAGTTTGAAGTCTCTAGCTCTTATGGTTTCTGAGATCGACGCGTTCAAACAGACGGACAGACAGACGGACAGACAGACGGACATGTCTCAATCGACTCGGCTGTTGTTCCTGATCAAGAATATACATACTTTTGGGGGTCTGCCACGCCCCCTTCTGCCTGTTACATACATTCTGCCAAATGCATTATACCCTTTTTTGCCCATTTTTAATGGGCTCAGGGTATAATAATAGTTTTATTTTTTTGTTGTAAGAGGTAATTTTCTGTGGAAACACCCTCATATAACAAGTCCAACATAAATTTTCCTACGTTAATATAACATTGATATAACATGTTTAACTACAATTATATTATGTTATTATAACATTAACATAACATGTGTACCAGAGAACTGCAACGGTTAAGAGATGTTCGATCAGGCTCGAACGCTGACTCGTACCCGTTGTGATTTTTAGACCCCGTACTTAAAAAAAGTACAGGGGTCTATTGGGTTTGTTTTAACGAAAATGTGCGTAACAGGCAGAATGAGGCGGGGCAGACCCTATAAAGTATATATATTCTTGATCAGCATCAATAGCCAAGTCGATATAGCAATGTCCGTCTGTCCGGACGTCCGGACGTCCTGCTGTCCTGACGTCTGTATGAACACCTAGATCTCGGAGACTATAAGAGCTAGGAACACCAAACTTGGTATGTATGTTCCTCTATATTGCAAGCAGATCAAGTTTGTTTCAGAATTTGGCCACGCCCTCTTTACCGCTCAAAAATCGACATAGAAAATTTTATATCCAAATTATAAGAGCAATTTAAGATCTGGAGATTCCAGATTTTGGTTAGACAAAGCTGGAAGTGTCCTAGATGATTGCTGAAAATTTCACTCTGATCGAACAATAAATAGTCAAGATATTAAAATAATAAATTTTGCCGTTTTGATAATGGAGCGTTGGCAGTAATTAAAATTTGAGTAACTTGATTACATGAAAATTAAGTCAACATATTATATAACAGATTGGCGTCCAATCACTCATGGGCTTCTGTGGCGTAGTGTGCTGAGTCGCAGCACTCAGGATATGGTTGGTCTGACGGTCGTGAGTTCGAACCCTGGCAGGGACGTGTGTTTTTTGATTCAATAATTTTGCATAGACATTCAATTAGTGTTTATTAAGTGTTATGATAACATATAATATAAACATTTTTAGTGTTAATAAATATTTTGAAAATTTGGCATCCTATTCACAACACCCTGTATGGTTCAATTGGTTGAGCCACCGAAGTCTTAAACTTTCTTAAAAATTAGGTCGTGGGTTCGATTCCATCAAAATTTTTTTTTTTTATTTTATAGTTTTTGTTTAAATTTTTTGTTTTTTTGATCATTTTTTTGTCATGTGTGTTCTTAACAAAATCTCCGAAATGAACATTTCGCTTGGAAAAAATCAAGTTTATAAGATATGTATCTGAACCAAATTAATAGCATTTGCATGTGGGTTATTTTTTCTAATTCATGACCGAAGTTGGTGCAAATAGGACAGCTATATCATAGAGCGCCCGAAGGAGTAATCGGAATAAATCAAGTTTTAGTATGAAAAACTTTTTTGTTGTACAATATATCGTTACCAAACTTTTACTATATATGCATTTAAATTATATATATTATATATCCTTAGCGAAGTTGGTTTAAATCGGACCACTATATCACATAGCTGTAATAGGAGCGATCGGTCGAAAATCAGGTCTAAGTATGAAAAACTTTTTTGTTTTATGAGATATCGTAACCAATCTGATATATTATATTATGCATTAAAGTTAGTCTTATATATCCATATCGAAGTTGCTTCAAATCAGTCAAATATATCATATAGCTCTCATTGAAAAAAGTAGTCGAAAATGTATTACACCTCTCTGCAACAGCATCAAGCGAGCTAAATATTTTTTAATTTTTGTAGTCTTTTCTATTTCCACAGTAAGTACGGGGTCTCCGACAGTCGAGTATGGTCGACTGTAGCACCGCGAGCGAAGCGATCGGGGGGTTGGCGAGCGAAGCGAGCAGGGGGCGGAGCCCCCTAGTTTCACTTTGGTTGAGCGATCGGAGCGGATCGTTCGAACCGAGTATTTGAATTGAACGGTCAGTTTCAAGAATACAGAGGAATAAATGAAATTGAATAGAATCCTTAATATTCGTTCTAAAGGACATGTGATGTATCATATGAAAGGTATTAAATCATGGATAAAGAATATGTAATCATAACACTGAAGACATAAACTAATGTTGAGTTTTATTTTGACCGAAAAAATAAAATCATTTATAATCATTATTTTTGAGTTTTATTTTTTTTTTCACCAAAAATAATCATTATTTTTGAGTTTTATTTTTTTGATAAAAAATAATCATTATTTTTGAGTTTTATTTTTTTAATCAAAAATAATTATAGTTGTTGAAGAAAATCGTAAAAATCATTCTACAATCATATCATAATTTTATAATTTAATAATTTCATTCTTTGATATGTACATAGGTATAGAAATACATATAAACAAAGAATGATACGACCATGACTAATTTAGTCGTCAGTCGGTGGTTGAGTTGCAAACTTAACTTACTTATATTGTATTATACATTATTTTATTAATCATTATTTATTATAAAAGTCTAAAAATTTTCTTCTAATATTTTCTTTCGGAAGTTTAGAGCATGTTGTAGATATTCTGTAAGCCTTTGCCAGTTGTTTCCATCTGTATCATTTAGAGTTCCTATTACTTCCTCTTCGGTGAGCTGCGCCTTAATGAAATAGAGCAGGCGAATCACCTGCACGGGGCATCTGCCCAGAAAATGCCACATATTCTCAGTTTACACCTTTTATCCTGTTCTGACGTAAAGCAGGTAGCCTGCAGATATATAAGATCGCATCTAGCTTTCATAATCCAGGTAATTTTGTTTAACGGGAGGTTTTTATATTTAAGGCAAACTGTGTGGTCAAGATGTTTATAAATCCTGGTACTACTTTCTTCCTTGCGTTTCAGAAACTTGTTGTGTGAGGCTTGCTTCAGGTAACCGCGTAATTCAATTATCTGTGAGTTCCATGATTGTTGCGAAAGTCCATCAATCCATCTTAAGCCCAAATCTCCTCCCAATCCGTTTAATTCCTTGGCCCAAAATATATTTTTTCCTAGGATGTGTTTGGAGAGGAAGTTAGGAGGCCGGTGTTCCTTGTATACATACAAAGTTTTTTGAATGTACCTCAAATGAAGCTACAGCGTATATAAATGGTTGCATTCCAGTCCTGTCTCCAAAGCTAGCGCATAGGTCGGCGTTGCAACTGGGAGTTTTAACATCTTCTTTACAAAATACCATTGAAGTTTGTCCACTTCCTCAAATAAAGTAAAGCCCCACACTTGCGCACAATACGACTGCATGGCTCTGCTTACCGCTTGAAAAATCTTCCATTTGGTGTCCTTCGAAATATTGGAGTTCCAAATGAAGCTTTGCCACGTAAAATTCATGTTTTTTTTTGCTGCACCATTTCTTTTTATTAAATTTTGCCTGAATGTTAGTCTAGGTGTAAGTATCACTCCTAAGTAATTATACTCCGGCGTTATTTGTATACAATTACCTTCAAAGGTCCATTTCTCTGAGCTCGAAAGTCGTCCGCCTTTTCTAAACACCATTATCATCGATTTTGTTAGGTTGACTCTCATGTTCCATAGCTTGCAATAGTCTTCTAGCTTGTATATAATTCTCTGTAACACATCTGGGCTGTCTGCTAATATGACGATGTCATCGGCATACATCAGCAATCTAATATTTTTTCCCATCACGTCTATGCCTTCTCCGAGAAAATCATGCAGATCTTTAAGGTACAAAGCAAAAAGTAATGGCGATAATAGACAGCCTTGACGTACACCCATTTGAGTATCAAAGAAATTTGAAAGTTCTTTTCCTGTCCACACTGCTGATTTTGTTGATTTGTACAAGTCTTCAATGACATTTGTCAGTTTAGATGATACTCCCATCGTGTTCAGCTTATAAATCAGGGATCTTCTAGCGACTGTATCAAAGGCAGCACTAAAATCAACGAAAAACGCATATAATTTTTTATTTTTGAGCCATGTCAAGTGTGCTATGGAAGCCAGATTGTATACATTGTCCGCTGTCGAGTAATTAGCTCTGAGACCCGCTTGGAACTCATTTAGAGTCCGATTTTCTTCCACCCAAGATGCCAGCCGTGTATTAAGAATTCCGATGAATATTTCTGCAATGCAGTTAATAAAAGATATTCCACGATAATTTGATGGCTCATCGGCATTGCCCTTTTTGAAGATAGGAAAGACAATGCTTCTATTAAAACATTAATCTACCTTTCCTTTTTCGTATACATCAGTGTACGTTTTGGCCAGACATTCAATTAAAACATCTGGTGCATGAATGTAGAACTCATATGGTATTCTATCTTCACCTGGAGCTTTATTTAGTTTTACCCTTTTCAGCATATTTTTTACTTCAGTTGCCGTAATTTGTGCGTCTAAATTTTCGTCAGCAATCCACAGTCTTGGATACTGAATATCTTGCGCCGTTAGCGATGGACTTAACAAGGATGTGAAATATTGCTCAAAATCCCTCGTTGCTATACTTATGCCTCTTCGGAAAACTTCAGTTTTTATTTCCCGTGCTAATCGCCAAAAATCTTTGCTGTCTTTTATTGCATCCAAGCTTGCCTCTATCCTTCTAAGGTAGCAGAATTTCTTTGTTTCGCAGAGTAATTTGTATCCCTTGTTTTTTTCGATGTAAGCACTTCTGGCAGCCTCCGTTTGATTTAGTCTGAAATTCTTCAGCATACGCATCGATAATTCTCTTGCATATTGGCATTCGCTATCACACCATTTTTCTTTTTTTTGAAATTTACTTTTCCTTCCGCCTTCTAGAGGTGTCGCTGTTCTTATTCCCGTTTGTAGGTCCTCTATAGAAAAGCAGGTGCATTGCAATTTTTCTCTTATGATAGAGCTTAGCTTCTCCTGGTACCTAATTGCCCTTTGGTCATTCCAGTGCAGCTTCGGTAACAGGTTCATCCTTGTGCTAGTTTCTTCTATGGATCCCATCCTTAGACTGATTGTTATGGGCATATGATCCGACCAAATCTTAGCATCTACTGCAAAATCCTTTACTAACGGAAGTAATTCGTACGCTACAGCTGCTATATCATTTACTGAGCTTCCCATTGATCCAACAAATGTCAGTTTTCCAGAGCAGTCTCCATTTGTTAAGCCATTTAGCACCACAAGCCCATAGTCCTCACAGAACTCCATGAAGCGTCTCCCGTAGACGTTAACCTCCTTATCTTCTGAAAACCTTATGCCATTTTTCGCGAAACAGGGATACTCCATGCATTGTTCTACACTTGAACTCAGCTCTCCAATACGCACATTTAGGTCTCCCATAAGAATAGTGCTTTTCAGGTCCTTCTCCGCGTAATGCTTTTGGTAAACTTCAAATTCTGCTTTCCAGTCCTTTCCTCTTATATAAGCTGGATAGATTTTACAGCACTGACTTTTCGTAAAGATATGGATGCACTGCACATCTCCACAGAAATCTACTTGACATTTTATTGCTCTCTCTACCAGACATTTCCTTGTTCCCACCAAACATCCTCCAATTGCTCTACCATATACACTGCGTCTTCGGGCTGGACTCCAGGTTAAGTTAAACTCGCTGAAATATTTCAGATATCTCTCTGTTTGCTCCTCCGCCACATGCGTTTCAGTTAGAGAAAATATATCGGCAGACTGTATGTATTTGAAGAAATAAGAAAACCTTATTTTGTAAACCATTTATATTGTGAGACAAAACAGTGAGTACGCTATTATTTAGTATAAGGTTACAATTATTTAAATCTAAGCTTTTTTGTTTTTTATTCTTTGTATTGCTGACTCGTTGACCCTCTCGACTGACGCTTACATGATTTTTGGTACTGTGGTCTTTAAAAGTTTAGTGTAGTCAGTTTCGATATTGACTTCAAAAAGTTCCTTTATGAACTCGTTCCCTTTTCGCTGTCCTGATATTAGCTCATTTTGAGTGTTCCAGTAAAAATTAACTCCATCGATGATCAGTCTATCGTTGCGCACTTGAATTTTTTTGTTACTTTCTAAGTCGATCAATATTTTTCGTAGTGCCAACATCGCACGCTTATTTGCACGTCTTTTCGGACTTAGATCTGGTTCCACTGAGATCTGCTGCCAGCCAGCTTTTTAGTGCTTTTGAAAATCGCCTGTAAAGATTTTACAGAGGCTAGTTCCACTAACAGCGTCATTTTTTTTATAACGATTTTACTCCTCCGAGCTTCCTCATCTAGCTGATGCATTCGCCGGTTCGCCTCCTCTCTTCCTTCTTCTAACAGTTTCACCTGCATTCTCAACTGTTGGTTCTCCCCAGCAAGCTGCTCGACTTTATCCGCCAGTTTGCCGACTTTTCCGTTCATAATATTGACATCTCCTTTTAGTACCTCTATCTCCTCAAAGATTTCTCCTTTTTTGCGCTGCGATATCATTCTTTGTGGCCATATTCTCAGTGATTGCTGCCAAAGCTTCGTTAGAGGATTTGCGTGACTCCTGTATTAAATCGGCAAGAGACAAATCTGGGGACATATCCGCGCGCCGCCGTTTTTCATTTTGCATTATCTGGCTCGTGATTTGAGGCGTTCCAGCTCCTACTTGCCTTGCTTGTGTGCCATTCGGTGGTGATCTATGCATCATTCCCTTTTTCAAATTAATTTCGCGGTTGAAAAGTTTTGAACAATAGATGGCGCTAGTTTATCTTCAGATCAGGCATCGCTTTTTTTTGAAAACCAGGTGGCAACGCTAGCTTTGTTTACCAGCTGATTAGTTCCATCACTAAAGCTAATAAGCTCAATAGAGTGTAGGCAATCATCTCTTTCACCTTTCTCGCGGAATTTTCTACTTTCGCCGCTATCCAATTGAGTGAAACTGCAATGGCTTACCAAGTCGCGCTAAATCTACCAGCCTCCAATCCGCCTCCAGCACACTCCAGTCCAAGCAATCAACACCTGTCCTGCACAGTAAGTGTCCACAGCTCTGCTGCCGCAGAAATCTCAGCACGTTTCCCCTTTCAGGAGCCCAGAAAGTCGCAGTCAACAGGAGCAACTGGCAAAGACGTCCGTCTCTCTCTAAAAACTCAACTCAACTCATTCTACAATCATTCAAAGACATTTTTAAAATAAAACTTATAATGATTACGGTCCCTGCTCTAGATCATTGTGCAAATCAAACCTTTGGACCGTGCAGACATGTTTCATTAAAGCGCTCCAAATTAATGAAAAATTAAAAAGTACCCAAGTGCGGTTAAAATCTACAATTTAGGCCAAGAGCCCCTAGTGCGATGCGCACGATCATTAAATTAGTTTTGAAAGTATAGTTAAACTATTATATAAATTATAAACAAATCAAATATAATTTGAATTCTGCAAGTGCTAAGTATGATGAGTCACTACGACACCAGTTCCCAACGTCAGCGCGAGCAAGACGAGCGGCGACTCTACGCTTACTTTACCTATGTCTCCGACGCATCATTCCATCTTCTGCTGACCAAGCACACTGGGGACCCAGTAAACACCAACAAAAGGTTTGCGCTGCTGGCTGATACTGTCAGCCTACCGAAGATGGAAATGGACCAAAGAAACTAAAGCCCCTAAACCTATATACATTCGGGGATTCATTCAATTCTACAATTCACTGGGAGAGCGATTTATAGCAGCAGGAGAATACAATGCGAAACACCCGCACTGGGGCTCTCGTCTTGTGTCCATAAAAGAAAGGCAGTTATACAACGCAATCATAAGACCATGCAACAAACTCAACTATGTTTCCCCGGAAAGTCCTACATACTGGCCAGCAGACCCTTACAAACAAACAGACAATAGATTTTGCTGTGACAAAAAACATCCCACGCAATCTAATAAGCGCCGAAACCCTTTCGGATCTGTCATCAGACCACTTCCCCGTGTTATTAAATCTACTCCAATCCCCGGAATATATATAAAATATCCTAATAGACTTACAACACACAGAACCAACTGGGTCAGTACAAGAAATGCGTTAGTTATCACCTCGATCTTACCCCGCAATTCAACATTGAAGCGGACAACAAATGCTCTGCTGATTTATTAGAATCTGTACTTGTTGAAGCAGCTAAAATCTCTACTTTACAATATGAGCATGTGCAGACCAATCAACGCAAAACTAATCTTCAAATTGAACAACATGTTCTGGAAAAGCGACGATTGCGACATGAATGGCAGTCCCACCGGTCGCCGTCAAGCTTACAGCTTTCTACGTAGGTTTGCTGGTATGACACGTTATTGCCGCTGTCATCTTTCAACTTTATGTAATATGTATATTTACACTTAAATGGTAATATCTCGCTGAAACTAATTTTTACAGATATGTGTGATATACCATAAAACCCGGAATTTTATTGACATGTGTCAATTTTTCGAAAAAAGCCAATATGTAATTATTTCACCTGTAAAATGTTACCTGAGTAAACGGCACTACTAAAAGCCCTCAATACCACCTTTTGAACGATATATAGAACATATCTGTAGCTTTTACGGTTTGGAAACTACGGGAAATAGCGTTCTCCCGCTAAACTAGCGGGAAATTCAAAAAGACGTACAACAAACATTTCTGGATTTTTGAAAAGGAATAAATCCCCATCAGCACGCTCGACAGTAGGATACCCTGAGCCCAGGTACTCTTTTATAAAAGTTGATTTTCGACCAATTGTTCCTTTGGCAGCTATATGATACATGGAACCGAATTGAACCAAAGTTTGTCAGAATGTACAAAACCAACTAAAGTCCATATTCTAACAGTTGAGTTAGATGTCTCAAAAAACAAAAAACCATTTCATACTAAAAGTTGATTTTTGACCGATCGGTCCTATGACAGATATATGATATAGTCGATCGCTTTGAATGAACAAAACCAAGTTAAGTGTCTATTTTATCGGTTTGGTTATATATATAGTGGTCCGATCCAAAACTAAAAACAAACTTGATCTTATGGTATACAGGAACCTAAATACCAAGTTTGTCTCTAGCTCTTATGGTCTCTGAAATCGACGCGTTCAAACAGACGGACGAAGAGACGGACGGAGAGACGGACGGACGGATGGACAGACGGACGGACAGACGGACAAGGCTAGATCGACTCGGCTGTTGATCCTGAGCAAGAATATATATACTTTATGGGGTCCGCCACGCACCCTTCTGTCTATTACATACATTCTGCCAAATGCATTATACCCTTTTTTGCCCATTTTCAATGGGCTCAGGGTATAGAAATCCTCCATATGCTGTTGTGGTGAAAGTTGAGGAGATACAAGGGCAAACCAACCAGGAAGTGAGTCATAATTAAAAAATCACTTGAAATTATCGCGGAGAGTTAAGCTTCGGTGTTAATAGCAGCAGCCGATTGAAACCCGATCGACAAGACAGTTGAGGAGGACATTAACTAAGAGTTTGAGGCCCCGGATTGAGGAACCTTAAAGCGCTCTGCAGATGTGGTGACTTAAAGTCATCCGAATTTGGCGTGCGGATGACGTAAATTTTAATATGACATTTGTGGAGGGTATGTCGTTAGATGTCATTAATTATTTTGCAGATAAACATCCACCACTGTAATGCGGCCTGTGCTTACTCTTGCTCTGCCTGGCTGGAGGCGAAGCCGATCTGGTTCCGAACAAGGAACCTTCGATACTGGGTGAAAATATTTCTGAATTATCGATCCCGGACTACAAGATATGGTAAAACCCGTACCTGAATTCACGGAAGACTGTGAGACTACAAATTTCGGCCATATAATTGTCCGCGTCGCAAGCGTTCAATACACACAGTGGGGGAGCACAGACATAAATGTAAGGAGTAGTTACTCTTAGATCACGTTGTTATTACCAACCTAAATAGAAGTAGTTAATAAAGGAAACGACCCGACTTTTATTATCAAAGACAGAAAAGAGGGCAATGACTTGACACTCGCGTCTCAATTATTATACGATCTTACAACCGATTGCAAAGTGTCAGATGAGCATTCATTCTCTGGCCATAGGAAAATCGAATGTGTTCTCAAGAACAAACACCCAAAGCCAGTTCAACCTTTAAAAACGCATGCAACTCTGCTTGCAAGACAGCACGTCCCATAAGTATACCCAAAGGCCGAAACAAACAACTTTGGTGGACTTCATATCTAAGCAGTCTTCGGAAGAGCTCTATTCAATCAAGTCAAGAAGAAAAACTTAGTAAAGCCATATTAAACAAGGGGGCTCCGCCCCCTGCCGCTTCGCTCGCCTACCCCCGGCTCGCTTCGCTCGCAGTGAGGTGCGGCTACAGTCGAGCACGCTCGACAGTAGAATACCCTGAGCCCAGGTACTCTTTTATAAAAGTTGATTTTCGACCAATTGTTCCTGTGGCAGCTATATGATATGTGGAACCGATTTGAACCAAATCTGGTCAGAATGTACAAAACCAACCTAAATGCATATTCTATCAGTTTGGTTAAGATATCTCAAAAAACCAAAACATTTTTCATACTAGCACTTACTTTTCGATTGAACGTCTCTATTGCAGCTATATGATATAGTGGTCCGATCTGAACCAAATTTGGCCAGAATATATGAGACGAACTTAAATGTTCATTCTATCAGTTTGGTTACGATATCTCTAAAAACAAAAAACTTTTTCTTACTTAAACTTGATTTTCGACTGAGCGTCTCTATGGCAGCTATATGATATAGTGGTCCAATTTGGACCAAATTCGGTGAGGAAGTATAATACCAGCCCAGATGCATATTCTATCAGTTTGGTTACGATATCTCAAAAAACAAAAAACTATTTCATACATATGCTTGATTTTCGGCAGAGCGTCTCTATGACAGCTATATCATATAGTGGGCCGACTTTAACCAAATTTGGTCAGGATGTATAATACAACCCCAAATGTATATCGTGTGAGATTGGTTGAGATATTTCAAAAATTGAAGAAGCTTTTCATACTAAAACTTCATTTTCGATGTATCGTTCCTATGGCAGCTATATGATATAGTTGTCCGATCCAAAAATAAAAACAAACTGCGTACGGTATCCAGGAACCTACATTCCAAGTTTGAAGTCTCTAGCTCTTATGGTTTCTGAGATCGACGCGTTCAAACAGACGGACAGACAGACGGACATGGCTCAATCGACTCGGCTGTTGTTCCTGATCAAGAATATATATACTTTTGGGGGTCTGCCACGCCCCCTTCTGCCTGTTACATACATTCTGCCAAATGCATTATACCCTTTTTTGCCCACTTTTAATGGGCTCAGGGTATATAAACGACATGAGCGACAAGTGAAACAAGAGTAACGCTAGGAGAAAAGACAACAATCGACAGCGACAAAAGGACGTCCGGCAGTGTTCTGCGGGTGTGCGTGTGTGTGTGTGTGAGTGCTGAGGCGCCTCTGCCCGCCAAAACAGCGTCGTCGTCTTCACACGTGTGTGTGTGTGTGTATGATTGGTGTGAGCCGCCGCTGCCGCTCCCTTATGGGAAATTTGACGATTTTTAGACCCCGTACTTAAAAAAAGTACAGGGGTCTATTGGGTTTGTTTTACCGAAAATGTGCGTAACAGGCAGAATGAGGCGGGACAGACCCTATAAAGTATATATATTCTTGATCAGCATCAATAGCCAAGTCGATATAGCAATGTCCGTCTGTCCGTCTGTCCTGACGTCCTGACGTCTGTATGAACACCTAGATCTCGGAGACTATAAGAGCTAGGAACACCAAACTTGGTATGTATGTTCCTCTATATTGCAAGCAGATCAAGTTTGTTTCAGAATTCGGCCACGCTCCCTTTACCGCCCAAAAATCGAAATAGAAAATTTCATATTCATATTATAAGAGCAGTTTAAATGCTAGAGACACCAAAATTGGTATGTAGGTTCCTCTATATTGCAAGCAGATCAAGTTTGTTTCAGAATTCGGCCACGCCCCCTTTACCGCCCAAAAATCGAAATAGAAAATTTCATATCCATATTAAAAGAGCAGTTTAAATGCTAGAGACACCAAAATTGGTATGTAGGTTCCTCTATATTGCAAGCAGATCACGTTTGTTTCAGAATTCGGCCCCGCCCCCTTTACTGCACAAAAATCGACATAGAAAATTTTATATCCAAATTATAAGAGCAATTTAAGATCTGGAGATTCCAGATTTTGGTTATACAAAGCTGGAAGTGTCCTAGATGTTTGCTGAAAATTTCATTCTGATCGAACAATAAATAGTCAAGATATTAAAATAATAAATTTTGCCGTTTTGATAATGGAGCGTTGGCAGTAAATAAAATTTGAGTAACTTGATTACATGAAAATTAAGTCAACATATTATATAACAGATTGGCGTCCAATCACTCATGGGCTTCTGTGGCGTAGTGTGCTGAGTCGCAGCACTCAGGATATGGTTGGTAGGGTGGAGTGAATTCCACTTTTTTTCGATTTTCGAAAACGCTGTATCATTTATGGATGATACGGTATAAATGCAATATCTGTAAAAAAAATCAATTTTTTTGGAGGTCATCCTGAGGTGGCGCATCGACGATGTATTTTGAGAAATCGGTCAAAAAATTCAAAAAACCCAATATAACTGAAATTTAACCCCAAAAGATAATGATTTAAAAAATAAATTCTATTTTTCTTAGTTAGCCCTAACTGTTAGCTTTCTAAACCCATATCAACTTTTAAGATCGGTGGAAAAATATCGATCTTACAGATTTTTTAAGAATAGCAAAATTGTCAAAAAGCCTTTACATTTGGGGCGGACACGTTCTTTTGGAATGTGTAGAATGTATGAAGCAGGCACGTAATTTTTTGCAAATTTTTGAATGAATTTTTTGGGTTGCTAAATTTAATAATATGGGCGTGTGAAAACCACAAAAGGGTGTTAAATACCCTAAAACTACACTAGGTACAAGTACCTGTCAAAAAATGGTGTGGTACAAGTACCTGTCCTAAAAAAAGGGCGGTTATTTTACAATTATTTCTTTCAGTAAAGAGTTCAACGTGAAAACCATTGATTTATGATCACAGCTGCAGAAAGTTTATGATTGAACTTTCCAAAATACAAAATCAGGCACCTGTTTACCAAAATTAGGTTTTTAGGTCTTACGTCCAATAGAATACACAGAGATTAAAATCTTTATTTGCTAGTTTTTGCATATATCAGTTTTATTATGTAACGAAAATATACTAAACAAGTGGGAAAGGCTATAGTCGAGATCCCGACCATAGGATACCCGTTACTTATTTCAATACATTAGCGATTCAATCCTAATGTCATATTTGCGTTGCCAGAATTACTTGAGAATTTGAAGCATTCTAATAAGGTTTAACAATACAAAAACTATTGCATACTCTAGGGGGAACCTGTTGATTTAACAACTTAGACACGCAATAACTGCTGTTCTACTTGTCCGATCTTGTTGCGATTCAGTGGGATAATAGATAATAATAACAGATATCGGTTATTACCAAAAGATACGTATTATATGAACAATTGTGGGTGAGGTGGTTTTTCGCGATTTGCGGGGGCGGAGGGGGGCGTGGCTTAAATTTGAAACAAACTTGATCTGCGTGAGGTATATGGAAATCTGTGTGACAAATTTGGTTATTCTATCTCTTATAGTCTCTGAGATCCTTGTGTTTATACAGACGGATGACCAGTTTTTCGCGAATTACGGGCGTGGAAGTAGGCGGGTCAAAAATTTTAAACAAACTTGACCTGCTCCAACGCATTTCTGATCTACGTGTGAAAGTTTGGTTACTCTATCTCTTATGGTCTCTGAGATCTAGGCGCTCACACGGACAGACAGACGGACAGACGGACAGACGGACAGACGGACAGACACACATGGCTATATCGACTCGGCTGTTGATGCTGATCAAGAATATATATACTTTATGTGGTCGGAGATGCCTCCTTCTGCCTGTTACGCATATTCCAACGAACACAATATACCCTTATACTTATTTTTTATAAGTAACGGGTATAATTATAGAATTTCATAAATCAAGGTTGGAAAAAAGGAGCTTTTATTTCGAAACGTGGAATCATCTGCCTGGCTTTTATCTGGGTTCGAATAAACCCATCCCTAGCTTCTGGTCCACAAACAGATAAGGAAGCCTCTGTCACAAGCTTTACACATCTTTCTACAGCTTGAGAATGGCAAGGAAACATCTCGAATTCTACGATATTAATTCCCGAAAAAATCAAGTTTGTAATACCGGCATTTGTAAACTTCATTGTCAATGGAGGTTCTGTAATAATTTCTGTCCTCCAATCTATTAAATCATAATAGTTTGACGCATGAGCTTGCAATTTTGGCAGACGAAATTCACGAACTTTTGATTTTTTTGTCATCTTTCGCGCATTCAATATGTAGTGCAAAGCCAGTTGTCTAATATGAGACACATCATCTAATAACATGGCCAACAACATATTTTCTAGATGTGCAAAGAATAAATTCTCGGTATGGTTTTCAGAACAATGCACTTCAAATCGTCTCTTAAATATAAACTTATTTTAACCATGTTAAAAACGTGAATCGGACCATATTTACAAGAAGACCTTGTTTTAATATCAAACCAGGCGTATACTTTCATGATGAAAGTAGCTAGCTCATTTAAGCTATCGTATTGTACAACACAATTTTTTGGCAGGTACTTGTACCTAGTATAGTTTTAGGGTATTTAACACCCTTTTGTGGTTTTCACACGCCCATATTATTAAATTTAGCAACCCAAAAAATTCATTCAAAAATTTGCCAAAAATTACGTGCCTGCTTCATACATTCTACACATTCCAAAAGAACGTGTCCGCCCCAAATGTAACGGCTTTTGGACAATTTTGCTATTCTTGAAAAATCTGTAAGTTCGATATTATTCCACCGATCTTAAAAGTTGATATGGGTTTAGAAAGCTAACAGTTAGGGCTAACTAAGGAAAATAGAATTTATTTTTTAAATCATTATCTTTTGGGGTTAAATTTCAGTTATATTGGGTTTTTTGAATTTTTTGACCGATTTCTCAAAATACATCGTCGATGCGCCACCTCAGGATGACCTCCAAAAAAATTGATTTTTTTTACAGATATTGCATTTATACCGTATCATCCATAAATGATACAGCGTTTTCGAAAATCGAAAAAAAGTGAAATTCACTCCACACTAATGGTTGGTCTGACGGTCATGAGTTCGAACCCTGGCAGGGACGTGTGTTTTTTGATTCAATAATTTTGCATAACATATAATATTAACATTTTTAGTGTTAATAAATATTTTGAAAATTATGAAATAGAGTACCGTAAAACCAATATGGCAATTTGGCATCCTATTCACAACACCCTGTATGGCTCAATTGGTTGAGCCACCGAAGTTTTAAACTTTCTTAAAAATTAGGTCGTGGGTTCGATTCAATCAAAATTTTTTTTTTTTATTTTATAGTTTTTGTTTACATTTTTTGTTTGTTTGATCATTTTTTTGTCATGTATATATATATAGGTTTTATACATATGCATGTGTGTTCTTAACAAAATCTCCGAAATGAACATTTCGCTTGGAAAAAATCAAGTTTATAAGATATGTATCTTAACCAAATTAATAGCATTTGCATGTGGGTTATTTTTTCTAATTCATGACCAAAGTTGGTGCAAATCGGACAGCTATATCATAGATCGCCCGTTGGAGTAATCGGAATAAATCAAGTTTTAGTATGAAAAACTTTTTTGTTGTACAATATATCGTTACCAAACTTTTACTATATATGCATTTAAATTATATATCTTATATATCCTTAGCGAAGTTGGTTTAAATCGGACCACTATATCACATAGCTGTAATAGGAGCGATCGGTCGAAAATCAGGTCTAAGTATGAAAAACTTTTTTGTTTTATGAGATATCGTAACCAATCTGATATATTATATTATGCATTAAAGTTAGTCTTATATATCCATATCGAAGTTGCTTCAAATCAGTCAAATATATCATATAGCTGTCATTGAAAAAAGTAGTCGAAAATTTATTACACCTCTCTGCAACAGCATCAAGCGAGCTAAATATTTTTTAATTTTTTTAGTCTTTTCTATTTCCATAGTAAGTACGGGGTCTCCGACAGTCGAGTATGGTCGACTGTAGCACCGCGAGCGAAGCGAGCGGGGGGTTGGCGCGCGAAGCGAGCAGGGGGCGGAGCCCCCTAGTTTTTATATGTAACAGCTGAAGAAAACCTTAAGCTTTTAGCTTATAAAACTCGGGTAAAAATGCTAGCATTTACTGAGCTACAGTAGCTCAAAAAAGCCATCTCATTTGCTCTTTTTACCTTCGTAAAGTATCATATGAAAATCAAACAATGCATTTTGAAATTTGAGGTTACATGCTAAAAAGTTAATTTTCATAAAATATCGCAAAATGCAATTACATGGACATAACAAGAACTAATTTAAACTGACTAATTTATCTAAAATACGTCATAAATATTATGGTCGACATAGGTGGAAATTTTTTTATATTTCCTGTCCTTTTTATACAATTACGAGGATTATTACTTTTAAGCCAGTGGTGTTTAAACCAGTGGTCGGCACGGCCTATACGCCGCGTATAGGCATTTGCTCTGCCGCAGCGCTGCCTGCTCACGTACAGCGTAAACGTTCGTGTGGCGTCGCTGCTACGACATTTTGCTGTTAAGTCGCTGTCGTGTCGCTGGTATAGGGCTATTACGCTGTAATTCGGATGTAGAGACGAGGCAAAATAAATCGGCAGCAAACGTCAGATGCTTGATGTCTTTTAACGTTCTGTTAATTCGCACACTAGCGTCATCAAACATATGAATGTGTTGGTGCCGACCACTGGTTTAAGCTCATACATTCAATCATTGCGTTTGTATGCGAAGCAGAGAAACACGAAGGGAACGGGTCGAATCAAACTGCGCGTTTGACTTTCGAGCTTTAACCGAACACATGCGTTGTGAGAGCAAAAGCAGCCGAGCACTCGCATCGTAAGAGCAAGAACAAGCTGCCGCGCGTGCTATTTATAGAATACACATATTCTCTCTCTCTATACGTGTGTCGGCTGCGACGCCACACAGCGTGTGGCAAAAATCGATAGAGAAATCTTTAAAGATTACAAATCCAAAAGGTTATTGAAATCCAGTAAAAATTGTGAGCGTGAGCCTCTCATAACTTTTTTTTTATTGGCGTAACGAAACTTTTTTTAATACTAATTAATGTTGTTTAAAGCATGAAAAAATAACAAAATTTGTATTTTGGACATACATAAATTGGAAATAAAATATATGCACAGAAAATATTTTCTACTTTGACCTACAAGCCTGAGTCACCCAGTGGGCCAATCATTATTTGTAAGCTGTCATTTTAAAGCCTAAGAAGTTTTCTGTCAAATGCTTTTTAAATTTTTAAAAATATCTTCGCTGGTTCAAAATATATGATTTTTGCCACGGTAAATGAGAAATAGCCAAAATGTGCGCCGGCAGAGTTTGGCTATTCAACCAATTTTGTTTGGATTTACAAATGTGGGACACCACTGTTTTAAACACAAAGTACAAACCTCTCCAAACAGATTGCATATCAAAGCTTTTCAATTAATTAACAAGATTTATTAGTTTTTTAGACCCTGTACTGTACAGGGCTCTATTGGGTTTGTTTTGACGAAAATGTGCGTAGCAGGCAGAAGGAGGCGTGGCAGACCCTATAAAGTATATATATTCTTGATCAGCATCAATAGCCAAGTCGATATTGCAATGTCCGTCTGTCTGTCTGTTTGAACACCTAGATCTCAGAGGCTATAGAGCCAGAGATCAAGTTTGTTTCAAAATTCGGCCACGCCTTCTTAATCGCCCACAAGTCGAAAACTTTATATTCAAATTATAACAACAATTTAAAAGCTAGTGACACCAAACTTAGTATGTAGATTCCTCTATATTGCAGGCATATCAAGTTTGTTTCTTTTTTGGATCGGACCACTATATCATAAAGCGCCCATAGAAACAATCGGTTGAAAATCAAGTTTTAGTATGAACATGCATATAACTTGGTTTAATACCACTATATCATATAGCTGTCATAGAATCGATCAGGCGAAAATCAAGTCTTAGTATAAAAACTTTTTTATTTTATGAGATATTACAACCAAAGTGATAGAATATGCATATAACTTGGTTTTATATATCTTGTCTAAAGTTGGTTCAAATCGAACAACTAAATTACATAGCTGCTATAGGACTGATCGGGCGAAAATCAAGTCTTAGCATGAAAAACTTTTTTGTTTTACGAGATATTTTAACCAAATTCATAGAATATGCATTTAAATTAGTTTAATACATCCTGATCGAAGGTGGTTCAAATCGGACCACTATATCAGATAGCTGTCATAGGACCGATCGGGCGAAATTTCGGTCTTAGAATGAACATTTTTTGGTATTACGACATATTTTAACAAAATTCATAGAATATGCATTTAAGTAGTTTAATACTCCCTGACCAAAGCTGGTTAAAATCGGACCACTATACTACAGAGATGTCTCGAATATTACTCAGCTCTCTCGGCGTCATTTTGAACTGGTTACGAAACTGAAAAATTTTCAAGCGGTATATTGCCTTTGCCATGAATCTTGCATGAGATGTCGCCCCACAAATCCGAAAAGCCCCAACATTTTCGCAAAGAAATGCCATTGTCAACTCTAAAAGCTCTTTGTAATCGCTACGAATTTGCGTGTGCTTTGCTCGGCAAAGATCTTCGCAATCATTTTGAGGAATCTTTTCTGCGCCAATTTCATCTTGCAAGCCGTATTGAAAATCAATTTGGTTTATCTTTGGCCATATAACCGCAAATCTGTTAAAAATTAAAGTTTCAGGTCCACTGTTTTTTCCAAACTTCTTCTCAAAGACAACTTTCTTAAGAATTCTCATACTTAGCCTATTATTCGACCGATTGTTTCCATGGAAGCTATAGGATATAGTAATTCGATTTGGACCAAATTTGGTCAGGGTGTATGAGACAGTCCCAAATACACTATCTGTGAGTTTGGTTAAGATATCTTCAGAAAATGTTCAACTGAATGTCTGTCACCGTTTGTCCTTGTCCATGTCTACCTTTGTCTATTTGTTCGTATTATTGCCGAGTTTTGTTATTGTCTGTCCTTGTCATTGTGCCACCTACTTTGTCTACCTCGGTCTATATATTCTTTATGCCTGCTTGTCTATTTTGTCAATCTTTTCGCGATATTGGTCCGCGCGTTAACAAGCCCTCGCTTGGTATCGTTGGGTCACTTGAATGTAGCGTTCGTTTAGTACACCAACGTCCAATAATATTTAAAGTAAAGGGTATCATATGGTGGGAATCTCGACTGTAGCCACTCCCACTTCTTTTTCTTACATTTTAGATAGTTTTGATTTAAATATATATTTTACTCGATACGATTTTTATTTACTGTATAAGCGCAGAAACATGGCAGTATTACAAAGATGATTAATGTATTTCGATGTCTCTACAGTAATAATAGTACAATGATTTGGGACGGTCCACAGTGGCGCCGCAGACGGAAAAGCGTGCCAAAAATCATTTTTTTGACGATCGCATTTGTAAAAAGTAATATATGCATTCGATAAAGAAATCTTCAAAGATTACGAATCCAAAAAATTATTGAAATCGGATAAGAATTGGGGGCGTGGCAGCCTCTCAAAGTTAACGCATTTTTCAATGCGAGCACAAATGTGCAAATTTTTCATAAAATACGAACTTTATAATTGAATTGTAGACAAGTTATGCGACCGATCTTTATATTTTTATTTAATGTGAAAAGTATGTTCATTTCTAATATAATGGCGGAGAAATTAGTGTCGTCATTTGTTTAGTACTCTTTAGTAATCAATTTTCTAACAAAAATAACCTGTTTGTTTGCGCCTTTTTTTTAAAGTGCTAAAACTGATGCAACCTCGCAATAAAATTGTGACAGAAGAAGAAGAGCGCACTGTAGGTACATGCGTTATTGCTATGCCTGGCTGCCAGTATTATAAAATAGCATCTTATTCAACTTGCACCTGTTATATAACCTATTGAAAAGGTTATTCTAAAAATTAGTTTTGGGGATTTTTTGGACAGGTAATAAATAATCAGGTGAAAGTGATAGTGAAGGAAATCTATATGAACTTGTATCAGTTCTGATGTTATATGAATTAAGGTCACTTTTTTTTTTAAGCAGGGCTTTGTTTTTTTTACCTATGTAAAAAGGAAATACCTATTTAATGAATTGAAATCAATTTTGGTGTTGTTTTTTTTACCTAGTTTAAAAGAAAAAAGCCTATTTAATGAATTGTATTGAATGTGGTCAGGCAGTGCATTTTTGACTTCATAAGAGCCATTACACATCTGGAGCTGCTTTTCTATTGAACAGTATTTTTAAATATAATTCAGAGAATAATCGTCAGTGCTAAAAATGAAGTGTAATCATGGTTTTAGTCAATTCAAAATGCTTCGAGATATTCAAAGCCTCAGAAAACAAAATTGAATTTCAAATGGCAATTCTAAAAGAATTTTTCTATCGAAAGTGTGACGCCAGACTTGGAATTGAAAGTTTGAAAGTTTGAGGAGGCTACAGGAGCAATATCCACGGAAAACTTGGCAGATACGCTATCTTCAAAATATGTGAAAGTGCACGAAAAGACAAGAGCGGATATTACAAAAGCAGTAAAACCGGAAAAAAAATTATCCAAGCAAAATTTACTAAAAGGCTTGGATTAAAGGTGGACTGTCCAAAACACAATTATGGAAATACCAATGATGGAAATAGAAGATTTTTTGCTGATGATGATGTGACCTCTCAAATAACAGGGGTAGACAATGACATTATTAAAAGGTTGGCTATTATCCTTAATGTCATAAATTTAAAGGAAATAATAAATTGCTCTAAATATATACAAAAACAAAGAACCTTTTGATTGAGATGTACCCCAAGAAGTTGCTTACACCGACCGTTCACAGGATTCTGGATCATTGCAGAGATTTAATTGAGGTTTAAGGCCTCTCTCCAGCAGGCCAGGAACTAAAAATTCCTGTCAAACTTCATATAAAAAAACTTTGGCAGGAATTTTTAGTTTTCATTTTCGTTTCGTGTGTATCCAGCAACTTGAACGAAGTCCACAAATTCATATCGATATTTGCCATATCGATAGCATGTGAGGATTGAGAGAACAGCTTATGAGTCTATCAAGAAAATATATATATCAATTTTTCCTGGTGGACTCATACAAATGTCAAACATGGAGACTCAATGTGCTGTGCGCAAAACAAAAAAAAGAGATTTGAATTTTCAACGCGAGGAAAGATAACTTTAATTAAAGCAGTGGAGGCGCGACCATGTCTTAGACGAATCGCAAATAAGAATCATTTTGATAAAATATATGTGAAAAGTGCATGAAAAAGTGTTGCTGGAAAAATAATTGAATAATAATTGGCGCAACCAACACAATCACTTCATCATCCAAATTTTTTTGCTTTCTTTTATAATTTTAGTTGACCTTTCAAATTTGGCGCTGCTTACAAGCCAAACTGATTTGTCAGAGTGACCATGTACGCTTTTGGTGAATGGTCAAAAATATGCCAGTTTTAGGTAAATATTTTATGCATATTAGGTGCTTGGTCTTACTGTTTTAGGTATGTTCCACAAACACAAAAAATAATTGTCAAATTCCTGACAAGGAATTTTAAGTTGCTGGAGTCAGGCCTTTAGATACACGAATATTAATCCAAATCTTGATGAATATTTTACAGAAAATCAGCCATAAAGTAATTATATACTAAATTAAGCTCATAAAAAATATAAAAATAAAAAAATTATTTTTATGTAATTTGCTTGCATTAAAAATTTAATATATTAAAAAATATTGTTAAAAAATTAATAAAGATTAAAATATATATACCGCACACAAAAAAATTGAGTTTTATTTTTATTTTACACGTCAAATATGCACTGAAAATATTTTTCAACTTTGGCCAACAACCCTGAGTCGCCCTGTGGACCAATCACCCTGTGCAAGCAGTCATTTGAAAGCTTTTTCTATTAAATGCTTTTTTAATTTTGAAAATATCTTCACTGGCTGAAAAGATATGATTTTTGCAAATCAAAATGAGAAATGGCCCCACTGTGCGGTCAGTGAATCTCTGATAAGTTTCAAACAAACCAAGGAGTCAAACTGGATGTCTGATGAGCCCGATGCTGTCGCTCTATTTGTTGATGATATTGGCATGGAGCTTACGGGAGGTGTACAATTGGGAAATACCAAGCTCAGGATCCTTATGTATGCTGACGATATGGTTGTATTTGCAAAGAGCCCGAAGAGACTTGACATTTATGCATCAACAATGAGAAATCCAAGGTGATGGCAGTAAGAAATAACAGAGCACAACTAGCGCAAAAATCTATCGGGCTCACCACTGGAAGTTGGGAATAAATACAAATACTTAGGAGTTACTTTCATAGAAAACATGAAGTTCGACAAACATCTAGAGCTAAATCTGAAAAACACCAGAATAGCAGTCAGCAGTACATGGAATATAATTTTCAAAGGGAAAAATATAAATCCCACTACGAAGTACAAGTTGTACCAGGCAACAGCAAAAGCGATCATCTGCTGCGCGGCCCAGGTATGTGGATACGAGATGTATAAGGATGTGGATAGAAGCTTACGATATTTTATTAAAAGGATCATTTATATTCCCCAAAGCTCGCCCAATAATGATCACCATTTAGCAACAGGACTGCCTCCTTTATATAAATAAAAATTTTAAAATGGGGACCATATACCAACATTTTTGCAAAACATTGGATTAACAATAGATCGCAATACTTTCAACAGTGGCAGATTCTAGAAAATGCGAATGGCACTCAATTAACTTTGGATAATCCTAAAATCTGGATAAAAAAGCAAAGGAGGTTGATCGAGTGCATCGATTTCGGCTGAAAGCGAGATGGGAGGTTCAAGCAAGGAGGAGTGACACCAGGAGCTGTTATAGAAATCTGATGTATAACTTGGGAGAAGATAATTACTTTCAGGACAGCATCGGAACACATATAATCTCGTTAATATTCAATAGCCGAGTTGAAATGCTTAGTCTTGGTTACACGCTCTGCAATCTCAATGAACGCGAAGACATGCAGCACTTCTTGTGAACGTGAAGCAGAAACTATCTCTCTCGATAGAAGAAATTTTTTTCTTAAAGGCCTGACTACAGCAGGCCCGGAATTAAAATTTCCTGTCAAATTTCAGATAAAACTAGGGGGCTCCGCCCCCTGATCGCTTCGCTAGCGGTGCTACAGTCGACCATACTCGACTGTCGGAGACCCCGTAATAGTTTATCTTCAGATCAGGCATCGCTTTTTTTTGAAAACCAGGTGGCAACGCTAGCTTTGTTTACCAGCTGATTAGTTCCATCACTAAAGCTAATAAGCTCAATAGAGTGTAGGCAATCATCTCTTTCACCTTTCTCGCGGAATTTTCTACTTTCGCCGCTATCCAATTGAGTGAAACTGCAATGGCTTACCAAGTCGCGCTAAATCTACCAGCCTCCAATCCGCCTCCAGCACACTCCAGTCCAAGCAATCAACACCTGTCCTGCACAGTAAGTGTCCACAGCTCTGCTGCCGCAGAAATCTCAGCACGTTTCCCCTTTCAGGAGCCCAGAAAGTCGCAGTCAACAGGAGCAACTGGCAAAGACGTCCGTCTCTCTCTAAAAACTCAACTCAACTCATTCTACAATCATTCAAAGACATTTTTAAAATAAAACTTATAATGATTACGGTCCCTGCTCTAGATCATTGTGCAAATCAAACCTTTGGACCGTGCAGACATGTTTCATTAAAGCGCTCCAAATTAATGAAAAATTAAAAAGTACCCAAGTGCGGTTAAAATCTACAATTTAGGCCAAGAGCCCCTAGTGCGATGCGCACGATCATTAAATTAGTTTTGAAAGTATAGTTAAACTATTATATAAATTATAAACAAATCAAATATAATTTGAATTCTGCAAGTGCTAAGTATGATGAGTCACTACGACACCAGTTCCCAACGTCAGCGCGAGCAAGACGAGCGGCGACTCTACGCTTACTTTACCTATGTCTCCGACGCATCATTCCATCTTCTGCTGACCAAGCACACTGGGGACCCAGTAAACACCAACAAAAGGTTTGCGCTGCTGGCTGATACTGTCAGCCTACCGAAGATGGAAATGGACCAAAGAAACTAAAGCCCCTAAACCTATATACATTCGGGGATTCATTCAATTCTACAATTCACTGGGAGAGCGATTTATAGCAGCAGGAGAATACAATGCGAAACACCCGCACTGGGGCTCTCGTCTTGTGTCCATAAAAGAAAGGCAGTTATACAACGCAATCATAAGACCATGCAACAAACTCAACTATGTTTCCCCGGAAAGTCCTACATACTGGCCAGCAGACCCTTACAAACAAACAGACAATAGATTTTGCTGTGACAAAAAACATCCCACGCAATCTAATAAGCGCCGAAACCCTTTCGGATCTGTCATCAGACCACTTCCCCGTGTTATTAAATCTACTCCAATCCCCGGAATATATATAAAATATCCTAATAGACTTACAACACACAGAACCAACTGGGTCAGTACAAGAAATGCGTTAGTTATCACCTCGATCTTACCCCGCAATTCAACATTGAAGCGGACAACAAATGCTCTGCTGATTTATTAGAATCTGTACTTGTTGAAGCAGCTAAAATCTCTACTTTACAATATGAGCATGTGCAGACCAATCAACGCAAAACTAATCTTCAAATTGAACAACATGTTCTGGAAAAGCGACGATTGCGACATGAATGGCAGTCCCACCGGTCGCCGTCAAGCTTACAGCTTGCTACGTAGGTTTGCTGGTATGACACGTTATTGCCGCTGTCATCTTTCAACTTTATGTAATATGTATATTTACACTTAAATGGTAATATCTCGCTGAAACTAATTTTTACAGATATGTGTGATATACCATAAAACCCGGAATTTTATTGACATGTGTCAATTTTTCGAAAAAAGCCAATATGTAATTATTTCACCTGTAAAATGTTACCTGAGTAAACGGCACTACTAAAAGCCCTCAATACCACCTTTTGAACGATATATAGAACATATCTGTAGCTTTTACGGTTTGGAAACTACGGGAAATAGCGTTCTCCCGCTAAACTAGCGGGAAATTCAAAAAGACGTACAACAAACATTTCTGGATTTTTGAAAAGGAATAAATCCCCATCAGCACGCTCGACAGTAGGATACCCTGAGCCCAGGTACTCTTTTATAAAAGTTGATTTTCGACCAATTGTTCCTTTGGCAGCTATATGATACATGGAACCGAATTGAACCAAAGTTTGTCAGAATGTACAAAACCAACTAAAGTCCATATTCTAACAGTTGAGTTAGATGTCTCAAAAAACAAAAAACCATTTCATACTAAAAGTTGATTTTTGACCGATCGGTCCTATGACAGATATATGATATAGTCGATCGCTTTGAATGAACAAAACCAAGTTAAGTGTCTATTTTATCGGTTTGGTTATATATATAGTGGTCCGATCCAAAACTAAAAACAAACTTGATCTTATGGTATACAGGAACCTAAATACCAAGTTTGTCTCTAGCTCTTATGGTCTCTGAAATCGACGCGTTCAAACAGACGGACGAAGAGACGGACGGAGAGACGGACGGACGGATGGACAGACGGACGGACAGACGGACAAGGCTAGATCGACTCGGCTGTTGATCCTGAGCAAGAATATATATACTTTATGGGGTCCGCCACGCACCCTTCTGTCTATTACATACATTCTGCCAAATGCATTATACCCTTTTTTGCCCATTTTCAATGGGCTCAGGGTATAGAAATCCTCCAGATGCTGTTGTGGTGAAAGTTGAGGAGATACAAGGGCAAACCAACCAGGAAGTGAGTCATAATTAAAAAATCACTTGAAATTATCGCGGAGAGTTAAGCTTCGGTGTTAATAGCAGCAGCCGATTGAAACCCGATCGACAAGACAGTTGAGGAGGACATTAACTAAGAGTTTGAGGCCCCGGATTGAGGAACCTTAAAGCGCTCTGCAGATGTGGTGACTTAAAGTCATCCGAATTTGGCGTGCGGATGACGTAAATTTTAATATGACATTTGTGGAGGGTATGTCGTTAGATGTCATTAATTATTTTGCAGATAAACATCCACCACTGTAATGCGGCCTGTGCTTACTCTTGCTCTGCCTGGCTGGAGGCGAAGCCGATCTGGTTCCGAACAAGGAACCTTCGATACTGGGTGAAAATATTTCTGAATTATCGATCCCGGACTACAAGATATGGTAAAACCCGTACCTGAATTCACGGAAGACTAGCCAAAGACTGTGAGACTACAAATTTCGGCCATATAATTGTCCGCGTCGCAAGCGTTCAATACACACAGTGGGGGAGCACAGACATAAATGTAAGGAGTAGTTACTCTTAGATCACCTTGTTATTACCAACCTAAATAGAAGTAGTTAATAAAGGAAACGACCCGACTTTTATTATCAAAGACAGAAAAGAGGGCAATGACTTGACACTCGCGTCTCAATTATTATACGATCTTACAACCGATTGCAAAGTGTCAGATGAGCATTCATTCTCTGGCCATAGGAAAATCGAATGTGTTCTCAAGAACAAACACCCAAAGCCAGTTCAACCTTTAAAAACGCATGCAACTCTGCTTGCAAGACAGCACGTCCCATAAGTATACCCAAAGGCCGAAACAAACAACTTTGGTGGACTTCATATCTAAGCAGTCTTCGGAAGAGCTCTATTCAATCAAGTCAAGGAGAAAAACTTAGTAAAGCCATATTAAACAAGGGGGCTCCGCCCCCTGCCGCTTCGCTCGCCTACCCCCGGCTCGCTTCGCTCGCAGTGAGGTGCGGCTACAGTCGAGCACGCTCGACAGTAGAATACCCTGAGCCCAGGTACTCTTTTATAAAAGTTGATTTTCGACCAATTGTTCCTGTGGCAGCTATATGATATGTGGAACCGATTTGAACCAAATCTGGTCAGAATGTACAAAACCAACCTAAATGCATATTCTATCAGTTTGGTTAAGATATCTCAAAAAACCAAAACATTTTTCATACTAGCACTTACTTTTCGATTGAACGTCTCTATTGCAGCTATATGATATAGTGGTCCGATCTGAACCAAATTTGGCCAGAATATATGAGACGAACTTAAATGTTCATTCTATCAGTTTGGTTACGATATCTCTAAAAACAAAAAACTTTTTCTTACTTAAACTTGATTTTCGACTGAGCGTCTCTATGGCAGCTATATGATATAGTGGTCCAATTTGGACCAAATTCGGTGAGGAAGTATAATACCAGCCCAGATGCATATTCTATCAGTTTGGTTACGATATCTCAAAAAACAAAAAACTATTTCATACATATGCTTGATTTTCGGCAGAGCGTCTCTATGACAGCTATATCATATAGTGGGCCGACTTTAACCAAATTTGGTCAGGATGTATAATACAACCCCAAATGTATATCGTGTGAGATTGGTTGAGATATTTCAAAAATTGAAGAAGCTTTTCATACTAAAACTTCATTTTCGATGTATCGTTCCTATGGCAGCTATATGATATAGTTGTCCGATCCAAAAATAAAAACAAACTGCGTACGGTATCCAGGAACCTACATTCCAAGTTTGAAGTCTCTAGCTCTTATGGTTTCTGAGATCGACGCGTTCAAACAGACGGACAGACAGACGGACATGGCTCAATCGACTCGGCTGTTGTTCCTGATCAAGAATATATATACTTTTGGGGGTCTGCCACGCCCCCTTCTGCCTGTTACATACATTCTGCCAAATGCATTATACCCTTTTTTGCCCATTTTTAATGGGCTCAGGGTATATAAACGACATGAGCGACAAGTGAAACAAGAGTAACGCTAGGAGAAAAGACAACAATCGACAGCGACAAAAGGACGTCCGGCAGTGTTCTGCGGGTGTGCGTGTGTGTGTGTGTGAGTGCTGAGGCGCCTCTGCCCGCCAAAACAGCGTCGTCGTCTTCACACGTGTGTGTGTGTGTGTATGATTGGTGTGAGCCGCCGCTGCCGCTCCCTTATGGGAAATTTGACGATTTTTAGACCCCGTACTTAAAAAAAGTACAGGGGTCTATTGGGTTTGTTTTACCGAAAATGTGCGTAACAGGCAGAATGAGGCGGGACAGACCCTATAAAGTATATATATTCTTGATCAGCATCAATAGCCAAGTCGATATAGCAATGTCCGTCTGTCCGTCTGTCCTGACGTCCTGACGTCTGTATGAACACCTAGATCTCGGAGACTATAAGAGCTAGGAACACCAAACTTGGTATGTATGTTCCTCTATATTGCAAGCAGATCAAGTTTGTTTCAGAATTCGGCCACGCTCCCTTTACCGCCCAAAAATCGAAATAGAAAATTTCATATTCATATTATAAGAGCAGTTTAAATGCTAGAGACACCAAAATTGGTATGTAGGTTCCTCTATATTGCAAGCAGATCAAGTTTGTTTCAGAATTCGGCCACGCCCCCTTTACCGCCCAAAAATCGAAATAGAAAATTTCATATCCATATTAAAAGAGCAGTTTAAATGCTAGAGACACCAAAATTGGTATGTAGGTTCCTCTATATTGCAAGCAGATCACGTTTGTTTCAGAATTCGGCCCCGCCCCCTTTACTGCACAAAAATCGACATAGAAAATTTTATATCCAAATTATAAGAGCAATTTAAGATCTGGAGATTCCAGATTTTGGTTATACAAAGCTGGAAGTGTCCTAGATGTTTGCTGAAAATTTCATTCTGATCGAACAATAAATAGTCAAGATATTAAAATAATAAATTTTGCCGTTTTGATAATGGAGCGTTGGCAGTAAATAAAATTTGAGTAACTTGATTACATGAAAATTAAGTCAACATATTATATAACAGATTGGCGTCCAATCACTCATGGGCTTCTGTGGCGTAGTGTGCTGAGTCGCAGCACTCAGGATATGGTTGGTAGGGTGGAGTGAATTCCACTTTTTTTCGATTTTCGAAAACGCTGTATCATTTATGGATGATACGGTATAAATGCAATATCTGTAAAAAAAATCAATTTTTTTGGAGGTCATCCTGAGGTGGCGCATCGACGATGTATTTTGAGAAATCGGTCAAAAAATTCAAAAAACCCAATATAACTGAAATTTAACCCCAAAAGATAATGATTTAAAAAATAAATTCTATTTTTCTTAGTTAGCCCTAACTGTTAGCTTTCTAAACCCATATCAACTTTTAAGATCGGTGGAAAAATATCGATCTTACAGATTTTTTAAGAATAGCAAAATTGTCAAAAAGCCTTTACATTTGGGGCGGACACGTTCTTTTGGAATGTGTAGAATGTATGAAGCAGGCACGTAATTTTTTGCAAATTTTTGAATGAATTTTTTGGGTTGCTAAATTTAATAATATGGGCGTGTGAAAACCACAAAAGGGTGTTAAATACCCTAAAACTACACTAGGTACAAGTACCTGTCAAAAAATGGTGTGGTACAAGTACCTGTCCTAAAAAAAGGGCGGTTATTTTACAATTATTTCTTTCAGTAAAGAGTTCAACGTGAAAACCATTGATTTATGATCACAGCTGCAGAAAGTTTATGATTGAACTTTCCAAAATACAAAATCAGGCACCTGTTTACCAAAATTAGGTTTTTAGGTCTTACGTCCAATAGAATACACAGAGATTAAAATCTTTATTTGCTAGTTTTTGCATATATCAGTTTTATTATGTAACGAAAATATACTAAATTATAGAATTTCATAAATCAAGGTTGGAAAAAAGGAGCTTTTATTTCGAAACGTGGAATCATCTGCCTGGCTTTTATCTGGGTTCGAATAAACCCATCCCTAGCTTCTGGTCCACAAACATAAGGAAGCCTCTGTCACAAGCTTTACACATCTTTCTACAGCTTGAGAATGGCAAGGAAACATCTCGAATTCTACGATATTAATTCCCGAAAAAATCAAGTTTGTAATACCGGCATTTGTAAACTTCATTGTCAATGGAGGTTCTGTAATAATTTCTGTCCTCCAATCTATTAAATCATAATAGTTTGACGCATGAGCTTGCAATTTTGGCAGACGAAATTCACGAACTTTTGATTTTTTTGTCATCTTTCGCGCATTCAATATGTAGTGCAAAGCCAGTTGTCTAATATGAGACACATCATCTAATAACATGGCCAACAACATATTTTCTAGATGTGCAAAGAATAAATTCTCGGTATGGTTTTCAGAACAATGCACTTCAAATCGTCTCTTAAATATAAACTTATTTTAACCATGTTAAAAACGTGAATCGGACCATATTTACAAGAAGACCTTGTTTTAATATCAAACCAGGCGTATACTTTCATGATGAAAGTAGCTAGCTCATTTAAGCTATCGTATTGTACAACACAATTTTTTGGCAGGTACTTGTACCTAGTATAGTTTTAGGGTATTTAACACCCTTTTGTGGTTTTCACACGCCCATATTATTAAATTTAGCAACCCAAAAAATTCATTCAAAAATTTGCCAAAAATTACGTGCCTGCTTCATACATTCTACACATTCCAAAAGAACGTGTCCGCCCCAAATGTAACGGCTTTTGGACAATTTTGCTATTCTTGAAAAATCTGTAAGTTCGATATTATTCCACCGATCTTAAAAGTTGATATGGGTTTAGAAAGCTAACAGTTAGGGCTAACTAAGGAAAATAGAATTTATTTTTTAAATCATTATCTTTTGGGGTTAAATTTCAGTTATATTGGGTTTTTTGAATTTTTTGACCGATTTCTCAAAATACATCGTCGATGCGCCACCTCAGGATGACCTCCAAAAAAATTGATTTTTTTTACAGATATTGCATTTATACCGTATCATCCATAAATGATACAGCGTTTTCGAAAATCGAAAAAAAGTGAAATTCACTCCACACTAATGGTTGGTCTGACGGTCGTGAGTTCGAACCCTGGCAGGGACGTGTGTTTTTTGATTCAATAATTTTGCATAACATATAATATTAACATTTTTAGTGTTAATAAATATTTTGAAAATTATGAAATAGAGTACCGTAAAACCAATATGGCAATTTGGCATCCTATTCACAACACCCTGTATGGCTCAATTGGTTGAGCCACCGAAGTTTTAAACTTTCTTAAAAATTAGGTCGTGGGTTCGATTCAATCAAAATTTTTTTTTTTTATTTTATAGTTTTTGTTTACATTTTTTGTTTGTTTGATCATTTTTTTGTCATGTATATATATATAGGTTTTATACATATGCATGTGTGTTCTTAACAAAATCTCCGAAATGAACATTTCGCTTGGAAAAAATCAAGTTTATAAGATATGTATCTTAACCAAATTAATAGCATTTGCATGTGGGTTATTTTTTCTAATTCATGACCAAAGTTGGTGCAAATCGGACAGCTATATCATAGATCGCCCGTTGGAGTAATCGGAATAAATCAAGCTTTAGTATGAAAAACTTTTTTGTTGTACAATATATCGTTACCAAACTTTTACTATATATGCATTTAAATTATATATCTTATATATCCTTAGCGAAGTTGGTTTAAATCGGACCACTATATCACATAGCTGTAATAGGAGCGATCGGTCGAAAATCAGGTCTAAGTATGAAAAACTTTTTTGTTTTATGAGATATCGTAACCAATCTGATATATTATATTATGCATTAAAGTTAGTCTTATATATCCATATCGAAGTTGCTTCAAATCAGTCAAATATATCATATAGCTGTCATTGAAAAAAGTAGTCGAAAATTTATTACACCTCTCTGCAACAGCATCAAGCGAGCTAAATATTTTTTAATTTTTGTAGTCTTTTCTATTTCCATAGTAAGTACGGGGTCTCCGACAGTCGAGTATGGTCGACTTTAGCACCGCGAGCGAAGCGAGCGGGGGGTTGGCGCGCGAAGCGAGCAGGGGCGGAGCCCCCTAGTTTTTATATGTAACAGCTGAAGAAAACCTTAAGCTTTTAGCTTATAAAACTCGGGTAAAAATGCTAGCATTTACTGAGCTACAGTAGCTCAAAAAAGCCATCTCATTTGCTCTTTTTACCTTCGTAAAGTATCATATGAAAATCAAACAATGCATTTTGAAATTTGAGGTTACATGCTAAAAAGTTAATTTTCATAAAATATCGCAAAATGCAATTACATGGACATAACAAGAACTAATTTAAACTGACTAATTTATCTAAAATACGTCATAAATATTATGGTCGACATAGGTGGAAATTTTTTTATATTTCCTGTCCTTTTTATACAATTACGAGGATTATTACTTTTAAGCCAGTGGTGTTTAAACCAGTGGTCGGCACGGCCTATACGCCGCGTATAGGCATTTGCTCTGCCGCAGCGCTGCCTGCTCACGTACAGCGTAAATGTTCGTGTGGCGTCGCTGCTACGACATTTTGCTGTTAAGTCGCTGTCGTGTCGCTGGTATAGGGCTATTACGCTGTAATTCGGATGTAGAGACGAGGCAAAATAAATCGGCAGCAAACGTCAGATGCTTGATGTCTTTTAACGTTCTGTTAATTCGCACACTAGCGTCATCAAACATATGAATGTGTTGGTGCCGACCACTGGTTTAAGCTCATACATTCAATCATTGCGTTTGTATGCGAAGCAGAGAAACACGAAGGGAACGGGTCGAATCAAACTGCGCGTTTGACTTTCGAGCTTTAACCGAACACATGCGTTGTGAGAGCAAAAGCAGCCGAGCACTCGCATCGTAAGAGCAAGAACAAGCTGCCGCGCGTGCTATTTATAGAATACACATATTCTCTCTCTCTATACGTGTGTCGGCTGCGACGCCACACAGCGTGTGGCAAAAATCGATAGAGAAATCTTTAAAGATTACAAATCCAAAAGGTTATTGAAATCCAGTAAAAATTGTGAGCGTGAGCCTCTCATAACTTTTTTTTTATTGGCGTAACGAAACTTTTTTTAATACTAATTAATGTTGTTTAAAGCATGAAAAAATAACAAAATTTGTATTTTGGACATACATAAATTGGAAATAAAATATATGCACAGAAAATATTTTCTACTTTGACCTACAAGCCTGAGTCACCCAGTGGGCCAATCATTATTTGTAAGCTGTCATTTTAAAGCCTAAGAAGTTTTCTGTCAAATGCTTTTTAAATTTTTAAAAATATCTTCGCTGGTTCAAAATATATGATTTTTGCCACGGTAAATGAGAAATAGCCAAAATGTGCGCCGGCAGAGTTTGGCTATTCAACCAATTTTGTTTGGATTTACAAATGTGGGACACCACTGTTTTAAACACAAAGTACAAACCTCTCCAAACAGATTGCATATCAAAGCTTTTCAATTAATTAACAAGATTTATTAGTTTTTTAGACCCTGTACTGTACAGGGCTCTATTGGGTTTGTTTTGACGAAAATGTGCGTAGCAGGCAGAAGGAGGCGTGGCAGACCCTATAAAGTATATATATTCTTGATCAGCATCAATAGCCAAGTCGATATTGCAATGTCCGTCTGTCTGTCTGTTTGAACACCTAGATCTCAGAGGCTATAGAGCCAGAGATCAAGTTTGTTTCAAAATTCGGCCACGCCTTCTTAATCGCCCACAAGTCGAAAACTTTATATTCAAATTATAACAACAATTTAAAAGCTAGTGACACCAAACTTAGTATGTAGATTCCTCTATATTGCAGGCATATCAAGTTTGTTTCTTTTTTGGATCGGACCACTATATCATAAAGCGCCCATAGAAACAATCGGTTGAAAATCAAGTTTTAGTATGAACATGCATATAACTTGGTTTAATACCACTATATCATATAGCTGTCATAGAATCGATCAGGCGAAAATCAAGTCTTAGTATAAAAACTTTTTTATTTTATGAGATATTACAACCAAAGTGATAGAATATGCATATAACTTGGTTTTATATATCTTGTCTAAAGTTGGTTCAAATCGAACAACTAAATTACATAGCTGCTATAGGACTGATCGGGCGAAAATCAAGTCTTAGCATGAAAAACTTTTTTGTTTTACGAGATATTTTAACCAAATTCATAGAATATGCATTTAAATTAGTTTAATACATCCTGATCGAAGGTGGTTCAAATCGGACCACTATATCAGATAGCTGTCATAGGACCGATCGGGCGAAATTTCGGTCTTAGAATGAACATTTTTTGGTATTACGACATATTTTAACAAAATTCATAGAATATGCATTTAAGTAGTTTAATACTCCCTGACCAAAGCTGGTTAAAATCGGACCACTATACTACAGAGATGTCTCGAATATTACTCAGCTCTCTCGGCGTCATTTTGAACTGGTTACGAAACTGAAAAATTTTCAAGCGGTATATTGCCTTTGCCATGAATCTTGCATGAGATGTCGCCCCACAAATCCGAAAAGCCCCAACATTTTCGCAAAGAAATGCCATTGTCAACTCTAAAAGCTCTTTGTAATCGCTACGAATTTGCGTGTGCTTTGCTCGGCAAAGATCTTCGCAATCATTTTGAGGAATCTTTTCTGCGCCAATTTCATCTTGCAAGCCGTATTGAAAATCAATTTGGTTTATCTTTGGCCATATAACCGCAAATCTGTTAAAAATTAAAGTTTCAGGTCCACTGTTTTTTCCAAACTTCTTCTCAAAGACAACTTTCTTAAGAATTCTCATACTTAGCCTATTATTCGACCGATTGTTTCCATGGAAGCTATAGGATATAGTAATTCGATTTGGACCAAATTTGGTCAGGGTGTATGAGACAGTCCCAAATACACTATCTGTGAGTTTGGTTAAGATATCTTCAGAAAATGTTCAACTGAATGTCTGTCACCGTTTGTCCTTGTCCATGTCTACCTTTGTCTATTTGTTCGTATTATTGCCGAGTTTTGTTATTGTCTGTCCTTGTCATTGTGCCACCTACTTTGTCTACCTCGGTCTATATATTCTTTATGCCTGCTTGTCTATTTTGTCAATCTTTTCGCGATATTGGTCCGCGCGTTAACAAGCCCTCGCTTGGTATCGTTGGGTCACTTGAATGTAGCGTTCGTTTAGTACACCAACGTCCAATAATATTTAAAGTAAAGGGTATCATATGGTGGGAATCTCGACTGTAGCCACTCCCACTTCTTTTTCTTACATTTTAGATAGTTTTGATTTAAATATATATTTTACTCGATACGATTTTTATTTACTGTATAAGCGCAGAAACATGGCAGTATTACAAAGATGATTAATGTATTTCGATGTCTCTACAGTAATAATAGTACAATGATTTGGGACGGTCCACAGTGGCGCCGCAGACGGAAAAGCGTGCCAAAAATCATTTTTTTGACGATCGCATTTGTAAAAAGTAATATATGCATTCGATAAAGAAATCTTCAAAGATTACGAATCCAAAAAATTATTGAAATCGGATAAGAATTGGGGGCGTGGCAGCCTCTCAAAGTTAACGCATTTTTCAATGCGAGCACAAATGTGCAAATTTTTCATAAAATACGAACTTTATAATTGAATTGTAGACAAGTTATGCGACCGATCTTTATATTTTTATTTAATGTGAAAAGTATGTTCATTTCTAATATAATGGCGGAGAAATTAGTGTCGTCATTTGTTTAGTACTCTTTAGTAATCAATTTTCTAACAAAAATAACCTGTTTGTTTGCGCCTTTTTTTTAAAGTGCTAAAACTGATGCAACCTCGCAATAAAATTGTGACAGAAGAAGAAGAGCGCACTGTAGGTACATGCGTTATTGCTATGCCTGGCTGCCAGTATTATAAAATAGCATCTTATTCAACTTGCACCTGTTATATAACCTATTGAAAAGGTTATTCTAAAAATTAGTTTTGGGGATTTTTTGGACAGGTAATAAATAATCAGGTGAAAGTGATAGTGAAGGAAATCTATATGAACTTGTATCAGTTCTGATGTTATATGAATTAAGGTCACTTTTTTTTTTAAGCAGGGCTTTGTTTTTTTTACCTATGTAAAAAGGAAATACCTATTTAATGAATTGAAATCAATTTTGGTGTTGTTTTTTGTACCTAGTTTAAAAGAAAAAAGCCTATTTAATGAATTGTATTGAATGTGGTCAGGCAGTGCATTTTTGACTTCATAAGAGCCATTACACATCTGGAGCTGCTTTTCTATTGAACAGTATTTTTAAATATAATTCAGAGAATAATCGTCAGTGCTAAAAATGAAGTGTAATCATGGTTTTAGTCAATTCAAAATGCTTCGAGATATTCAAAGCCTCAGAAAACAAAATTGAATTTCAAATGGCAATTCTAAAAGAATTTTTCTATCGAAAGTGTGACGCCAGACTTGGAATTGAAAGTTTGAAAGTTTGAGGAGGCTACAGGAGCAATATCCACGGAAAACTTGGCAGATACGCTATCTTCAAAATATGTGAAAGTGCACGAAAAGACAAGAGCGGATATTACAAAAGCAGTAAAACCGGAAAAAAAATTATCCAAGCAAAATTTACTAAAAGGCTTGGATTAAAGGTGGACTGTCCAAAACACAATTATGGAAATACCAATGATGGAAATAGAAGATTTTTTGCTGATGATGATGTGACCTCTCAAATAACAGGGGTAGACAATGACATTATTAAAAGGTTGGCTATTATCCTTAATGTCATAAATTTAAAGGAAATAATAAATTGCTCTAAATATATACAAAAACAAAGAACCTTTTGATTGAGATGTACCCCAAGAAGTTGCTTACACCGACCGTTCACAGGATTCTGGATCATTGCAGAGATTTAATTGAGGTTTAAGGCCTCTCTCCAGCAGGCCAGGAACTAAAAATTCCTGTCAAACTTCATATAAAAAAACTTTGGCAGGAATTTTTAGTTTTCATTTTCGTTTCGTGTGTATCCAGCAACTTGAACGAAATCCACAAATTCATATCGATATTTGCCATATCGATAGCATGTGAGGATTGAGAGAACAGCTTATGAGTCTATCAAGAAAATATATATATCAATTTTTCCTGGTGGACTCATACAAATGTCAAACATGGAGACTCAATGTGCTGTGCGCAAAACAAAAAAAAGAGATTTGAATTTTCAACGCGAGGAAAGATAACTTTAATTAAAGCAGTGGAGGCGCGACCATGTCTTAGACGAATCGCAAATAAGAATCATTTTGATAAAATATATGTGAAAAGTGCATGAAAAAGTGTTGCTGGAAAAATAATTGAATAATAATTGGCGCAACCAACACAATCACTTCATCATCCAAATTTATTTGCTTTCTTTTATAATTTTAGTTGACCTTTCAAATTTGGCGCTGCTTACAAGCCAAACTGATTTGTCAGAGTGACCATGTACGCTTTTGGTGAATGGTCAAAAATATGCCAGTTTTAGGTAATTATTTTATGCATATTAGGTGCTTGGTCTTACTGTTTTAGGTATGTTCCACAAACACAAAAAATAATTGTCAAATTCCTGACAAGGAATTTTAAGTTGCTGGAGTCAGGCCTTTAGATACACGAATATTAATCCAAATCTTGATGAATATTTTACAGAAAATCAGCCATAAAGTAATTATATACTAAATTAAGCTCATAAAAAATATAAAAATAAAAAAATTATTTTTATGTAATTTGCTTGCATTAAAAATTTAATATATTAAAAAATATTGTTAAAAAATTAATAAAGATTAAAATATATATACCGCACACAAAAAAATTGAGTTTTATTTTTATTTTACACGTCAAATATGCACTGAAAATATTTTTCAACTTTGGCCAACAACCCTGAGTCGCCCTGTGGACCAATCACCCTGTGCAAGCAGTCATTTGAAAGCTTTTTCTATTAAATGCTTTTTTAATTTTGAAAATATCTTCACTGGCTGAAAAGATATGATTTTTGCAAATCAAAATGAGAAATGGCCCCACTGTGCGGTCAGTGAATCTCTGATAAGTTTCAAACAAACCAAGGAGTCAAACTGGATGTCTGATGAGCCCGATGCTGTCGCTCTATTTGTTGATGATATTGGCATGGAGCTTACGGGAGGTGTACAATTGGGAAATACCAAGCTCAGGATCCTTATGTATGCTGACGATATGGTTGTATTTGCAAAGAGCCCGAAGAGACTTGACATTTATGCATCAACAATGAGAAATCCAAGGTGATGGCAGTAAGAAATAACAGAGCACAACTAGCGCAAAAATCTATCGGGCTCACCACTGGAAGTTGGGAATAAATACAAATACTTAGGAGTTACTTTCATAGAAAACATGAAGTTCGACAAACATCTAGAGCTAAATCTGAAAAACACCAGAATAGCAGTCAGCAGTACATGGAATATAATTTTCAAAGGGAAAAATATAAATCCCACTACGAAGTACAAGTTGTACCAGGCAACAGCAAAAGCGATCATCTGCTGCGCGGCCCAGGTATGTGGATACGAGATGTATAAGGATGTGGATAGAAGCTTACGATATTTTATTAAAAGGATCATTTATATTCCCCAAAGCTCGCCCAATAATGATCACCATTTAGCAACAGGACTGCCTCCTTTATATAAATAAAAATTTTAAAATGGGGACCATATACCAACATTTTTGCAAAACATTGGATTAACAATAGATCGCAATACTTTCAACAGTGGCAGATTCTAGAAAATGCGAATGGCACTCAATTAACTTTGGATAATCCTAAAATCTGGATAAAAAAGCAAAGGAGGTTGATCGAGTGCATCGATTTCGGCTGAAAGCGAGATGGGAGGTTCAAGCAAGGAGGAGTGACACCAGGAGCTGTTATAGAAATCTGATGTATAACTTGGGAGAAGATAATTACTTTCAGGACAGCATCGGAACACATATAATCTCGTTAATATTCAATAGCCGAGTTGAAATGCTTAGTCTTGGTTACACGCTCTGCAATCTCAATGAACGCGAAGACATGCAGCACTTCTTGTGAACGTGAAGCAGAAACTATCTCTCTCGATAGAAGAAATTTTTTTCTTAAAGGCCTGACTACAGCAGGCCCGGAATTAAAATTTCCTGTCAAATTTCAGATAAAACTAGGGGGCTCCGCCCCCTGATCGCTTCGCTAGCGGTGCTACAGTCGACCATACTCGACTGTCGGAGACCCCGTACTTACTATGGAAATAGAAAAGACTAAAAAAATTAAAAAATATTTAGCTCGCTTGATGCTGTTGCAGAGAGGTGTAATAAATTTTCGACTACTTTTTTCAATGACAGCTATATGATATATTTGACTGATTTGAAGCAACTTCGATATGGATATATAAGACTAATTTTAATGCATAATATAATATATCAGATTGGTTACGATATCTCATAAAACAAAAAAGTTTTTCATACTTAGACCTGATTTTCGACCGATCGCTCCTATTACAGCTATGTGATATAGTGGTCCGATTTAAACCAACTTCGCTAAGGATATATAAGATATATAATTTAAATGCATATATAGTAAAAGTTTGGTAACGATATATTGTACAACAAAAAAGTTTTTCATACTAAAACTTGATTTATTCCGATTACTCCAACGGGCGATCTATGATATAGCTGTCCGATTTGCACCAACTTTGGTCATGAATTAGAAAAAATAACCCACATGCAAATGCTATTAATTTGGTTAAGATACATATCTTATAAACTTGATTTTTTCCAAGCGAAATGTTCATTTCGGAGATTTTGTTAAGAACACACATGCATATGTATAAAACCTATATATATATACATGACAAAAAAATGATCAAAAAAACAAAAAATTTAAACAAAAACTATAAAATAAAAAAAAAAATGTTGATGGAATCGAACCCACGACCTAATTTTTAAGAAAGTTTAAAACTTCGGTGGCTCAACCAATTGAGCCATACAGGGTGTTGTCAATAGGATGCCAAATTGCCATATTGGTTTTACGGTACTGTATTTCATAATTTTCAAAATATTTATTAACACTAAAAATGTTAATATTATATGTTATCATAACATTAATAAATACAAATTTAATGTCTATGCAAAATTATAGAATCAAAAAACACACGTCCCTGCCAGGGTTCGAACTCACGACCGTCTGACCAACCATATCCTGAGTGCTGCGACTCAGCACACTAAGCCACAGAAGCCCATGAGTGATTGGACGCCAATCTGTTATATAATATGTTGACTTAATTTTCATGTAATCAAGTTAATTAAATTTTAATTACTGCCAACGCTCCATTATCAAAACGGCAAAATGTATTATTTTAATATCTTGACTATTTATTGTTCGATCAGAATGAAATTTTCAGCAAACATCTAGAACACTTCCAGCTTTGTCTAACCAAAATCTGGAATCTCCAGATCTTAAATTGCTCTTATAATTTGGATATAAAATTTTCTATGTCGATTTTTGAGCAGTAAAGGGGGCGGGCCGAATTCTGAAACAAACTTGATCTGCTTGCAATATAGAGGAACCTACATACCAATTTTGGTGTCTCTAGCATTTAAACTGCTCTTTTAATATGGATATGAAATTTTCTATATCGATTTTTGGGCGGTAAAGGGGGCGTGGCCGAATTCTGAAACAAACTTGATCTGCTTGCAATATAGAGGAACCTACATACCAATTTTGGTGTCTCTAGCATTTAAACTGCACTTATAATATGAATATGAAATTTTCTATTTCGATTTTTGGGCGGTAAAGAGGGCGTGGCCAAATTCTGAAACAAACTTGATCTGCTTGCAATATAGAGGAACATACCAAGTTTGGTGTTCCTAGCTCTTATAGTCTCCGAGATCTAGGTGTTCATACTGACGTCAGGACGTCAGGACAGCAGGACAGACGGACATTGCTATATCGACTTGGCTATTGATGCTGATCAAGAATATATATACTTTATAGGGTCTGCACCGCCTCATTCTGCCTGTTACGCACATTTTCGTTAAAACAAACCCAATAGACCCCTGTACTTTTTTTAAGTACGGGGTCTAAAAACTTTGGCAAGAATTTTTAGTTTTTGTTTTCGTTTCGTGTGTATCCAGCAACTTGAACGAAATCCACAGATTCATATCGATAATCGACATATCGATAGCATGTGTGAACTGAGAGAACAGGTGATGAGTGCACTATGGGGAATTTGACCATTTTTTTGGAATTAATTAATAACTCGAGAACGAATGAAGTTTCTTTGGTCTAGTTTTTTGCATTGGGCTTTTAAAAGCAATACGCAAATGTCCTACAATAGTGGGCGTGGTGCCGCCTTTATTTTGGATTCTGCGATATGCAAATTTTTTGTTTTTCAAGCTATGAGCACCAAATTTGCAGGTAAGGCGTGTTACTATGCCCCTAACGTGCTGGTATTTGCATTTGATCCAAATCGGACAACTATATTATATAGAAATAATATAAATTATCGGTTGAAGACTACTTTTTTGTGAAAACCATATTATTTTTCCATATTTTAATGCGAAACTTACCAGTTTTAAGAGTTTGTAGGTTTCTGGCATTTAAGTCAACCTTAGACTACCATATCATATAGAAAAATCGGCTGTAAATCGCCAATTTTCAGTGTAATGAACAATCATGATTAATTTCTATTTAATTTTTATATGTAACAGCTAAAGAAAACCTTCAACTTTTAGCTCATAAAATTCGTGTAAAATTCTTAAAATAAATGCTAACAATTATTGCGTTAAAGTAGCTCAAAAAAGCAACCTCATTTGCTCTTTTTACCTTCGTAAAGCTTCATGTAAAATCAAACCCTGCATTTTAAAATTTGAGGTTACATGCTAAAAAGTTAATTTTCATAAAATATCGCAAAATATCGCAAAAAGTAAGTACATTGACATAACAACAACTAATTTATCTACAATACTTTATATATATTATGGTGGACAGAGGTGGACATTTTTTTATATTTCCATTTAAATTTTAGATTTATTTTCAATTTTCAATGAGTGAGGTGGCTCTCTGTTTAATATAACTACGAGGTCAATACGACCAAATTCTACAATCCAAGCTTTTAAACACAAAGAAAAAACCTCTCCAAACAGATTGCATGTCAAAGGTTTTCAATTTATAAACAATATCTATTAGTTTTCTGTACTTAAAGTTTGATGAAAAATGCAACAATTTTGACAGCACGTGTTTTTCAATTACATAACCTCTGTTTGCACTGTTATAACTTAACAGTGGCGAGTTCTGTTAAAATTTCTGGTATGCAACATTACAGTTTGGACATTTCCTGGTCGATTGCTGTTATCAAGAACGTATTTTAATAACTTTCAAAAATTGAATTTATTCCAAAATATCGGAAAAATTCCCCATAGTGGAGTGTATCAGGAAAATATACTTCGCATTTACTCCTGATGGACTCGTATGTCAAACATGGAGACGCAAGTTGCTATGCGGAAAACAAAAGAAAAACGCAATTACAATTTTCAGCACGAGGAAAGATAAGTTTAATTAAAGCAGTGGAGGCGCGACCATGTCTTTGACGAATCGCAAATAAGAATCATTTTTATAAAATATCCGAGAAAAGTGCATGGAAAAGTGTTGCTGGAGAAATAATTGAATAATAATTGGTGCAACCAACACAATCACTTCATCGTCCAAATTTATTTGATTTCTTTTCTAATTTTAGTTGACCTTTCAAATTTGGCGCTGTTTACAGGGCAAACTGATTTTTTAGAGTGACCATGTACGTTTTGGTAAATGTTTAAAAAATATGCCAGCTTTAGGTACAAATTTTCTTAATATTAGGTGCTTGGTCACACTGTTTTATTTATGTTCCACAAACACAAGAAATAATTGTCAAATTCCTGACAAGGAATTTTAAGTAGGGTTGCCATCCGTCCTGTAATTCCGGGACATGTCCCGCTTTTGCAGGTAATGTCCCGGTGTCCCGGCCCGACACGAAATTGTCCAGGTTTCGACGGGAAAGACGTTTTTTGAGAAAGGCTCCGCAGATAAGCTAGTACAGTTTTTTGCAGCAAACGTCAACCCGAGCTGTTACTCGGAAGTATTGAAAATAGCACAATACTTCTATTCCTCCGCACAATGCAAATTGCGAAAGGCTTTTTTCGTTAGTAAATACGCAGTGGTCTGACGAAAGAAATAGGGTACTGGTGGAGAATGTGAAGAACTTAATGATTGTTCAATTTAATTTTGTAGACATGAGTTTTTTGGACATTTATAAAGAATTGATGGACAAAAAGAATGGTAGTGTGTTGAAAAAAATAGGCAGTGCGGAGAAGTATAATAATAAGTAATGTAACATAATGATTATTGCTGTATACATATATGACTATTTTTATCACTTTTTATACCAAATAGTCATTTTTAGCAACTTAAAAAAAATCATAAAAAATACATGCGAAGAGATTTTTGAAAAAAAATTGTTTTTGTCTCTATTTGAATTGTTTTAAGTAACTGGTGGTGGTCAACCGTCCCGGAATGCCCTGAGACCCAGGTGGTCACCCTAATTTTAAGTTGCTTGTAAGATATCCAAACTAAATTCACAGAATGGTTCTTTCTAGCCAAATTTGACCCCGCTAAGTCTTCCCTTGATACCACAAAATCTGTCATTTTCCTGCCAAATCAGATTATTTCTTTCAAAGTCCCATTCCAGGAAAAGATTTATAATATTTGGCGACCGAAATTAACTTTTCGCTTTGTTCGCCAGCCCCGATCTTGCTGCGTTAGTCATTTTTGTGTTTGTTAAATTTGTTCATCAAGCTTACTCAAGAAAAACAAAAAGTATTTCTCATATCCGTGAGCGTAGTTAGACAGGAGTTGGCGAACTGAACGGGGCTTAAGCCCCTTGTATTTCATATGAAGAGGTAAAACTTACATGGAATATGAGGCCAGGCGCCGGAGTCAGCCGACGCACATGTACGTAAGATAAAATGTCCAGTAGATGTCCCTCTCGACTGGCCGCAAAACAAAGACTACAATAGAAGAGGGGTTTAGCTAAAGTAATATTTAAGTTCCAAAGAATAAACAACTTACCGTCCTGCAGCAAAAAGAGTACCATTAGCACTTCCAAATGTGCTGACAGTGACACTAAGTGGCATTAGCCAAGCAAGGGCTCCCAGAATACGATTGCCAAAGGTGACAGCGACTGCCTCGGATTCTATCATTTCTTGCTCCGACATAGCAGCAAGATATGAGATGTTGATCAGAGCATAGCACAAAGTAACCAATGGTATGCCAATCATAATAGAACGCGGCAAATTCTTGCTGGGATTCTTAATCTCCTCTGTAACATAGTTAAGGTTATTCCAACCATCGTAGGCCCAAAGGCCAGTATAAAATGCGGTCGCAATAGCGCCAATATTTGGCATCGGTCCATTAAATGCATTCGACAGGTGCTGCGTATTGCCCTGAAATAATTTCCAAGCTCCGCCACAAATAACGATTACCACTGCCACTAGTTTGGCCGCCGTGAATATATTTTGTACCGCCATACCTAAATTAACGCTATAGCAATTGACGAACAGAATCATGACTAAATAGAGAGTTAAAAAAACTGACAATAGATTAAATGTTTGGCTGAGATTTACTTAGAGTATACCTTACCGATAGCTACCAATGCAACCATTTTAACAACACCCCTGGGTGGATCACATTCCGTGACAAAAGCTTCCACGGCATACTGTGCAAATGATAAGCATATTATAGCCATTTGAGATGGCTTCAACACCAATGTCGATACCCATGAAAAAAGAAATGCCGGTGCTGGTCCATAGGCGTCCATAAAATAGGCCCATTCCGCTCCAGAAGAGGTATTCATTGTACCAAGTTCAGCATATGCCAGAGCGCCTAAAAACAAACATGCATAAGCCGAAATGGTTATTATTGAAAAAAGTAGTGCTAGTGAAAAATTATTTAATTGACATTAAATTTAAAAATTTTCGGTGGCATTAAGTAATGCCAATGAAAACCCATTTTAATTAGCATTGAAAATAATTTTTTTAAATAATAAAATATTGTAGAAAAATTTGGAAACTAGCTTTTCCGACATGTATGCTATAGATTTATACGATAGTTTTATCTAGTGTTTAGATAGATAGTGCGGAGACTCACACGCATATGGTCGCACGCTCGAACCCAGCTCAAACAAGATTTTATTTTTAATTTCAAATTTATTTTTATTAATATTTTTTTTTAGTTTTACGATATTTTGCAATTTGGTCAAAATCTGGTTACTATATCATATAGCTGCTATACGAACAATCGGGATCAGATTCACCTTTAGTATGGAAAACTTTTCTATTTTAGACCCCGTACTTAAAAAAAGTACAGGGGTCTATTGGGTTTGTTTTAACGAAAATGTGCGTAACAGGCAGAATGAGGCGGTGCAGACCCTATAAAGTATATATATTCTTGATCAGCATCAATAGCCAAGTCGATATAGCAATGTCCGTCTGTCCGTCTGTCCTGACGTCCTGCTGTCCTGACGTCTGTATGAACACCTAGATCTCGGAGACTATAAGAGCTAGGAACACCAATCTTGGTATGTATGTTCCTCTATATTGCAAGCAGATCAAGTTTGTTTCAGAATTTGGCCACGCCCTCTTTACCGCCCAAAAATCGAAATAGAAAATTTCATATTCATATTATAAGAGCAGTTTAAATGCTAGAGACACCAAAATTGATATGTAGGTTCCTCTATATTGCAAGCAGATCAAGTTTGTTTCAGAATTCGGCCACGCCCCCTTTACCGCCCAAAAATCGACATAGAAAATTTCATATCCATATTAAAAGAGCAGTTTAAATGCTAGAGACACCAAACTTGGTATGTAGGCTCGTCTATATTGCAAGCAGATCAACTTTGTTTTAAAATTTGGCCACGCCCCCTTTGTCGCCTACTAATCGAAAAAGAAAATTTCATATCCAAACTATAAGAACAACTTCAAGGCTAGGGACACCAAACTTAGTATGCAGATTCCTCTATATTGCAGGCATATCAAGTTTGTTTATTTTTTGGATCGGACCACTATATCATATAGCTGCCATAGGACCGATCGGGAGAAAATCAAGTCTTAGTATGAAAAACTTTTTTGTTTTATGAGATATCTTAACCAAACAAATACAATATGCATATAAATTGGTTTTCTATATTCTGTCCAAAGTTGGTTCAAATTGGACCACTATATCATATAGCAGCCATTGCACCGATCGGGCGAAAATCAAGTCTTAGTATAAAAAACTTTTTTGTTTTATAAGATATCTCAACAAAACTACTACAGTATGCATATAACTTGGTTTTATATATCCTGTCCAAAGTTGGTTCAAATCGGACAACTATATCATATAGCTGCCATTCGACCGATCGGGCGAAAATCAAGTCTTAGTATGAAAAACAATTTTGTTTTATGAGATATCTCAACAAAACTATTACAGTATGCATATAATTTGGTTTTATATATCCTGACCGAAGTTGGTTCAAATCGGACAACTATATCATATAGCTGTCATTGAAAATAGTAGTCGAAAATGTATTATAACTCTCTGCAACAGCATCAAGCGAGCAACATATTTTTTAATTTTAGTAGTCTTTTCTATTTCTATAGTAAGTACGGGGTCTCCGACAGTCGAGTATGCTTGGGTTGGCGAGCGAAGCGAGCACGGCGCGGAGCCCCCTAGTTTTATTTCAAATTGATGCAAATTCCGACGGGACATCGCGCACGGGACATTTTTTACCATCACTATTTTGATGTTTTTTGTTTACTTCGTATGAATTACATTTTAACTTTTTAAGTCACTAAGAAGCTTTATTAATAGCTTGTTTTCTTTGCATTTTCATTAATTTTTTGTTTCTAAAAGACAGATATTGTCAAAAAAAGTTAGTATAATACAATCTCTCCATTTTGGAAGTCAACTTTTGACAAAACAGGTAAAAAAATTCTGAACTGCGTTTTTTTTTATTCAAAGCTGCATTAATTGAGCGATGTTTAAGATATGATTCATTAAAATCTATGGAGTAACGTCAATATAATAATATTTTATATATAGGGATGTTTTTTTTTTTTTTTGTCGATTTTGATGACTTCCTTGTAAAGCGGCATGAACTTTAGTCTGCAAGTTTTTTTTTGTTTTTTAAGATGTCCTAACCAAGCTCTCAGGAAATCAAGTTGCTGTTGTCTTACCCATTATGACCAAAGTTGGTTCTAATCGGTCGACTAAATTATATAGCTGCCATAGGAACGAACGGTCGAAAATTAAGTGCTAGTAAGAAAAGTTCTGCTGTTTCTTCAGATTTATTAACCAATCTCAAAGATTGTGTAGCTGATAATGGGTTTTATATCCCTACCAAATTTGGTTCAAATCGATTCACTGTTCAATATAGCTGCCATAGGAACGATCGGTTGAAAATGCACCTTTAGTATGAAAAACTTTCTTATTTCTTAACATATTTCAACCAAACTCACAAAATGTTTATTTTTTGTTGTTTTATATATCTATATCAAAATTGGTTTAAATCTGTTTACTATATCATATAGCTGTCATAGAACCGATCGGTGTAAAATCAAGCTTAAGTATGAACAACTTTTTTGTTTTTTGAGATATTTTAACTTAGCTGGTAGAATATACATTTATGATGGTCTTATGCATTCTAACCGAAGTTGGTTTAAATCGGTCCACTATATCATACAGCTGCCATAGGACCGATCGCTAAAAAATCAAGTTTTAGTACAAAAAACTTTTTTATTTTTAGAGATATCGCAATCAATCTCATGATTTGGGTTTTTTAAAATGCCCTTTATATTCTTACCAAATAGGAACGATCGATACGAACGGTCGATAAACTACTTTTAGTATGAAAAACCTGTTTTGTTTTTTAAGTTATCTGTACCAAACTTTTAAGTTAAGAATCTGGTATCATTTTGTACAACCCTTAAAAATTTGGTTGGAATCGGACCACTATCACTGCGGACGGCAGTTCGCGCTAGTGCCAAAAGCAGCACGAAGGGTGCGAAAGGCGATTAGCAATCACTGCGGACGGCAGTTCGCGCTAGTGACGAACGCAGCACGAAGGGTGCGAAAGGCGACTAGCAATAAATACAGCTAATTTGGAAAATTTGCTATAACTGTCCGATATTTAAAAAAATATTTTATCAAAAATACGCGTCTATTGATGTCTTGGTCACCCAAATCCGACAACTAGCTTAAAAGATAATCAAATTTGAAATTTAATAGACCTTTCAAAATGAGATAAAAAGTCAGTTTTTCTGTTTGTTTGTTTGTTTGTTTGTATCAAAGCGCTAAGAATGCTTGCATGTAATGATGGGGATTTATTAATTTTCGAAAATCTAGAAATGTTTGTTCTACGACTTTTTTAATTTCCCAATAGTTTAGAGGGTAATCGCTATTTCCCGCTAAAATTTAAACCCCGCCGTTTCCGAACCGTAAAAGCTACAGATATGTCCCATATATCGTTAGAAAAGTATTAATAAAGGCTTTTAGGTGTACTATTAAATTTATGAATTTTGTCATAAAACATAAAGTTTTTTTACACTAAGACTTGATTTTCGCCCGATCAGTCCTATAGCAGCTTTATGATATAGTGATCCGATTTGAACCAACTTTGGACAGGATATATAAATACAAGTTATATGCATATTCTATTAGTTTTGTTGAGAAATATTATAAAACATAAAAATTTTTCATACTATGACTTGATTTTCGCCTGATCGGTTCTATGGCAGCTATATGATATAGTGGTCCGATTTGAACCAACTTTGGACAGGATATATAAAACCAAGTTATATGCTTATTCTTTTACTTCGGTTGAGATATCTCATAAAACAAACTATTGAAAGTGTACGCAGCAGGTGTACATAAAAGAAAGACAATACGTTTGGATCTATGCGTGGTTTAATTAGAAGTGAGTAAGTGTCTACATACGTTGTCTTAATCTAAATAAAAGAGGCGAGAATTAACAGAGGCTCTCGCTGTACATATTCATTATGTTAATAGGAGTTGCCAGATAGATCATATTAAGGTTACAATTCATATTTCAACACTTTTGCTTCAGCTTAATATTATCTTCATATTATTCAATTTAATCCAAGTGATTTTTCAAAGCCCAGATGCTTCTGCTTACATAAGCTTTTGGTTAATACATCGGCAACATTTTTCTGTGTGGATATATATTCAAGTTTTATCTGATTATTTTCTACTATATCTCTAATAAAATGGAATTTTATATCAATATGCTTAGTGCGTTTGTGGTGGATTGGATTTTTTGCAATATGATGCGAACTGATGTTGTCGCCGTAAATTGTCATCGGCTCCTGATTCGAGTATCCAATCTCTTGCAGCAACCTTTGTAGATATATTGCTTCTCTTGCGGCTGTTGATAAAGCCACATACTCTGCTTCGGTGCTGCTCATTGCGACAACGCTCTGCTTAGCTGAGGTCCACGAAAACGCACTACCAGCTAGGAAGAACACGTATCCAGAGTATGATTTTCTATCTAGCTTGTCGTTGGCCCAATCAGAATCGGTGAATCCTTTTACGGGCTCTCCAGACTTTTGGTATATGATGCACAGGTCCATTGTGCCGGATAGATAGCGCAGCACATGTTTGGCAGCAGTTTCATGCTCTACATGAGGATCAGTGTTTCTCTGAGACAGTTTGCTCACAGCATGCAAAATGTCAGGACGACTTAAAACTGCCAAGTACATAAGGGAACCCATTATTCTTTGATAACATGTTATATTTACCTTTACACATTTGTCATCTTTACAACCAACGTGAAAACCAGGATCAAGTGGCGTTGCGACTGAACGACAGTCTTGCATACCAAAATTGGTCAAGACGCTTTGAATGTACTTCTTTTGGCACAGCTTGATAGCGCCTTGCTTGCCTTCTCGTTGTATTTCCATGCCTAGGAAAAAACTGAGTTGACCTCCATCTTGCATTTCAAATGCGGATGCGATCTTTTGCTTAATCGCGCAGACGTTTTTCTCGCTTGGACAGATGATTATCAGGTCGTCGACGTAGACTGCTATATAGTTGAAGCTTTCTTGATGTTGCTTGATGTATAGACACGACTCGTAGCGACTTCTCTTGAATCCCATGTCAGCCAGGACCTCGTTCAATGTGCCATTCCAGACACGCCCAGACTGCTTCAGTCCATAGATTGCCCTTTGAAGTTTGAGGACTTTATGTGGATTCTTCTCATCAACAAACTTCTGTGGCTGCTTCATATAAACTATTTCTTTGAGGTTGCCGTTCAGGTATGCATTTGAGATGTCCACCTGATGCATGTGAAGTTGTTTCTCAGCAGCGATTGCAAACAGCATTCGGAGTGTCTCATACCGTATTACTGGAGAATACGTCTCCCAGTAGTTGACGCCGAACTGTTGGCCGCACCCTTGGGCGACAAGTCTTGATTTAAACCTCTCAATCTCGCCATGTTTGTTGCGTTTGATTCTGAAAACCCACTTGGAGCCTATCGCCTTTTGTCCAGGCGGAAGGTTAACTAGAGTCCACGTATCATTTGACACGAGTGCATCAAACTCCTTCTGCATCGATTTCTGCCAGTCTTCTGCATTTTTGCCATTTAATGCGTCTGCTACGGTTTGTGGGGTCTCAATATCATCACAACAGCTTACACTGTTGAGAACGTGGTGCTGCTTCTTGGGTCTGCCAGGTTGACCAGTACGAATGATTTTAGGTCTTCCTGGACCACGTCTTGCTGGGGTGTCATCTTCTTGTGAATTACTGCTCAGCTCTGGGTCACTTGCGTTAAGAAAATCTTCCTCCTCCTCATCATCGCTGTAGTCAATGTTGATGTTGCCTTCACCTTCGTTTTCGGGCTCAGCTTCACTTGGTGCCTGTTCAGCTTCATTTGGTACCTGCACCTCAGAGTCTGCCTTTGACTCAAAGCGTATGATGATTGTGTTAAAATTGTCGTTCATGTCATCAGTTTGGTGATTTTCATTTTCTTCTTTGACAAACTCACACTCCACAAACTTGACATCACGACGCTCCACAATTGTTCGCTTTTCTTGGTCGTATAAGCGGTATGCTTTTGCTGCAAAAGAGTAACCAACAAAGATGTACTCTTTACCTTTTGCTTCAAATTTGCCCCTTTTGGTTTTGTCCAGTGCAAAGGTGCGTGATCCAAAAATTTTAAGGTGCTTTACAGATGGCTTGCGATTATTCCAGGCCTCGAAAGGGGTGCGTCCATCTACCGCTCTTGTTGGACATCTATTTCGCAAATAGGCTGCAGTTTGCACGGCTTCGGCCCACAAATATTCTTTAAGATTGGCGTGAATTAACATGCTTTTAGCCATTTCGACGATTGTACGATTTGCTCGTTCCGCAACGCCGTTTTGCTGGGGCGTGTAAGGAACCGTCAACTCTCTCTTTATGCCGCACTTATTTAAAAAATTTATAAATTCATTGTTGACGTACTCCGTACCGTTATCGCTTCGCAATGTTTTGATTGATTTTCCAGTTTGGCACTCTACATAATTTTTAAACATTTTAAATTTCTCAAAAACTTCATTTTTGGCGCGCATAAAATATACATGAATTTTTCGCGAGTAATCGTCTATGAATGTAACGAAATATCGGTTACCGGCTAAGCTTTTAATGTTCATAGGTCCGCATACATCTGTATGTACCAATTCGAGGACACTTGTTGTGACACGATCTGATTTTTGTGGGAAAGGTAACGCGCATATTTTCGCTTTGTTGCAAGTGTCGCAATTTATGCCTTTGGGTATGCCTTTAATATTCATTCCAACCACTTGTTCTTTCTCACAAAGATTCTTTAAGTTTTGAATGTTTAAATGCCCGTACCGATTATGCCATTTTTCAGCAAGAGATATATTTGTTATCAAATGCACTGAATCTCTTGATTTTTCCATATCAAACAAGTACAAATTGTTTTCTTGCTCTGCGCGCAACATAACATTTCCTTGTTTATTTCGCACTACCGCATTAGTGTTTCCGAATGTTGTAAAATTTCCGTACTCAGCTGCTTTACTAACTGACAAAAAATTCATATGCAAATCCGGTACATACAAAACGTTTCGCAATTCGATATTAACATTGTTTGCTTTGAACTTCACTGTTCCGGTACCTGAGGATTCAATATACTTTTCCGCTGCTAGCATAATTGTTGCGTTTTCTTGATTTAAAGTTTCAAACAAATTTTTATCACAACACATATGCGATGTTGCTCCGCTGACAATGCACCAAAAATTTGTTTGCTGTGTAGAAACGCAACTGTGCATTAAACAGTTTGATTTTTCTTTCTTTGCGTTCTCATTCTTACTATTTTTCTTACTTTTACACTCAGATGAGCGATGCCCAGGCTTATCACAATTATAACACTACCCCTGAAATGTGCGATGCTCGTTCGCTTTCTTGCCGTCACTTTTTCTCTCTTTTCGCCTGTCGCCGTTATTCTCCGAAAACTTTTGATCACCGTTACTTTGTGTGCGAGCGTACACAGCCTGTACTGTACGTTCACGATCGTCTTTTTCCTCTTTACGTGCTCCTTCTTCAAGAATTTTTGCTTTTACCGTTTCGAACGATGGGAGTTCGTCGCGTGTTTCTATCGCCACGACGAAATTATCCCAAGCAGTGGGCAAACTTGACAATAGCATTATAACTTTCAACTCTTCATTGAGCTCGATATTTAGTTCGGCTAACTTTTCTGTAATTTGTACGAAAGAATTCACATATTGTGCCACGTTATCCCCGATTTGCATATTTTGGCGCAAAAGTTTTTGGTATAGCTGCACTTTTCGCACTGGTCCAACTGACACATGTACGTTGCGTAATTTTTGCCATGCTTGCCGCGCTGTCGTGCACGACTTAATGTGCATCAATTGAGTTGGTTTCACATTTAATATAATGTATGCTAATGCCTTTTGATCGAGTCTATCCCAAAAGGCGACTTCTTGTTCACTTTCTGGCCTTTCTAGCTTGCCACATACCACTTCCCACAATTCAGTTGTGATAAGGACGCTACGTATAGACATGCACCACACATCGTAATTGTCTTCACTTAGTTTTTCAATTTGCAGAGACACACTCATTTTGCTTAATCGCCTCACGTCACTTTCTCACTGGTGCACGACTTATTGCAACTTGATCAAGATGAGTTTATAGAAAAACCTTTTTATTTTTTATGTACACGGCCGATCTTTGATCTGGGCCCATAACCTATTGAAAGTGTACGCAGCAGGTGTACATAAAAGAAAGACAATACGTTTGGATCTATGCGTGGTTTAATTAGAAGTGAGTAAGTGTCTACATACGTTGTCTTAATCTAAAAAAAAGAGGCGAGAATTAACAGAGGCTCTCGCTGTACATATTCATTATGTTAATAGGAGTTGCCAGATAGATCATATTAAGGTTACAATTCATATTTCAACACAAACAAGTGGGGAAGGCTATAGTCAAGATCCCGACCATAGGATACCCGTTACTTATTTCAATACATTAGCGATTCAATCCTAATGTCAATTTGCGTTGCCAGAACTAGTTGAGAATTATAAGCATTCTAATAAGGTTTAACAATACAAAAACTATTGCATACTCTAGGGGGCATCTGTTGCTTCAACAACTTACGCACGCAATAACTGCTGTTCTAATTGTCCGATCTTGTTGCGATTCAGTGGGATAATAGATAATAATAACAGATATCGGTTTTTACCAAAAAATACGTATTATATGAAAAATTGTGGGTGAGGTGGTTTTTCGCGATTTGCGGGGGCGGAGGGGGGCATGGCTTAAACTTCAAACAAACTTGATCTGCGTGAGGTATATGGAAATCTGTGTGCCAAATTTGGTTACTCTATCTCTTATAGTCTCTGAGATCCGTGTGTTTCTACAGACGGACAACAGGTTTTTCGCGAATTACGGGCGTGGAAGGAGGCGGGTCCTATACTTATTTTTTATAATTAACGGGTATAAAAAGTTTGAACCAACTTTCTATTAGCTCGTTAAAATCTTCTTTCATTCCTGGACCAGACAACATTCCTAGTTGTCTACTTAAGGTATGCTGTTCTTCTTTAGCTGCTCCGTTGCATACGCTTTTGAATCTATCCCTTGAAACTTCAATCTTTCCATATCTTTGGAAAGAATCTTATATCATTCCCCTCCACAAAAAAAGGTGGTAAGTCTGATATTTCTACAGTCTGATATTTCTACTACAGAAGCATTGCAAAGCTATCAGCCATTCCTAAATTATTTGAGAAAATCCTGGCTTCTTCTTCGAAGCATCTCTGTAAATCTATAATTTCCCCTGCACAACACTGTTTTATTAAGGGACGGTCTACTACGACCAGCTTGCTTGAATTTACCTTATTGGTAAATGATTTCATACATTTTTTCATACACGGATCCCATGATTAATAATCGTCTGCAAGACGATTTGAACACCATGCATCTATGGTGCTCGGCCAATAAGTTGCATCTCGTTCTAGGCCCTACTTAGGTTCTTATACGATTGACAATACCTCTTTGCAACGTATAAAAACCGTAAAGGAACTTGGAGTTTTATTTGACTGCAAATTATGCTTCAATTTGCACATCTTCATTATAGTTAATGATGCCAAAGGAGTACTTGGTTTCATCACTAAGCTTCTTTACGTCTTTTTAGTTCGTCCCATCCTTGAATACTGCTCGTGCTTTGGAGCCCGCAGTATCAAATAAATCAGAACCGAATTAAATCAGTTCAAAAGCAATTCTTGCTTTTCGCCTTACGTGGTTTTAACTGGGATCCCAACCTTCGTTTACCACCGTACTGCCATAGGCTTCGTCTTCTTAACCTTCCATTTTTAATTAATCGTAGGAAAACTCTTGTTGTTCTTCTTTATAAATTTATTATTAACGAGATCGATTCTAGTTCCCTTCTGGGCCGCTTTTCAGATTTTCGGTCCCCCGTCTACTAGGAATTACAGGCCTTTATTTTTATCGACATGCACAACTGATTACGCTTCGTTTCGTGTTTTATGCACCTTATATTGTATAATAGCCTCTTTCACATTTTATACTCAGTACTCTTTCTCCCCCTCCCTTCAATAAAATTCGCACTTTTTCAGTATTTTTCGTTAAATCCCTGACCTAACTAATACTAATAACCTGTTATATTACATTTAAATATCCAAATATTAATACTATTACTAATAACAACACTAATCTTTATTGATTTGATTGGGTTTTTCTGGGTTTTCCCCAATCCTTGCAACAAATGTTGGATCATTTTTATTTTTTGCTTACCCCAGATCTAATTCTAATTTTTCTTTACAGTTCATTATTTATATTTAATATTAATTTTAATTTTAATATTTAATAATTTTTTCCTTGCCGACTGCTTTTAGTCGTGCATAAATATATATAATAAATAAAAAAAAATATATAAGACTAACTTAAATGAATATTTTATAAGTTTGTTTGAGATATCTCATAAAACATAAAATTTGTTCATACTAAAACTTGATTTTCGCGCGATCGGTCCTATGGCAGCTATATGATATAGTAGTTTAATTTCAACCAAACTTGGTCCAGATTTATAAAACTAATTTAAATGCATATTTTATCAGTTTAATAATCACAATAATAATAATATTTTTATATTAATCTTCATTTCGTTCGTCACAAAATGGGATATCAGAAATTTTGGGGCTAGAATATGCTTTCGTCACTAGACTTTTACCTCGTGTAGAGGTATTTTTTGTGTGATATCAGAAATTTTTGCAATTGCTTTTGACATTGTAACTTTATCATTAATGCAGTCAGATAGTTAAATATTTAAATAATTTTATTTGTATATATTTTAAATAAATTTTTATTTTAAGGCCTGTCTCCAGCACACTTAAAATCCCTATCAGGAAATTGCTTTTTATTTTTTGAATTTGTGGATCATAACTATAACAGTATGATGATAACAGCTTTGATAAATAAAAATTTTGACTTAAATTAAAAATGAAAACAATTGAACTCTGGCGATGAAGTAATTGTATTGGTGGCGCCAATTACTACTTATTATTTATTATTATCCAAATGATTTCGATCTGTTATATGCGAAATTAAGCGTTCTTGTCCTCGCGTTAAAATTGATATCCCTTTTTTGCGTTCTGCGCAAATTTAGTCCTTTTATGAGTCTCACTCTATCAGGAATAAATGAGGGGCATATATTCCTTTAGTACTTTAGTACAAAAATTTACAGATACGCCTAAAAGCCATTAGAAATACCTTTCCAACGATATATGGTACATATCTGTAGCGGGTGTTTCAATTTTGGCGGTAATTAGCGTTTTCCCGCTAAACTATCAAAGTTTTTGCATTTTTGTCTTGAATTTTGTCATATATTATCATTTCGGACATAAAGCCCAAATCTTAATTTGAGTATTATATTCGAAATGAAAATGGACATGGCGCAAAAACTTTTTTGCGCGTTAAGTCTTTGGGCGTAATAACATGCCACCTTCAAGACTATTTCTGCTATAAAAGGTGCTTATGCCGATTTTCATGCCACAAAATGAAGTGGCGGAATCTATGGACAAAAACACTATTGAAGCTGCGGCCCGAGCTTTAAAATAAACTTACCCAGAGGATTTAGCTCAAGATTAATTATGTGAGGTAATTGGATTGTTAAATAAAATAATTCTATTGATGAAATCGAGCACCACGGGCTTCGGGAAAATCGTGCGGTCCCGGGTCTCAGCAAAAGGCCCGATGTCCGGTAAGCCCGATATGGCGCAAAAGGCACGATTTCACGCTTACTTTATATAGAGTGAGAAAAATATTTCTGTAACAATTCACTGTTAATAATCATTTATGAATCTCATTTACCTACACATATCGATATGTTTATCAAGCTTTACTATTGCTATATTAGCAAGGAACAATTTTTTTTACAGAAAAAGAAGTAAATTAAAACTTTAGTAGATTTTGGAAAAAATTAAGGAATTTAAAAATTTATTTTGTTAATAATTTTGGTCAGGGCTCGGGCCGGACCTTTTTAATAATTGTTTGCCCCTTAAAATTTTCGTTCGTTCTGCCTTCATCTGTGGCATCTAAAAAATGGGCGTTTAGCAAACTAGCTCTAATAAAAAATAAATTGAGGACTACGATGAGTAAAAACAGGCCAAATAATTTAATGACTATATCCACAGAGAACGGGAAAGCCAAGCCAATTAGCTACACGAAGATCTTTAAAGAATTAAGTGTCATAAGGGTCAGAAATCCATTATTTAAAATGGCTAAAAATTTTAGTGTATACATTTTTAATAAATTGGTAAGTTGCTCATTAGTGGGTGAATGCGAACCCAAAAGTCTTTTGTACTTACCCAAGAGTGAAAGCAGTCCACAGGCAAGCCAGATTATGAAGCTTACTCCAACGGAACCGGTGCGAACCAGTAAACCGGATGGTGAAACAAATATTCCAGACCCTAAAAAAAACATGAAAAAATTTTAACTTTCTCAAATCTATAACACATCACTCAATAAGTCCCGGGCCTTACATATTACCCAAACAAAACCAACTTTTTTGGATAGATTTCGATCACGAAAAAAAATTTTGTTTATTATGGTGAGATTTTTTTTTTTTTTGTTTAATTTTGTAAGATTTGGCTTTTTGTTCCTACTTTTTTTCAGAGGTGCGCCCACTTTGGAAAAATAATGACCTATGCGGAAAGCTTAAAAATAAAACACAAACAGCAAAAAAAAAAATGTGTGGGGATTGAAATAGTTTATTTTAAAAATCTTTAAAGTTTGCATAGAAAATTGCTAATTTTTGCTGCGGCTATTTTTTTTTTTTTTTTGTTAATTTTGCCTGCTGGACTTGATCCCCCTTTTTCAACATACCCCAGGGAACTCAAGATCTGGATCGACATAGTTTTTCGAGTGGTTAACTGTTTGTCGGTTGAATCCTTCTTCCTCCAAACCATCATATGCCTTCCAACAATTTTTTTTTCACATAGTAGGACGACTACTTGATATACTCCAGTCTATGTATACTTCTCGGAGAAAGCTTCTCCAGTACAGTTCCGATTCGGAATCATTTTACATAAATAGTGTTGGAAAACGGCTCAAAAGAGTAAAAAGTTCCACAAAGAAACAACAAAAAGTTAATTTTTTATGGAAATTAAAAAGATTTGAGAAAAAAACTATTTGAGTTCATGATAAATCACCCCTTAATTTTCGGTTTTTTTTAAGCTTTCGACTTAGTTCAGAATTTTTCCCCCTACTTTTGTCATCATTACTCAAAAATGACAAGCCCGATTTTCAATGGATTTACTTTTTTTTGAAAGCCAATGAATATATCTATATATATATTTGAACCAAATTTGGTAGGGACCCATTATCAGTTATTCAACCTGTGAGATTGGTTGATATATCTCAAGAAACAACATAACTTTTCATACTAGAGGCTGATTCTAATCCGATCCCTTCTATTACAGCTATATGATATAGTAATCCGATTTGAACCAAATGTGGTCAAAATGCGTAAGACAACGGCAAATTAATTTTGCTGTGAGCTTGGTTAAAATATCTCAAAAATCAAAAAAAAATTTGCATACTTAAGGTCATGCCGCTCCACAAGGAAGTCATTAAAGTCGACAAAAACATGCCTAGACACAAAAAAATATAATATTGCCATAGACTTAATAATAATGAATCATATCTTAAATATTGTTCGACTTTTCCTAGAATATTAAAGTAAAAAAGGTAAAAGAAAGGTTAACAAAAATAATAATTTTCTTAGTTCAATAATTTTTGTCTCTTAAACTACTGGTTTAAATCTTGAACTTTGTATACATGAATTATAGATGTATTCATTGGCTTTCAGAAATAATCGGGTTTGTCATTCTCGAGTAATGATGTCGTGTGAGCGTACCTCTAAAATAAACTTGGAGAAAAAGGCAGACTTTTAAAAATTAAAAAAAAAAATCTCACCATTGACAAACAAAACAAGGGGGCTCCGCCCCCTGCTCGCTTCGCTAACCTACCCCCGGATCGCTTCGCTCGCGGTGAGGTGCGGCTACAGTCGAGCACGCTCGACAGTAGGATACCCTGAGCCCAGGTACTCTTTTATAAAAGTTGATTTTCGACCAATTGTTCCTATGGCAGCTATATGATATATGGAACCGATTTGAGCCAAATCTGGTCAGAATGTATAAAACAAACATAAATGCATATTCTATCAGTTTGGTTAAGATATCTCAAAACACAAAAAAAATTTTCTTACTAAGACGTATTTTTCGATTGAGCGTCTCTATATCAGCGTAGATGCATATTCTATCAGTTTGGTTACGATATCTCAAAAAACTTTTTCATGCTAAAACTTGATTTTCGGCTAAGCGTCTCTATGACAGCTATATGATATAGTGGGCCGACTTGGAACAAATTTGGTCAGGATGTATCATACCACCCCAAATGTATATCGTGTGAGATTGGTTGAGATATCTCAAAAGTCGAGGAAGCTTTTCATACTAAAACTTCATTTTCGATGTATCGTTCCTATGGCAGCTATATGATATAGTTGTCCGATCCAAAAATAAAAACAAACTTGATCTGCGTACGGTATCCAGGAACCTACATACCAATTTTAAAGTCTCTAGCTCTTATGGTTTCTGAGATCGACGCGTTGAAACAGACGGACAGACATGGCTCAATCGACTCGGCTGTTGATCCTGATCAAGAATATATATACTTTTGGGGGTCTGCCACGCCCCCTTCTGCCTATTACTTACATTCTGCCAAATGCATTATATCCTTTATTGCCCATTTTCAATGGGCACAGGGTATAAAAATGTTTTTCGTAATATGGAGCCCCAAACCTATGCAAAATAGTGGGTTTGGTTCGTGTAATTCGTTGGCTGCTGCCTAGTTTAAATACTGCCAATAATAAAAAAAAATCCAGGGACTGAAAATAATGATTATTGTTCAAAATAGCATCATAAAAAATCAACCATAAGGAGAAGTTAAATTTTTGTTTTGAATGTACCAAAATTGTTGTTATTTCAATATCTCTGCAAACAGCGAATAAAGTTTTATTTGATTTATAAAAGAAAAAAATCAATATTAATGGTTATTTAAAGACTTGATTTTATAAATCATATTTAATAATTGTTTGTGGTTAAAAAAATTTCAAATAATTATTCATTTTTTATTTTTATTTTAATAATCTTTTATAAGAGTCTTTGAAATTCTTTTTAGATAAAAGTCTTTAAAGACTTTGAAGACTTTTATTTTGATAAATAAAATAAAAGTCTTTAAAGACTTACGATTTGAAAACTTTTAAATAAAAGTCTTTGTCAATATCTCCGCTTATACTCAAGATAAAAATTTCAAAATTACAACACCAGTAAAACCTATGACTTTCAATTTATCCTCTACCGACTAACTACGCTCTTTTTCGGCGCACAGCGGGGTAAATTCTTATTTTTGTTGTTGCAAGAATTATAATCTCCAAAAAAGAAATATCAAAGTGTTATATTGGCGGTAGAAGGCGTAAGTTAGTTATCTGCACCGTTTAAGTCACAAAGCAATTAGCTAACTAATTTACTAAGGTTTGTTTTAAAATATGTTTATTTTGTTAGTTTTTTTTTTAATTGTAAAAACAATATTTTCTGTTTTTTCAACTACTTTAGTACTTTTTTTTACAATGTGTTAGGAAATAATTTTTCAATGTTTGGTGTAGATAAAACAGAACCAAGAGGGTTATTTTGAAATTTTTATCTTAATAATAAGCGGAGATATTCCCAAAGACTTTTTTTCAAAAGTTTTCATATGGTAAAAGTCTTTAAAGATTTTTATTTTATTTCTCAAAAATAAAAGTCTTTTGAGACTTTCAAAATTTAAAATTCAGAGAAAAAAATCTTTACAGATTTTATTTATTTTTATTTATTCATCAAAAAAGACTTAAAAGACTCATAAAAGACTAATAAAATAAAAATCAAAAATAATGATTAATTTTAATTTTAATTTTTTTTTAAATAAAAGTATCGATTAATTTGAATTTATAAAATAAAAGTCTTAAAATAATCATTAAAAGTGATTTTTTTGGATATTCCTCATAACAGTTATGGTCCTTGAAAAAATTCATATTTTTCCCGAAAGTTTCACCCTTTTTAAGATCTGTTTCTAAATTTGAGCTTAATTGGATTACACTAGGCAACAGCCAAAAAATTACACGAACCAAACCCACTTTTTTGGATAGATTTGGGGCCAAAAACGACGAAAAACATTTTTTTTTTTTTTTTTTTTTTTGGTGAGATTTTTTTTCCAGAATTTTTTGAAATTTGGCTTTTTTTCCGTACTTTTTTTCAGAGGTGCGCCCAGTTTTTTCATCATTACTCGAGAACGCCAAACGATTTTCAAAAACTTTACTTTTCCTGAAAGCCATCGAATATATCTATAATTCATTAATACAAAATTTTGGATTTAAACTTATAGTTTAAGAGATATCAATTTTTGAATTAAGAAAATTATGATTTTTTTTAAGCTTTTTTTTTAGCTTTTTTTACTTTAAAATTCGAGGAAAAGTCGAAAATTTATTACATTTTGTCTTTAATTTTATTTGCATAGCTGCATTAATTACGCGTCGTTAAAGATAAGTCTTATCAAAATCTGTGAAGAGACGGCGATATAATATTTTTTTGTCTAGGCAAGTTTTTGTCGACTTTTTTGACTTTCTTGTAGAGTGGCAAAACCTTTAGTATGACATTTTTTTGTGATTTTTAAGATATCTTCACCAATCTTACACAATATCAATTTGTTATTATTTTACACATTTTGACCAACTTTGGTTCAAATCGGTCTACTATATCATATAGCTGTCATAGGAACGATCGTTCGAAAATCAAGGTTTAGTATGAAAAAGTTTTTTGTTTTTTAAGATATTTTAACCAATCTGACAGAATATGCATTTAAGATGGTCATCTGAACTATTAAATTTGTTTATATATATATAGCTATATTAATCACCAATCGTTGCGTATGTTTACCGTTAAAATCTATGAAAGGACGGCTAAGTTATTAGTATATTAACAATGAAACAATTTTTACGCAAAGGTAGATTTTCGAATGATCGGTCCCATGGAAGCTATATGTTATAGTGATCCGATTCCAACCGAATTTGGACAGGTTGTATAAGGCAAAAGAAGGCTTATACCTTGTAACTTTGGTACAGATAACTTAAATACAAAAAAGTTTTTCATACTAAAGGTTGCTTATCGACCGTTCGTATCGATTGTTCCTATGGCAGCTATATAATATAGTGGTCCGATTTCTACCAAATTTGGATAGGGTGTAATGGGCAATTAAATTTACCCAATTTATGAGTTTGATAAAGATTTATCCAAAAACAAAAAAGTTTTTCATACTAAAACTTTATCCTATGACAGCTATATGATATAGTGGACCGATTTCAACCAACTTTGGTCAGGATGCATAAGACCAACTTATATGCATATTCTATCAGTTTAGTTAAGATATCTCAAAAAACACAAAAGTTTTTCATACTAAAACTTGTTTTTAGACCGATCGGTCCTATGGCAGCTGTATGATATAGTAGACAGATTCGAACCAAAATAAATAAAGATGTAAAGGACAACAAAGAGTACACAATTTGTGAGTTCGATTAAAATATCTTAGAAAATAAAAAAGTTTTTCATACTAAAGGTGAATTTTCGACTGATCGTTCCTATGGCAGCTATATTGAATAGTGATCCGATTTGAACCAAATTTGGTAGGGATTTATACCACATTACTAAATACATAACCAGCAAGATTGGATGATATATCTCAGAAAACAAAAAACTTTTTCATACTAACCCTTGTATTTCTAACGATCGTTCCTATGGCAGCTATATGATATAGTAATCCGATTCAGACCAAATTTGGTCAGGGTGTATGAGACAGCCCCAAATACACTATCTGTGAGTTTAGTTAAGATATCTTAAGAAACAAAAAAGTTTTTCATACTAAATGTCATGCCGCTCTACAAGGAAGTCATAAAATTCGACAAAAACATGCCTAGACAACAAATAATACATCGCCGTCTCTCCACAGATTTTGATAAGTCATATCATAAACGACGCGGAATTAATGCAGCTATGCAAATGTATTACATTTTTTTCGACTTTTCATCGAATCATAATTTTCTTAATTCAAAAATTGATATCTCTTAAACTATAAGTTTAAATCCAAAATTTTGTATTAATTATAGATATATTCGATGGCTTTCAGGAAAAGTAAAGTTTTTGAAAATCGTTTGGCGTTCTCGAGTAATGATGAAAAAACTGGGCGCACCTCTGAAAAAAAGTACGGAAAAAAAAGCAAAATTTCAAAAAATTCTGGAAAAAAAATCTCACCAAAAAAAAAAAAAAAATGTTTTTCGTCATTTGGAGCCCCAAATCTATCCAAAAAAGTGGGTTTGGTTCGTGTAATAGACAAAAAGTTGAAAATTGTTGCCTAGTGTTATTTGTTTTCAATAACTGTCACTTAATAAAAGTTCCTTTATAAAATTTTCCAGCAACGAAAAAATCAGAATTGTCTCTCATTGGCAAATCTTTTATTTATGAAAAAAAAACTTTTGAGCCCAAAAATTTGAATAATTAGTTTTATTCAGATTTTGGTCTGTTAAAACGACGGTTTTTGGTGCAATGATGAGGTTAAGCGTGGACTAAAAAAACACAAATGATAACTCTCTATTCGTCCAAATTCGGCAGTTGTTCAGGTAAAATTAACATGAGGGAGGTAGGTAAGGATCTAAAGGTTTCAGATAAAAGAATTTTCAAAATCTAGCATGAATATTAGCCTATGAGAAAGCTGTTCTCAACATGGGTGCCGCGTTTGTCCAAAATAGGTCAAAGTTGCCTAAAACAGGTAAATTTTCATAGTAAAGAGATTTTCCCAAAATGACAGAGAAGCGATGGAGTCCGGGTATAATCTTAGAAAAATATAACATTGATGAGTAAAATTAAATTTTGAATAAAAGTTGCTGTTTTATTAGTTAGGCCCGGGACTTATTGACTGATGTGTTTTATCTAAAGTTATTTGTCCTGTACATTCATTAATTTATTCACTCATCCATATATCATTGAACAGGCCAAACTGCTCAAGATACATATTTGAAATTTTGGGAACACAAAGCTTTGACAATTTCATCGAGAGATTAGGCGATGTTTTGGAAAAATCGATTTGCAAGTGCGTTTACCACTTAATTACAATAACTTAAAAAGGATTTCATTTTATAATAAAAAAATTTTTTTAGACTGTTGGTAATAAATACATCTAATCCATTGCAAATGCTTAAAATCTCTCAAAAGTAAAGTAGTTTTTTTTTCTTACACATGACATGTGATTTTTTGTGCGTTAAATTCCATCTTTTAAAATGTGAGTTTTTTTTAATTAAATCCACTCGAAAAATAACCGATTAATTTAACTAATTCGTTTTTTTCTGTGAATGATACGTTTAATTACTAAACAAATTAAATAGCATATTTGTGAAAATATTGAAATAAAGCATTTTAACACAAAATAACTTTTTGATTTTTTTTTAAATATTGTCACATTATAGGTAAACGAAATCTTCTACACAGTTTCTGAGCTCATTTTTGAATTCAGAGGCCCAGTGAAAATTATTTGACTTATTTCTGTTCATTATCTTAGAAGATAGTCTTATGGTGCATTTACACTAGTTGACGCAGCGTCAATTCGAGCAAAGTTAACCATTGGCAACCACGGTCAACGCATTATTTGCGCTTAGAATAGTTGACATAGTTGATCAAAAAACATGCTCGTCAACGACTTTTCCAGTTGGTCAACGCAAGGGCTAGCAACGGGTTGGCGATGAAGTTGACAGCTGTTTTAACTAGTTGACAACAATATTTGTTGCCGTATATTCTATATTTCTATATTTTTGCTCATTTTCTTAAAAAAAAAAAACTAGGCTATGTATGTAAAATATCTTTCTGCAACAAAAATTAATCAAAATGCAAAGAAAACATTTTAATTTAAATAATAAAGCTAGTTTATGACTATAGAAATTTTAATATATTTCATAAAAAGAAAAAAAACATGAAATAAATCGTACGTTAGTGACAATACGTTAGTGACCGGTACCTTATTCAATTAAAAAAAAAACCAACAGAGATAATTTCTTGTGTTAATACACGATAGAATGCTACAATATTCATCTTTAACAGAAATTAATCGATTTAGAATATTCCGTTCCAATTCGCAGTCGACTTCTATTTGGCTTACGTTAGTTACCACATGTTTATTGATATTATTATGGAAACTAAAACTTGATGAATCCTATCTTTTACACTATACATAGAACTAACAAAATGCTATAGAATAGCAAAAAAAAAGTTGGAGAAAATTTTCGTTTTCTATCTTTTTTTAACATTAAAAGCGTGCGAACGTACGTAAGTGACCCGTGAAAATGCCCATATATAATATATATACAATTAATAATGTACTTGTGAATTAGTTTTATTTAAGTTATAACCAGAAAAAATATTAAGCAAACAACATTGATGCCCAAATCAATGGGTTGCCACCTTTGATGTGTACAATAAGTTTGTTAACTCATAACAAAAGAATGGACATGATGTCAATTTGAATTGTCATTGTCAACGTGGTCAATTTGAATTCAACTGTTGACATCAAGCGTTTACACTCACAATGTCAACAGGCGTTTTTCGTATTGTCAATTTGCAGTCAACGCAACAGTTGACTGAGTTGACCGCTGTTTACACTAGGATTGACTACGTTGGCATCAAAATTGACGTGTTTGCCAACTAGTGTAAAGGCACCATTAGAGGGTTAAATTCGAAGTCAAATTTCGCATTAATTTTCAATTTATATATAGTAGTGTTTGGTCAGGCGATGGTCCCAGTGAATATGTGGCGCTAAAGATGGTGTTATAGACTTAGGCGCAAGGTTTCCGCGGTTCGAATCGCAGACCAGGCAAAGTTTTATTTTTATTTTATTGAAATTTTTTTGACTCAACGTTATTTGATAATATTCGATTTATTTTTAAATATAAGTACACTTCGTGTGTATTCGACAAAGTATTAATGGCGACTTAAAACTTAACATTAACATAACAAAGTTCTTCTTTACATACAGGCATGTATGCTGTTACATATACGTTGTTTTAATTCATACATTCAACACTCCTTCTCAACGTACTATGTAACTATAGATCATAAACAAATTTACAGGTTAATTTAAACCTAACAATCGAATACATTTTTCATGTTTAACTCTTACGAGATTTTTAGTTAACACATCAGATATCATACTTTCAGTGGGCACGTAACTAATTTCGATTACATTATTCTTATACATTTCTCGCACATGATGATATTTGATGTCGATATGCTTACTGCGGGCATGAAATGTAGAATTCTTTACAAGGCACTGAGCGCTTTGATTGTCACTGTACATCATCATTGCTGTCGTCTTGCCAAAGCCCATCTCCTCAACCAGCTTGTTGATATATGCGGCCTCCTTAGCAGCCGATGATAGAGCCACGTATTCGGCTTCTGTGCTGCTTAGTGCGACGATGCTCTGCTTCTTCGATTCCCATGTAAACGCAGCACCTGCTGCAAAGAAAGCCCATCCACTAAAGGACTTGCGGTCACTACTGTCGCCTGCCCAATCTGCATCCACATAGCAATAGATTGACTTGCCGGTTCGCTCGTAGTGCATGCTCAAGTCAGCAGTACCCTTTACATAGCGTAGCACACGCTTCGCACCTGCTTCGCACCTGCTTCGTGCTCCTGATGTGGATCAGAGTTTCTCTGCGCGAGTTTGGAGACAGAGTGCAGAATATCGGGACGAGTTGTTATGGCCAAGTACATCAGTCAGCCAATCAAAGACTGATACTTGACTTGATTCACCTTTTGACATCCTTCAGTCTCGCACTTTACTTGAAATCCTGCTTCTAGCGGTACAACATTTGGCTTACAGTTCTCCATGCCGTACTGGTGCAACAGATCCTGAATGTATTGCTTGTGGCCAACTGTTATGCCACCAGTCTCTCCTTTTCGGTCGATCTCCATTCCCAAGAAATGTTTCAAGTTGCCTCCATCAACCACATCAAACTGATCGGATATTAGTCCCTTAATTCTGTTCAGGTCATCTTTTCTTTTGCTGGCCAGTATCAGGTCATCAACATACACAACGATTATGTTGAACTGCTGCTCATCTTGAAGTGTGTACACGCAAGGTTCACTTGCGCATGGAATGAAACCAATGTCTAATAGGACGCTATTAAGCGTCTCATTCCACTCGCGGCCACTCTGCTTAAGCCCATATAACGATTTGTGCAGCTTCAGAACACGTTTGGGATGATTTCCGTCAACGAACCCTTCAGGTTGACGCATGTAAACATCTTCACTAAGCTCGCTGTTAAGATACGCTGCCGACACATCCATCTGATGCATGTACATGCCATGCTCCACGGCCATGGCCATCACCAGCCTGATTGACGAATACCTAGCTACTGGGGAAAAAGTCTCAAAATAATTAGTTCCGTAGCGCTGACTGCAGCCCTTCGCGACTAGTCGAGATTTGAAGCGCTCGACTTTGCCAAACTTGTCGCGCTTTACAGCGTAAACCCATTTGCAGCCAATTGCGGTTTCGCCCTTCGGTAGTTCAACCAATGACCAAGTGTCATTGGCTCGCAGACTTGTAATCTCCTTCTGCATTGAAGACTTCCAGTTGTCAGCATGGCTCGTGTCCAGCGCCTTCTTATAGCTTTCAGGAACATCAATGTCATCTCTAGACATGGCATTCAAGGTGTTGTACATCTTGCGCGGACGCCCACGTTGACCGCTATGTACTAACTTTGGTCTTCCTGGACCACGACGAACTTGCTCCTCACACGCTCCTTCTTCAATGCACTGCTTGTCTGCTATGCCTTCGGTATCCAGCTCATAATCAGGCACTGAGTTGCTCGAAGCTGATGAACTAGCAGGCTCATATTGAAGCTCCACCGATGACTCATCATCCGGCTTGTCTGGAGGCATGACCATCATGATTTCTTCATGACATGCGAGATCCTGGTACTTTACTTGACCATCTTCTGCCATAATAGATTCAAAAAATATTACATCTCGAGCTTCTATTACCTTACGTTTACGTGGATTGTATAAACGATAAGCCTTTGCAGTTTCGGAGTAGCCAATCATGATATGCTCTTCTCCCTTTGGCTGAAACTTTCTCTTGTGCGTCTTGTCTAGTACAATAGCCTTAGAGCCGAACACTTTGAGGTGCGTTACACAAGGCTTCTTTCCAGACCAGGCCTCTTGAGGTGTGACATTGGTCAATGTCGACGTCTCTGAACGGTTTCGCAAGTACGATGCTGCCTTAACGGCTTCTGCCCAGAATGCTTCATCAGTGCCGGCATGCACCAGCATGCTACGGGCCATCTCCACAAGAGTCCTATTGGCACGCTCTGCCACGCCGTTCTGCTACGGGGTGTGCGGGACTGTCAGCTGTCTCTTGATTCCGCTACTCTTCAAGTAGTTTTCGAACACCTCGCTCAAATACTCTCTTCCATTATCGCTCCTGATCGCTTTAATGCTCTTTCCAGTTTGTTTTTCTGCATATGCCTTAAATTCTTTAAACTTCTCAAAGATTTCATCTCTTGACTTTAGAAAGCAAACGTACACAAATCGGGTCTTGTCATCTATAAACGTTGCAAAATATCTTGCTCCACCATTTGACGGCTTGCTCATAGGGCCACATATATCAGTGTGTATCAAGCCTAGCACATCTTTGGATCGATTTTGTGAAGCCTTTGGGAACCGTTTTACGCATTTTTTGCATTTTGAACACGTTACACAAGAACGATCTTCTAATCCACATAGACTTGCCTTCAAGCCGTGTACCATGTTGCTTTTTATCATTTTTTGCAAACTGTCAAAATTAAGGTGTCCAAACCGGCGATGCCATTTCATCAATTCTGAGCCATTTACAATGGCAGCGTAGCACTTTTCCATATTTGTTTCCAGCATGAACAAATCTTGTTGCTTCTTTTCAGTTAACACCACTTGGCCGTTTTTATCCTTTACATATGCATTTTCTGCAGCAAACTCAACTGTAAAACCATTATTGCTTGCTCTAGTAACTGATATAAAGTTGCATTGCAGGCCTGTTACGAACAATACATCAAGTAGATTCACATGTCCACTTTTCAAATACAAACGCACAGTTCCACGACCGCTCGCTTCGATGTAATTGTCACCTGCAAGAATAATCCGCTCTTTACATTCTGTTAAGTTGATAAACTGAGCCTTGTCTTTGCAAAGGTGCGCTGTAGCGCCGCTGTCCAAGCACCTCGCATATTCTGAGGGCATTTCTTTTTTATTTATATTACCACAAAACACTGAAAACGATTTCTTTGATTCTTCGGCATCATTTTCTCTATTTTCTTTGTGGTCTTTCGACTTGCAATTTACAGCAATATGGCCGCGGCGGCCGCAAGCCCAACATCCCGACTTTTTGTCGCCGCTTCGCTTGTTGTCCCGCTCACTCTTGTCTAATTGCTTTTGCGCGCACTGATTTTTACCTTTCTTTTGTGCACGCATTCCGAACATTTTCTGTTCTTCTTCCACACAATTCTCTGCTTTGCGTCTATCTCCTTCTTCTAGAAGCTTTACCTTGAGTGAGGCGAGCGTCGGTAGAGTATCGCGAGTCTCTATTGCCACTACGAAATTTTCGTATGAGCTTGTCAACGTCGACAAGAACAATATGCACAAAAGCTCATCAGGAATCATGACCTCAATCTCATTGAGTTTTTCCACCACGTCAAAGAAGTTTCCAAGATGCCCAGCCATGCTATCTCCTTCTTTCATTTTTGTGGCCAATAATTGCTTGAGCAATGTTACACGCCGTGCCGGTCCTCTTGGTACATGGATCTCACGCAACATATTCCAAACACCCGCTGATGTTATACAATGCTTAACATTGTTTATTTGCGTTGCCTTTATGCACAACATAATGCTTGCCATTGCCTTCTCATCTTTTGTGTCAAAATCTGCCTTTGCCTGTGCGTTGTCGTTCTCTTTTTTGACGACTCGACCGCAAACGACAGACCACAAATCAGCATGAATTAACACGCTCTTCATGTGTACTGACCAGGCACCATAATTGTCATTATCGAGCTTCTCGATATTATGCATCGACGACATCATTTTTACGCTCAATCAAAACTTTATTTTGCAAACGGAGTCACCAGCGCAGTCCAGCAATGTCTGGGCCCATAACCTATTCGATTTATTTTTAAATATAAGTACACTTCGTGTGTATTCGACAAAGTATTAATGGCGACTAAAAACTTAACATTAACATAGCGTCATAGCTTAAATGCTAACAAAGTTCTTCTCTGATGTTTACATACAGGCATGTATGCTGTTACATATACGTTGTTTTAATTCATATATTCAACAGATAATTTGATCAAAATAAATAAAATATATAGCTGCCATAGGAACAATCGGGTTCACAATATGCTTTAGTATGAAAATCTTTATTGTTTGTCAATTTATCTCAACAAAACTCACAGATTTGCATACCGTACGCAGATCAAGACTGACTGACCTCTATATTATAAAACTGTCATGGGATTGATAGGTCAAAAACTAAGATTTAGTATGATAAACTTCTTGGTTTTTGATATTTCTCAACTAATTTGACGCAATATACAATAAGCTGATATTATACATCCTGAACAGATTTTTTTTAAATTGAACCACTATATCATATATTTGCCATAGTAACAATCGCTCATACAATAGTTAAAGTTTTTGAAAAAGAAACCTGCTCGCTTCGATCACCAACCCCCGGCTCGCTTCGTTCGAGAAATTGAAACGTGAAAAACAGGAACACTTTTTATATTTTTCTTGAATAAACTTCTTTTACGCAAATATATATTATTTGTTAATTAGAACAACCTGTTATTTCGGACACTTAATTATACCCGTTACTTATAAAAAATAAGTATAAGGGTATATTGTGTTCGTTGGAATGTATGTAACAGGCAGAAGGAGGCTTCTCCGACCACATAAAGTATATATATTCTTGATCAGCATCAATAGCCGAGTCGATATAGCCATGTGTGTCTGTCCGTCTGTCCGTCTGTCCGTCTGTCCGTCCGTGTGAGCGCCTAGATCTCAGAGACCATAAGAGATAGAGATACCAAACTTTCACTAAAAGACTTCTATATACCCCACGCAGATCAAGTTTGTTTCAAATTTAAGCCACGCCCACCTCCGCCCCCGCAAATTGCGAAAAACCGTCTAAACAAAGAAATCTCAGAGACTATAAGAGATAGAGTAACCAAATTTGGCACACAGATTTCTATATACCCAGCGCAGATCAAGTTTGTTTCAAATTTTGGCCACGCCCCCCTCCGCCCTCGCAAATCGCGAAAAGCTACCACACCCACAGTTTTTAAGATAATATAGTTTTTCTTGTTGTCACTGATATCTATTATTATTATTTATTATCCCACTGAATCGCAACACGATCGGACAAGTAGAACAGCAGTTATTGTCTGAAAATGATTCTTTAAGCAATCATGGCAATACATGCCCCCTAGAGTATGCAATAGATTTTGTATTGTTAGAAAATGTTCTTTTAAGTACTTTTATATGTAGTGAAATAAGTAACGGGTATCCTATAGTCGGGATCTCGACTATAGCCTTTCCCACTTGTTTTTATCTATAAAATATTCTGTAACCCGGGCACCACACAAATTTATTGATTCTGAAATCCGATCATATTAACGTGCTTGTATGTAAGAAGATAATAATAGTATAATAGTAAAACAAGGGGGTTCCGCCCCCTGCTCGCTTCGCTTGCAGTTTCTGTCATTTAAGAGCAAAAAGCCGTTTTTTCAACATTGGGTTTATTTGGCATGTTTTTTATTCAGTAATTTACTTCAAATGGATTAGTAATCCGTACCTGATAAATGACACATATTCAAATCTGACTAATACTTTTTCACCGTTCGTAAGCAGCAATTATTACACTAGGCAACAGCCAAAAAATTACACGAACCAAACCCACTTTTTTGGATAGATTTGGGGCCAAAAACGACGAAAAACATTTTTTTTTTTTTTCTATGGTGAAATTTTTTTTTAGAATTTTTCAAAAGCTTTACTATTTCTGAAAGTCAATGAATATATCTATAATTCATTAATACAAAGTTTTAGATTTAAGCCAGGAGTTAAAGAGACATTAATTTTTGAATTAAGAAAATTATGATTTTTTTAAATCTTTTTTTTTAGCTTTTTTTACTTTAATATTCGAGGAAAAGTCGAAAAAAGTTTATTACATTTTGTCTTTAATTTTATTTGCATAGCTGAATTAATTACGCGTCGTTAAAGATAAGTCTTATCTGTGGCCTGTGAAGAGACGGCGATATAATATTTTTTTGTGTCTAGGCATGTTTTTGTCGACTTTTTTGACTTCCTTGTAGAGTGGCATAACCTTAAGTATGAAAATTTGTTGTGATTTTTAAGATATCTTCACCAATCTTACACAATATCAATTTGTTATTATTTTACACATTTTGACCAAATTTGGTTCAAATCGGTCTACTATATCATATAGCTGTCATAGCTATATATATATAAACAAATTTAATAGTTCAGATGACCATCTTAAATGCATATTCTGTCAGATTGGTTAAAATATCTCAAAAAACAAAAAACTTTTTCATACTAACCCTTGTATTTCTAACGATCGTTCCTATGGCAGCTATATGATATAGTAATCCGATTTAGACCAAATTTGGTCAGGGTGTATGACAGTCCCAAATACACTATCTGTGAGTTTGGTTAAGATATCTTAAGAAACAAAAAAGTTTTTCATACTAAATGTCATGCCGCTCTACAAGGAAGTCATAAAATTCGACAAAAACATGCCTAGACAAAAATAATACATCGCCGTCTCTCCACAGATTTTGATAAGACATATCATAAACGACGCGTAATTAATGCAGCTATGCAAATAAAATTAAAGACAAAATGTATTAAATTTTTTTCGACTTTTCCTCGAATTTTAAAGTAAAAAAAGCTTAAAAAAAAGCTTAAAAAAATCATCATTTTCTTAATTCAAAAATTGATATCCTTTAAACTATAAGTTTAAATCCAAAACTTTGTATTAAAGAATTATAGATATGGCCGTCTCTCCACAGATTTTGATAAGACATATCATAAACGACGCGTAATTAATGCAGCTATGCAAATAAAATTAAAGACAAAATGTATTAAATTTTTTTCGACTTTTCCTCGAATTTTAAAGCAAAAAAAGCTAAAAAAAATCAAAATTTTCTTAATTCAAAAATTGATATCTCTTAAACTATAAGTTTAAATCCAAAACTTTGTAGCAATGAATTATAGATATATTCAATGGCTTTCAGGAAAAGTAAAAATTGAAAATCGGTTTTGGCGTTCTCGAGTAATGATAAACTGGACGCACCTCTGAAAAAAAGTACGGAAAAAAAGACAGATTTTTTAAAAATTCTGAAAAAAAATATCACAAAAAAAAAAAAAAAATGTTTTTCTTCATTTGGAGCCCCAAATCTATCCAAAAAAGTGGGTTTGGTTCGTGTAATAGACAAAAAGTTGAAAATTGTTGCCTAGTGTTATATTCACGCTGCCAGCTGCCCCTGCAATTGGACTTTTGGAAAATTGCCAAATTTGGCGGGAAAAAGCGAATCAACGACTTTGGTTGAGTTAATACAAAAAACAAAAAAGTTTTTTAATACTAAAGCTTAATGTGAGCCCGATTGTTAATATATCAACAATATTATATAGCAACCCGATTTTGACCATATCGTAATATCGTAAAATTTAAAAAAATATTAATAAAACAAATTAAACAAGCGGGAAAGGCTATAGTCGAGATCCCGACCATATGATACCCGTTACTTACTTTAATATATTGAAAAGTACTTTAAAGAAAATACTTGATTTGATCTGAAAACTTTAATTCGCCATAACTGTCGTTCTACATGTCCAGTAGCATAATAGATAATGCTAATAGATAACGCTAATAATCACAAAAAACGTACTATCTTAAAAACTGTGGGTGTGGTGGTTTTCCGCGATTTGCGGGGGCGGAGGGGGGCTTGGCTTAAATTTGAAACAAACTTGATCTGCGTGAGGTATATAGAAATCTGTGTACCAAATTTGGTTACTTTATCTCTTATAGACTCTGAGATTCCTTTGTTCATACAGACGAACAGTCGGTTTTTCGCTATTTGCGGGGGCGGAGGGCGGCGTGGCTTAAATTTGAAACAAACTTGACCTGCGTGGGGTATATAGAAATCTTTTAGTGAAAGTTTGGTATCTTTATCTCTTATGGTCTCTGAGATCCTTTTGTTCATACAGACAGACAGAAGGACAGACGGACGGACGGACAGACACACATGGCTATATCGACTCGGCTATTGATGCTGATCAAGAATATATATACTTTATGGGGTCGGAGATGCCTCCTTCTCCCTGTTACATACATTCCAACGAACACAATATACCCTTATACTTATTTTTTATAAGTAACGGGTATAAAAAAGGAAAATAAAATCTTGCCTATACTGGGATTGATCCAGGGAAGCTCCTGTTAATAAAATGTAACTAAAAAATAAAAATAAAAGCTTGACCGCCCCGAGATTCGAACCGCAGACCTCGTGGGCTTAAGTCTATACACTATCCTCTGCGCCCCCTAGGCATTTAGTCCTTTGGCTTACCAAACGCTGCTATATATAAATCAAAATAGCATTTTTTGAAAGAGAAACGAATAATCAGTTCACGCTGCCAGCTGCCCCTGACTTTGGAAAAATCGTCAGATTTGGCTGGAAAATTCTAGATTTGGCAGAAAAATTCGAGAATCTGTGACTTTGGTTGAGATAACTTAAAAAACAAAAAAGTTTTTCATACTAAAGCTTATGTAAACCCGATTGTTCCTATGGTAGCTATATTATATAGTAACCCGATTTTTACCATATTATAAAATATCGTTACATTTAAAAAAGTATTAAAAAAAATTAAATTAGAAATAAAAACTAAAAATCAGTTCTTGCCATTTCTGGGGTTTAATCGTATGCTTGCACGTACCTGGGTCTAAACTTTAGACTCTAAAGCATCATCCTCTTCACTACATAGTCACTGAGTCTGCCGCCTGACCAAACGCTGCTATATGTAAATCAAAATAAACGCGAACTAACCCCGATTTAGACGCATTTGTACTTCGAATTTTACAAAATAGCGTCCTAAACACCGATGAATTTATCTAAAGGTTATTGTGGTCAAGTTTCAACCATGTAACTTCAGCCGTTTGGCCTGTGCAATGCTAAGTCTGTGATTGAATGAATGAGGTCAAGCAATTTTATATAAAGGGTGATTTTTTTTGAGCTATAGGAAAGTTTAAAAAAAAAAAAACACATAAAATTCAGAAAAATGCATGAAATCTTTATTTGAATCGACAGTACGGTCCATATAATTTAATGTTTGCAGATTATTTCATGCAAATGTTGACCGTGACTGCGCCTCAAATGGTCCATCCGCTTAGTTTAATTTTGGCATACTCTTTCCAACATTTCGGCCGGTATCTCACGAATAAATGCTTCAATGTTGTCTTTCAATGCGTCAATTGAAGCGGGCTTGTCTGCATAGACATAAGCTTTAACATAGCCCCACAAAAAATAGTCTAAAGGCGTTAAATCGCACGATCTAGGCTGCCAATTAACCGGTCCCGAACGTGAACGACGAATCAATAATTGATGGTCATCACTAACACTAGCCGATACAGCTGCGATATTTTCTTCAGTTCGCACTCTACGTAAGCGTGTTGGTGGTTTAATGTCCAACAATGTAAATTTGGTGCGAAATTTAGACACAATAGCCCGAATAGCCGCTTCAGTGGGTCGATTAAACTGACCATAAAATGGAAGAAGCACGAGATGAACTTTCTTAACAGAGCACGCATTTTGATAATAAAATTCAATAATTTGCAATCGTTGTTCGTTTGTAAGACGATTCATGGTTAAAGTATAGACCAAACTGAAGATGTTTGACAGTGAAACAAAACACGAAACGTGCGTGAGCTGTTTAAACCAGTGTTGCCAAAAATATAACACTAGGCAACAAATTGCAAGTTTTTTCTTCTGAATTGGACCAAACCGACTTTTTTGGATAGATTTGGGGCCCCAAACACCGAAAAACATTTTTTTTTTTTTCTATGGCAGAAATTTTTTTTTAGAATTTTTTAAAATTTGGCTGTTTTTTTAATGCTTTTTTTCAGAGGTACGCCCACTTTTGTCATCATTACACCCGAATGCCAAAACCGATATTCAAAACCTATAATTTATCTATACACAGTCTAAGATTAAAGTTAGTAGTTTAAGAGCTATTAATTTTTGAATTAAGAAAATGTTGTTTTTTTTAAAGCTTTTTTTTAGCTTTTTTTTGTTTTTAAATTCAAGGAAAACTGCAAAGCTGCATTATTTGAGCGTCGTTTAAGATATGTCTTATAAAAACCTGTGGAGAGACGGCGATATAATATTTTTTTGTGTCTAGGCATGTTTTTGTCGACTTTTTCGACTTCCTTGTAGAGTGGCATAACCTTTTGTATGAAAATTTTTTGTGTTTTTTGAGATATCCTAACCAAACTCACAGGAAATCAATTTGATGTGGTGTTACGCATAGTGACCAAAGTTGGTTCAAATCGGTCGACTATATCATATAGCTGCCATAGGAACGATCGGTTGAATATCCACCTTTAGTATGAAAAACTATCTTATTTTTTTACAAATTTCAACCAAAATCACAAAATGTGTATTCTTTGTTATTTTATATATCGTTACCAAAATTGGTTCAAATCGTTCCACTATATCATATAGCTGTCATGGGACCGATCGGTGTAAGATCAAGCTTTAGTAAGAAAAACTTTTTTGATTTTTGAGATATTTTAACTAAGTTGGTAGAATATGCATTTATGATGGTCTTAGACATTCTAACCGAAGTTGGTTCAAATCGGTCTACTATATCATATAGCTGCCATAGGACCGATCGGTACAAAATCAAGTTTTAGTATAAAAAACTTTTTTATTTTTGGAGATATCTCAATCAAACTCATGAATTACATTATTTTAAGTGCCCCTTATATTCTTATAAAATTTGGTTGAAGTCGGACCACTATATCATATAGCTGCCATAGGAACGATCGATACGAACGGTCGATAAACTACCTTTAGTATGAAAAACTTTTTTATTTTTTAAGTTATTTGTACCAAACTTACAAACTCAGAATCTTGTATAGTCTTGCATTTCATAAGACATATCTTAAACGACGCTCAAATAATGCAGCTTTGCAAAAAAAAAATCTGAACCCCCGGTCAGATTTTTTTTCGAGTTTTCCTTGAATTTAAAAACAATAAAAAGCTAAAAAAAAGCTTAAAAAAAACAACATTTTCTTAATTCAAAAATTAATAGCTCTTAAACTACTAACTTTAATCTTAGACTGTGTATAGATAAATTATAGGTATATTCATTAGCTTTCAGGAAAAGTAAAGCTTTTGAATATCGGTTTTGGCATTCGGGTGTAATGATGACAAAAGTGGGCATACCTCTAAAAAAAAAGCATTAAAAAACAGACAAATTTCAAAAAATTCTAAACAAAAAATTCTGCCATAGAAAAAAAAAAAAAAATTTTTTTCGGTGTTTGGGGCCCCAAATCTATCCAAAAAAGTCGGTTTGGTCCAATTCAGAATTGGGCTGTTGCCTATTATAATAGCTACAAAATAACCCTATATATAAATTTGTTTTTTAAATTTTTTTATGTATCTTAACAAAACTTACAGAATATGCATTATTGCTCTCAAAACAAACCAAACCTTCGGAATTAATCAAAAATTAAATATTACCCAAGTGCGGTTAAAATCTAAGAATTAGGCCAAGAGCCCCTAGTGCGATGCGCACGATCATTAAATTAGTTTTGAAAGTATAGTTAAACTATTATATAAATTATAAACAAATCAAATAGAATTTGAATTCTGCAAGTGCTAAGTACGATGAGTCACTACGACACCAGTACCCAACGTCAGCGCGAGCAAGACGAGCGGCGACTCTACGCTTACTTTACCTATGTCTCCGACGCATCATTCCATCTTCTGCTGACCAAGCACACTGGGGACCCAGTAAACACCAACGAAAGGTTTGCGCCGCTGGCTGATACTGTCAACGATCAGCCTACCGAAGATGGAAATGGACCAAAGAAACTAAAGCCCCTAAACCTATATACATTCGGGGAAGATTTCTAACACTTTGGTGAACAAAATTGTTCATCTCGTTGGAAGCAACAATTTTCATGTCATTCCTCTAATTAAAGTTAATACTCACGAAATCAAGCTCCAAACCAAAGACGAGGAGCATTAATGAAGGTAAGAAAAACTTTTTCACTTATTAAAAAGCAACAAGGGCCTGCAGGTGGTTCTCAAAGGTATTAAACCGGATGTAACTCTTCCCAAGATCGAAAGTGCGTTAAAAGATAAGGGCTTTCTCTAAACAAAAGCAAAATACCGCAACCTCTCTTCAAAGTTGAGATTGAACAGACGCTTGCATCTGAACAATACAAATAATTATTTGTTGATTATTATCTCTGTGGAACGCCAACGGTGTTTCACGGCATAAACCTGAACTTACCCAATTCCTTTACGACAATCACATTAATGTACTTCTGCTTCTTCCTTCCAGCAAGCACAATCGAAAGTCTTGAGGGCTATCACTGGGGTACCATGGTATGTTCGAAACGTGAACATTTATAATGATTTGAACTTTGAGTACAATAAAGATGAGATAGCATGACAAGAGGCGAACTACAATATAAGCTATCCCTGCACCCAAATCCTCTTGCTCGGGAATTAACTCAGGTTTGCAGTCGAACCAGCCTTCAACGCAACGACATTCCAGCCCAGTAATAAACCCTTAGGGCACCGTAGTTAATATTAAGTCGAAATGACTGTTAGTTAAGCTTTAAATATAAAATTTGATAAACTTTTTGTTAGTCTCCCTTGAAGAAGATTTAATAAATAAAGGCAATGTAAAAATAAACAAAAAAAAAGTTTCTCTTATATCTCCCAAGGCTGTAAACCGGTGCTGAGCTGAGCCTCGTAGAACCGGTTCGGTTCTGGTTTTTAAACTGCCAGATCCAAAATCTTTAATTTATTTACTTTGCGAACCCGATTCTAAATCGAGCCGTTTGCTAAAATAAAAGGTTCGGTTCGAAAAAAAAAATTACATAAATATTATGCAATTATTTCAGACTTCGGATTAATAAAATCATATAAAAATCTTCAAATAAACCGAACCTTTAAAAATTTTTTAAGGTTTGCAGCCTTGATATCTCCAGATTAAAGTTAGTTCAAATCGGTTCCCTACAGGTTCCATATGAACAATCGGTCGAAATTAAACTTTTATTATAAGCCGTGATCGATTGTAGCCGAACCTAACTGCGAGCAAGGGTTCCCTTTTATTTGTATTTGTGTGTGTGTGGGTGGGTGTGTATATGTGTCCGTGTAACAATTGCCCAATAAAACCCGGAGCAACGTGATTACCCAAGCAATCCCTGCTGGTAAGGTTGCCAACTCATGCGAAATGAGTAATACTTTACTTGACAGGGTGCTAAAAAACTCAAAACAGCCTTACAATAGGAGTAAGTTACATTTTCTGAATTTGCAAGGCTAAATGCCAGGGCTTTTAAAACGTTCGATGCTCTGCTATGTATTTTGGTTACGCCCTCTCCTTCGCAAAGAGAGACAAAAACTCTGTTAACTACCACGAAAGAGCGGGCAAAGCATAACTAGCGTGATTTTTAACTTTTTTTCTTTTTGTCTCTTTTGATATTTTCTTGACGATCGTCCTATACTTGTAATTTTTCAATCTCAAAAAAGAAGAAGCTGCCGTCTCATACACACGCGTTTGCAATGTCATTGTAAAATGTGAAAAAACCTGGAAAATTATTATTTGTACATCACGTAAGTATTAAAATATATTGGATTCCTTTTGCATTAATACTTTGTAATAATTTGTAATAAAATATATTCTAATTTTTTTTTTATATTTCATATTTATTTGTTTAGGAGCCGTTAAATATAAGATTTATATATATTAATACGTAAAAATGCGTGGTTCAACTTTATTTTAATATGTAAGTACGAGTAGAAACTTTTTATGTAATACTGTGTTTAATTCATAAAGAAATTTTTTTCTTTTCATTTCATAAAGTGTGGATGTACACGCAAAACCAAACCAAGACAAAACAACAACACACTGGGGAAGACGAAAACGATTGAATATGTACTATTCATAGTTATTATTATTATTATTTTCATTATGTAATTATTTATATACCTCGTTTGTTTAAATAAATATATGCATTTTCAATAATTATTTTGTTTTAATTCCTGCCTTTCTTCTGCCTACTACCTTGCATTGTAATGCAAAAACCTTCCAGAGCAATGCCTTCTGGATGCATTATTTTCGAAGCGAACGCTGCAGGCCTGCTTTACTGCCTTCCACAAGAAGGCCAGCAGCAACGTTGTTTTTGGAACTGGGCGTTGGAAAGGGAAATGGGCGTTAACAGAGCCATAACAGAAACCCTGACAAACTACCTTGCAAAAACACCCTTCTTTCAGCGTTTCACCCCTGTATAAAAGCGAATAGAAGACTTCAGCTTTACCAACTGCTGGCACATTACTTGTGGTGTTGTTTAAAGTAGCTTTTGGTAGGTGAAAAGTCTTACTGGGTGTATGTATGCCTGTATGTATGAATTTGTGTATGTATGTATGTGTATTTGTTTTTTTTTTCATGGATGCGACAGGGAGGCTGTGAATCTCTAGGAAGATACTCATGGCCGGGAGCATCAGAATGCACGATTCAACGATAACGTCGATGCCAACATACTAAGCACACCCTCACAAAACTAAACACCTCACTCCCCGCGGGATCACCGCCAAGTATTACTTCGGGGGGAGGGGTTGCCTTCTCTAGGCACTGTCTCTCTGACGTCGTTCACTTTCGCATCTTCCCTCTGGATGCCTGACACGTGGTACACCAATTCTCCTCCGTTTACAACATAAAAGGCATTAGGTTCTTCGGTGGTGGTACGACTTCCGCTCGGGTACTTTACCGTGTACAGTGGTACAGCACGTGCTCCGGGTCTTCAATAGTGTTTGGGCAATTCGGACTCTCCGGACTATCCTCGTGCCTATACAAAGGTAAAAGAGTGCTCTTTTTATTTGTAAAAAAATTCGGAAAAAGAAACACTTTTTTTCGGTAAATTTACGCTTTTTATTTTCGAATTACCATATGGTAACGCTGGGAATTACAGGGTACAGGTTTTTTCCATACATTTTATTCGTTTTTCGGTACTGTTTTGTTCATAAAATATGGTTGCTCCTATAGCAGCTATATGATATAGTGATCCGAGAAGAACATATTAAATACATATTTTAAGAGTTTGGTTGAGATATCTCAGAAAACAAAAATGTTATCCATACTAAAGGTGAATTTGACTCCGATTTTTCCTATGACAGCTATGTTATATATACGATATACTGCACTGATTTGTACCAAATTTGGTCATACATATCAAGGAGCAGCCTCCTGTTGGATTAAGCTGTATTTATTAGACTTTTTCTCAAATATTTTATTATTATTTATTATTATTATTATTTTGTAGTATAAAAAAAACCTGTACAGCCGAAAAATTGGTCTTGTCGATTATCCTGACAGGGACGAACAAAATGAATGTGTAATTCGGATTCAGCGACCTCAAATCTATGAGCCCTGAAAGTTTCGTGAAGAAACTCGAAAATAAGTTGCTCAGAACAATTTGAGTTAATGGAACATACGGCATTGATGCAAATATACTTTGACATATCCAACATTCCAAATATGTAATGAATTTAATTTTCAGAGGAAACCGAAGGAGAAACTACGCGCTCAAATCGTGCACACCAATCTGACCCATTATGGACCCCTATTCAGAAAATAGTAAGAAGCTTTAATTATAAGAACAAAGAGCAAGTTACGATAGACCGTAGGCAGTTTCCAGTTGCACCTGAAGAAGGTTTTACTATTCACAAAAGTCAGGGTGGTACTTATGGCAAGGTGGTAGTTCAAGAATGGAACGTGCTTCCATATATGTTGCTTGTAGTAGGGCAATCACAGCTTCAGGATTGTTTAAAATAGGAAACTTCAATGCTCCTAAACCTCCCCAAAACAATGATAAGGTAAAAAATCAATTAGAGAATTTGCGGACTGCTAAACTTCTTCGAAAACTATATGATCACTTGCTTAACAGTTTCGCTTTAGAAATTTTCTTTCACAACATTCAAAGTCTTAATCTGCATATTGTAGATATTCGATCAGATAGGCTTATGTTACTTTCGTCTATTCTGTGTATTATGGAAATATAGAAATTTCTGGGTTCAGTAGCTGCCGATCTTGAGTCTGTACGACGTTCATTAGGTATTTTAGCTTATGCCAAAAACTAAATAGTGAATGAAATTACATATTCAGTAAGCGGTAGAAATAATATAACTGATTCAAATTTCTTTAAATATATCATATTCAGATACAAATCCATAGCATTTCTTATTTAATATAAAAATTCTACCTATCCGACATCAGTATTAAGAACAGAAGTTGAGAATCTATTTCGACAATTTGAATTTTTAAGTGGGAAAGCAATCATCTTAGGAGATTTAAGCGCCAGGGCTTTTCAGACAGGTTAAAGTTACCAAAGTGGTCTTTTTGTTAGTGTTGAAGATAGTATAGTATTAACATGACATTTATTATGTGCTATTAAATAGTATACATACATGTACATTGTACATATATACATGTATGTATACTACTCGTGCGGTTTTCTACGAGAGGGCTCTACTAGTATTATTTCGCGTCGTGTTCATCTGTAACTAAATTCATTTCAAAGCTACTGTATTTCGCGTCGTTTTCAGTTTATGGTGACCATGCTTTAGCCGACCGAACGTGCCCGAAGTGGTTTGCACGGTTAAAATGTGGCAATTTCGACTAAAACGACGGAGAACGACCCGGACAGCCTTAAAAGTTTCAAGACGAGGAATTGGAGACATTTCTCAAAGAAGATGTATGCCAGACGCAAGAAGAACTTGCAAAATCATTAAGAGTTGATCAAGCAACCATTTCCAGACGTTTAAAATCATTAGGATTCATCCAGAAGCTTGGAAGCTTGCGACCAGAAACAAATCGATAATTTTTCATCATGACAACGCTCTACGCTCCATCATGACAACGCATAACGGCCACATGTTGTAAAACCAGTTAAAAACTATTTGGAAAACTGTGGGTGGGAAGTTTTACCTCACCCGCCTTATAGCCCAGACATGGCACCATCCGATTACCACTTGTTCAGATCAATGCAGAATGCCCACACAGGAGTACGCTTCACTTCAGAACAGGATATCATAAATTCGTTTTTCTTTCATGAGCTCCAAGCCGCAGAAGTTCTTTTCGGATGGAATCCACAAACTGTCAAAAAGATGGGCAAATATCGTAGCTTCCGATGGGCAATACTTTGAGCATTGAATGTATAACCTATTATTATTTAATTTTACAGTACTTTATATATTGGCTCATTTGGTTCCTTCTAATACTATTATATCTGCATTTAAATTCTGCAGAACTTATTATTTAGTTTTCATTTCAGTTAAAAGTTTATTGTGTTCTTTATAATATCTGCTGCTGAAATTTGCAGCTCATTTTAAGTTTTTAATTTGGGGAACTTAGGTACATTAAGGTCACCAAAATGTTGCAACGTAAAATGTGGAGTACTTCTTATATTTTTCTTGAATAAACTTGTTTTACGAAAATATGAATTGCTGTTCTATTTCAATAATTCGGACACATGTTGATTAAAACAACCTGATTTTTCGGACACATAATTATACCCGTTACTTATAAAAAATAAGTATGAGGGTATATTGTGTTCGTTGGAATGTATGTAACAGGAAGAAGGAGGCATCTCCGACCCTATAAAGTATATATATTCTTGATCAGCATCAATACCCGAGTCGATATAGCCATGTCCGTCTGTCCGTCTGTCCGTCTGTATGAACAAAAGGATCTCAGAGACCATAAGAGATAGAGATACCAAACTTTCACTAAAAGACTTCTATATACCCCACGCAGATCAAGTTTGTTTCAAATTTAAGCCACGCCCCACTCCGCCCCCGCAAATAGCGAAAAACAGTCTGAACAAAGAAATCTCAGAAACTAAAAGAGATAGAGTAACCAAATTTGGCACACAGATTTATATATACCTCACGCAGATCAAGTTTGTTTCAAATTTAATCCACGCCCCCATCCGCCCCCGCAACTCGCGAAAAACCACCACACCCACAGTTTTTAAGATAATACGTTATTTATCTATTGCCGTTATCTATTAGCATTATCTATTATCCCACTAAATCGCATAAAGATCGGACATGTAGAACGACAGTTATGGCGAATTAAAGTTTTCAGAGCAAAACAAGTATTTTCTTTAAAGTACTTTTCAATGTATTAAAGTAAGTAACGGGTATCATAGAGTCGGGATCTCGACTATAGCCTTTCCCGCTTGTTTTTATCTATAAAATATTCTGTAACCCGGGCACCACACAATTTCATTGATTCTGAAATCCGATCATATTAACGTGTTTGTATATAGGAATTGAATAAAAGTATAATAGTAAAAATTTGCAAGTGAAGGCATTTGAACTGCTGTTTTTGTCATTTAAGAGCAAAGGATCGTTTTATCAGCATTGGGTTTATTCGGCAGGTTTTTTAATCAGTAATACCTTATTTACTTCTGATGGATCAGTGATCAGTACCTGCTAAATGTTATGATACCTTCTTATACAAATCAGACTACGAAGAAGCACCGTTCGTAAGAACAGTTAACAGTTATTTGAGAAGAAATTCCATTTCTTGTTGTTGTACATTTCCTGCTGAATGTTATATGTAGCAAAAAATTTATATAATATAACATTTTTAGACCCCGTACTTAAAAAAAGTACAGGGGTCTATTGGGTTTGTTTCAACGAAAATGTGCGTAACAGGCAGAATGAGGCGGGGCAGACCCTATAAAGTATATATATTCTTGATCAGCATCAATAGCCAAGTCGATATAGCAATGTCCGTCTGTCCGTCTGTCCTGACGTCCTGACGTCTGTATGAACACCTAGATCTCGGAGACTATAAGAGCTAGGAACACCAAACTTGGTATGTATGTTCCTCTATATTGCAAGCAGATCAAGTTTGTTTCAGAATTTGGCCACGCTCTCTTTACCGCCCAAAAATCGAAATAGAAAATTTCATATTCATATTATAAGAGCACTTTAAATGCTAGAGACACCAAAATTGGTATGTAGGTTCCTCTATATTGCAAGCAGATCAAGTTTGTTTCAGAACTCGGCCACGCCCCCTTTACCGCCCAAGAATCGACATAGAAAATATCATATCCATATTAAAAGAGCAGTTTAAATGCTAGAGACACCAAAATTGGTATGTAGGTTCCTCTATATTGCAAGCTGATCAAGTTTGTTTCAGAATTCGGCCCCGCACCCTTTACTGCTCAAAAATCGACATAGAAAATTTTATATCCAAATTATAAGAGCAATTTAAGATCTGGAGATTCCAGATTTTGGTTAGACAAAGCTGGAAGTGTCCTAGATGTTTGCTGAAAATTTCATTCTGATCGAACAATATATAGTAAAGATATTAAAATAATAAATTTTGCCGTTTTGATAATGGAGCGTTGGCAGTAATTAAAATTTGAGTAACTTGATTACATGAAAATTAAGTCAACATATTATATAACAGATTGGCGTCCGATCACTCATGGGCTTCTGTGGCGTAGTGTGCTGAGTCGCAGCACTCAGGATATGGTTGGTCAGACGGTCGTGAGTTCGAACCCTGGCAGGGACGTGTGTTTTTTGATTCAATAATTTTACATAGACATTCAATTTGTATTTATTAATGTTATGATAACATATAATATTAACATTTTCAGTGTTAATAAATATTTTGAAAATTATGAAATAGAGTACCGTAAAACCAATATGGCAATTTGGCATCCTATTCACAACACCCTGTATGGCTCAATTGGTTGAGCCACCGCAGTTTTAAACTTTCTTAAAAATTAGATCGTGGGTTCGATTCCATCAAAATTTTTTATTTTATAGTTTTTGTTTACATTTTTGGTTTTTTTGATCATTTTTTTGTCATGTATATATATATGTTTTATACATATGCATGTGTGTTCTTAACAAAATCTCCGAAATGAACATTTCGCTTGGAAAAAATCAAGTTTATAAGATATGTATCTTAACCAAATTAATAGCATTTGCATGTGGGTTATTTTTTCTAATTAGTGACCAAAGTTGGTGCAAATCGGACAGCTATATCATAGAGCGCCCGTAGAAGTAATCGGAATAAATCAAGTTTTAGTATGAAAAACTTTTTTGTTGTACAATATATCGTTACCAAACTTTTACTATATATGCATTTAAATTATATATCTTATATATCCTTAGCGAAGTTGGTTTAAATCGGACCACTATATCACATAGCTGTAATAGGAGCGATCGGTCGAAAATCAGGTCTAAGTATGAAAAACTTTTTTGTTTTATGAGATATCGTAACCAATCTGATGTATTATATTATACATTAAAGTTAGTCTTATATATCCATATCGAAGTTGCTTCAAATCAGTCAAATATATCATATAGCTGTCATTGAAAAAAGTAGTCGAAAATGTATTACACCTCTCTGCAACAGCATCAAGCGAGCTAAATATTTTTTAATTTTTGTAGTCTTTTCTATTTCCATAGTAAGTACGGGGTCTCCGACAGTCGAGTATGGTCGACTGTAGCACCGCGAGCGAAGCGAGCGGGGGGTTGGCGAGCGAAGCGAGCAGGGGGCGGAGCCCCCTAGTTTTTAAAGAGAATCAAATAATTATATTCCACTGCCAGCTGCCCCTACAATTGGACTTTGGAAATATCGCCAGATTTGGCTGGAAAATTCTATATTTGGCAGAAAAGTTCGAGATTTGGCGTGCAAAAGCGAATCTGTGAGTTTGGTTAAGATTTTGCAAAAATTAAAAATTCTTTTAATACTAAAGGTTAAATTAAACTCGACGTTCATACGGCAGTTATGTATATGATATAGTCATCTGATTAAAATCAAATTTAAACAGGGTGTTACATTGAGAAACAAGACATATTCTGTGAGTTTGGTTGAGATAGCTCAAAAATAAACAAAAATGCATACATAAAGTTAATTTTCATCCAATTGTTTCAAAGTCAGCTATATGATATAGTTTTCCCACGTTGTTCAAATTAGGTCAGGGTGTAACAGGCAGTCTCAAATACACAATCCGTGAGTTTGGTTGAAATGTCGTAAAGACGAATAAAGTTTTTTATACTAAAGGTTAATTTGAGCTTAATTTTACACATTACAGCTATACAATATAGTCATTCAATTTTGACAAAATTTGTTCAGGGTAAAAAAAAAAGTAAAAAAAAAAAACACAATCTGTGAGTTTGGTTAAAATAACTTAAAAGAGTTTTCCATACTAAAAGTGAATCGGAACCCTATTGTTCCTATTGCATCTATATGATACAGTAACCTGAATTTAACTGAATTGTAAAAAATAAATAATAGAACCATTCCTGGTATTCGAGCGGCGAACCTCATGCGCCAAACATTAGTCTATACACCATCCTCTGCGCCACCCAGGTACTGATTCCGTCGCCTGACCAAACACTAATAAATGTAAACTCAAAATGAATGCGAACTTTGACCTCTAATTCAACGCAATTCACGAATTTTCCAAATTACCGTCTTAAACGCCGATGAATTTGTTATATAAGTGTTGTGTTAAAATTTCAAACTTGTATCTTGTATCCTGTACAATGTAAAGACAAAGAGATTTATATATATAGAAGATTGAACGCTCTATGGGCGGAAAAAATACTTCAGACTGAACTTACTTACCTATCATTGTTCCGACAATTAAAGCCACCCCACTGAAGAGGCCCAGCCTGTAAAGTAAAAAATTGAGATACAAATAAAATATTGACTTCAATGCATTAATTTTAATCATAACATATGTACCACAAAATTTAAAGAAATACTATTTTCTTGATTTCATCATATTCAAAAAAAAAAAACAACTTTAGAACTTTCAGTCTAAAAAATAACGGGGTTCGATTCCCACACTGCTGGCAGTGGACTATTTGGCCGATTTGGCGTTGAAATCTTAAAAAATTTGATTTCCTGCCGATAGCTAAATCTTCAATTAGCATTAAAATGTTATCTATAGATATGTTTTTAATCGAAATTTTTGATCAGCTGTGAGCTTTTGAAGATGAGACAAGAAGTATTTCCCGCCATTTTTACAGCTGCACAGTGGTGGACTTGTATTGAGGTATGCGATAAAAATAGTTCTACGTGTTCTCTAGATCTACAATTTAAGCTGTGAGCTAATAAAAATATTAGAAAACCATTTTGAAAAAGTTGGGCGTGGTGATACGCCCATACGCCCATACATAATAATAAATAAATTACGAGTATATCATTTTTATGAGTACTTTTGAACAGAAAGTTAATTAACAAAAACATGAAACAAAATTAAAAAGAAAATTTTTAAATGAATTTTATATTAGAAAATAGTAAAAAAAAATTTTTGAATAAACCAAAATTAACATTAATAATAATAAAGAAATATTAGAAACAACCCAAATTGACATTTACTATACATATAACAATAAATACATAACAGAGCACTAAACCCGAATGATGCTCGCGTTACCATAAGAAAACACGCAATAGGCTATTTCTAAAACATTTTTTTTAGACAACATATTAACATGAGATTAACATTAATATTTTGTCAAATTTGTTGTCTCTAGCCGACTAAAATGTTGATTGAAACAATCTCTTGAAGTTAGCTGATCGAAGAATGCGCATAAAGTTGCTTACTCTTTTATAAAAGGTGATTTCCGACCAATTGTTCCTATGGCAGCTATATGATATATGGTTTCGATTTGAATCAAATCTGGTCAGAATGTACAAAACCAACATAAATGCATATTCTATCAGTTTGGTTAAGATATCTCAAAAAACCAAAATTTTTTCATACTAAGACTTACTATTCGATTGAGCGTCTATACTGGAGCTATATGATATTTGATTTGATTTCGATTTGAACCAAATTTGGTCAGGATATATAATACCATCCCAGATGCATATTCTATCAGTTTGGTTACGATATCTCAAAAAACAAAAAACTTTTTCATACTAAAACTTGATTTTCGGCAGAGCGTCTCCATGACAGCTATATGATAAGTGGGCCGACTTGGACCAAATTTGGTCAGGATGTATAATGTATATCGTGTGAGATAGGTTGAACATTTTATTTTAGTCTTCCAGAAAATAATTTATATCAACAAAATTTCATTAATAAATTTGCATCACCATGGAAAAAACAAATGTTTTTCGTCATTTGGAGCTTTAAATCTATCAAAAAAGTAGGTTTTGTTTGTGTAATATCCAACAAGTTCAAATTTGTTGCCCAGTGTATTCATTGTTGCCAGACTGTTTGATTTTGCGTTGCAGAAAACCCCAGTGTTTTCAGACAGTTTAGTTTTGTTTTTATATATACTCACGGTATACCTTTAAGCAATACTGGTTTGGTTTCGTTTCGAATTAGTTTTCGCCGATCAGCTGTTCACAGGTGCTCCATACAAAATGTGTAGGGTTGCCAGGCAAATTTAAAAAATCATACGAAAAGTGTGGGAGCCCTAAGTGATTTCACGAAATCAGGTTTGAGGCTGATTTCGTTTTGATTTCATTTCGATAACATATGCGACCGTGCATTTCGGTAACATTATTTGGCCACACTTGGTGTTTGTTTACAATTTGTGGTGATATTATTTTGGATAATGCCAAAAGCTTCTTGCATTTCAAGAATGAATAATAGCCTATTTCCACGACCACTCACATTTGGCTCATTCGCGCACATTCGGATGTGGCTCAATTTTGGCTTTCCACGACCCAATGTGACACATTCAATGCAATTGCCATGTAACCAGAATAAATCAACTGTTCGATTTCTGTGCACATATAATAAAAAGCTGACAATAACAACAATTTAATATTTATATTGAAATTATAACACTAGGCAACAATTTTCAACTTTTTGTCTATTACACGAACCAAACCCACTTTTTTGGATAGATTTGGGTCCAAAAACGACGAAAAACATTTTTTTTTTTTTCTATGGCAGATTTTTTTTTTAGAATTTTGGATTTTTTAGAAATTTGGCTGTTTTTTTAATGCTTTTTATTAGAGGTACGCCCACTTTTGTCATCATTACACCCGAATGCTAAAACCGATATTCAAAAGCTTTACTTTTTCGGAAAGCCAATGAATATATCTAGAAATCAGTTATACAAAGTTTTGGATTTAAACTTATAGTTTAAGAGATATCAATTTTTGAATTAAGAAAATGATGATTTTTTTAAAGCTTTTTTTTTTAGCTTTTTTTACTTTAAAATTCGAGGAAAAGTCGAAAAAAATTTATTACATTTTGTCTTTAATTTTATTTGCATAGCTGCATTAATTACGCGTCGTTTAAGATATGTCTTATCAAGATCTGTGGAGAGACGGCGATATAATATTTTTTTGTGTCTAGGCATGTTTTTGTCGACTTTTTTGACTTCCTTGTAGAGTGGCATAACCTTTAGTATGAAAATTTGTTGTGATTTTTGATATATCTTAACCAATCTTACACAATATCAATTTGTTATTATTTTACACATTTTGACCATATTTGGTTCAAATCAGTGTACTATATCGTATAGCTGCCATAGTAACGATCGTTCGAAAATCAAGGCTTAGTATGAAAAAGTTTTTTGCTTTTTAAGGTATATCATCCAATCCCGCTGGTTATGTATTTAGTAATGTGGTATGTATCCCTACCAAATTTGGTTCAAATCGGATCACTATTCAATATAGCTGCCATAGGAACGATCAGTCGAAAATTCACCTTTAGTATGAAAAACTTTTTTATATTCTAAGATATTTTAGTCGAACTCACAAATTGTGTACTCAATGTTGTCCTTCACATCTTTATTAATTTTGGTTCGAATCTGTCTACTATATCATACAGCTGCCATAGGACCGATCGGTCTAAAAACAAGTTTTAGTATGAAAAACTTTTGTGTTTTTTGAGATATCTTAACTAAACTGATAGAATATGCATATAAGTTGGTCTTATGCATCCTGACCAAAGTTGGTTCAAATCGGTCCACTATATCATATAGCTGTCATAGGACCGATCGGTAGAAAATCATGTTTTAGTATAAAATTTTTTTTTGTTTTTAAAGAAATCTCTGTAAAACTCATAAATTGGGCATCTTTCATTGCCCATTACATCCTTACGAAATTTGGTAGAAATCGGACCACTATATCATATAGCTGCCATAGGAACAATCGATACGAACGGTCGATAAGCAACCTTTAGTATGAAAAACTTTTTTGTTTTTTAAGTTATCTGTACCAAACTTACAAGTTATAAGCCTTCTATTGCCTTATACAACCTGTTCAAATTTGGTTGGAATCGGATCACTATAACATATAGCTTCCATGGGACCGATCATTCGAAAATCTACCTTTGCGTAAAAATTGTTTCATTGTTAATATACTAATACGCAACGATTGGTAATTAATATAGCTATATATATATAAACAAATTTAATAGTTCAGATGACCATCTTAAATGCATATTCTGTCAGATTGGTTAAAATATCTCAAAAAACAAAAAACTTTTTAATACTAAACCTTGATTTTCGAACGATCGTTCCTATGACAGCTATATGATATAGTAGACCGATTTGAACCAAATTTGGTCAAAATGTGTAAAATAATAACAAATTGAAATTGTGTAAGATTGGTGAAGATATCTTAAAAATCACAAAAAATTTTCATACTTAAGGTTATGCCACTCTACAAGGAAGTCAAAAAAGTCGACAAAAACATGCCTAGACACAAAAAAATATTATATCGCCGTCTCTTCACAGATTTTGATAAGACTTATCTTTAACGACGCGTAATTAATGCAACTATGCAAATAAAATTAAAGACAAAATGTAATAAATTTTTTTCGACTTTTCCTCGAATTTTAAAGTAAAAAAAGCTAAAAAAAAAATCTTTAAAAAAATCATAATTTTTTTAATTCAAAAATTAATGTCTCTTTAACTCCTGGCTTAAATCTAAAACTTTGTATTAATGAATTATAGATATATTCATTGACTTTCAGAAATAGTAAAGCTTTTGAAAATCAGTTTTGTCATTCTCGAGTAATGATGTTATAAGTCGTCGCACCTCTGAAAAAAAGTTCGAAAAAAAAGCCAGATTTTTAAAAAATTCTAAAAAAAAAATTTCACCATAGAAAAAAAAAAAAAATGTTTTTCGTCGTTTTTGGCCCCAAATCTATCCAAAAAAGTGGGTTTGGTTCGTGTAATTTTTTGGCTGTTGCCTAGTGTAATTGGCGAAAATTAATTGCCTTCTGTTTTTATTGAACAAAACAGCTGGGTTAGGTGATAATTGCGTTTTTTCATGAGTATATCGATAAGCATCGGTTGTTCGATAAAAAATACTGAAAATACTGGCAATAAATCGGCACATTCATTTTGGATGAGCCAAAAAGATCATTCGGATTTTGTACTGAAATGAAGTCCAAATTCGGGCCGGATGATGAAAATGGCGTCGAATGTGCCGAATGTGCTGTCGTGGAAATAGGCTATAACTTAACTATATTTTTAATTCAAAATAATTTAAAAAAATGTCCCAGATGGATGACAGCTAAGAAAGGGCTGTTAGAATTGAAGCTAATGCACTAAAATAATTGAAAAAGACGCAGATAACAAAGAAGATGTTAATGTCTAAAATCGCAACTCTAATTATACTATTCTGTAACCAAACTGTTAATAAAAAGTCTAAGAAAAGCAGTTTTCACACTTTCATTAGTCAATTTGTGTTTTCCCGCCATTTTTTTAAATTCTCGAAATCAAAATCAAATCAGTGTGCAAAAAGGGTCGTTCCTGAAACTGAAACCGAAATCTGAACCCCATAACTATCTGCCTGCATTAATGATAATATTATCCTTGATTAATGTTAAATCGATGCACTTAAATCACAATCAGCCTCAAAATTTCTAATATCCAATTTTGTGACGAACAAAATGAAGTTTAATATAAAACTCTTTAATAAAAATATAAGTCCAGCGCAAAAAAACACGAAAATTGTCATTTTGCATTTAAAAAAAGTGGGTTTGAACCCAGTACCTTGAAAAAAGTTCAATGCCTAGTGTAACCATCCCTGGCTTGAGCTAAAGCACAGTACTCTCGAGAGATAAAAGCTGTTCGCGAGGTGTCAACTCCATATAAAAAAACGGTGTCGAAATTAGGTAGAAGAAAATTCAGCAGCGGTTTAGCTGAGCAGTCCTCAGAAAAAAAATTCAGAGTTGCCAGATCTAAGGGGTTGTCGGTTTCCAACACTGTTAGTGAAACAGCTGATTTTCGCTAGGCTGCCTGTAAGAAGAATGAAATTTTCAATCCTCTTACACCCCTTGGCAAAAATGGCAGCCATTTATTTGAAAGCAAAACAAAATGTTTGGAGTTATTCAACAATATTACAAAATTTACAATATAGGATACAACTGAAACCATCTTTGCACCCTGAATATACAAATTTTTTTTTATTTTTATTAAAAAAGTGCAGAAATATGCAAAATATATATATTGAGCTACCAGACATATAATATCCTACATTTTCCATTCACCATGCCTCTTCAATGTGTTCTAATCAGTTGTGTGTTTTTTTAATTTAAACAAAGCGCGCAACTGTCGCAACAGAGTTACCATTACACTTTAGTTAATTTTTGTGAGTTGCACTGGCAACACTGGCTTTTTCTAGGGCCTAGCGAATGATTGGGAGTTTTTCGCCAGCGAAGACAAACTTTTTCTGAGTACTCACCTTAAATAGTAAAAATTAATTATTATTTTATGAGTAATTCACTTAACATAAAATCGTAAATTTATAAGTCACAGTGAAATTGCATAGATTATTCGTATATTGGTATGTATCTCGATGTCTCAAAGCTACCATAAGTGATGATTTTTTAATAATTAAAATAAATATAACCATTATTTACAGTCAGTGCCGCCAACTTTTGTTAAAAAAAAAGCCGTTTTTGACTGGAACAGGCAAAAAAAAAGCTAAAAAAATTAAAAAAAAAAAAAAAGCATTAAAAATGCGGTACCTGTGGTTCACAAAATTAATGTTTTTTTACAAAGTATGCATAATTTCATCAGTTATATTGAAATCGTCTTCGGTTTCCTTATCATACGATATGGTTGTACCAATCATTCGAAGATAATTATTAGGCACTTCGAAAAGCAACATATGCCAAGACTTCGCGAGCCATACCTGTATATTTAAATAAAAATTAGTAATATTCTTTTACTCACAATAAGACTTTACCTAATGCAAATAATACTGTTGAGCGTGGTAATGTTAATTGAATTTTTTTATTTTTTTATTTAATCAAATTAACCATTTTTGCTTATGATCTTTTGGCATTTCGAAACAATTTTTTCCACCATTGGCGCCGACTTTTCGTATAGAGATGATAGTCTGACCAGAAAATGTTGTGGTGTTGACAAATATCGATAACAACTATAGTAAAGTTGCCACTTCTTTTAACTTCTTATGTAACCGGTGACAGAACCATGTTTATACATTAGCTAAACCTGATTTTTTCTTAAATCGTTTGTTCTTAGAACACATTTTTTTTAAGTGTTAATTATATGTGTGAATTAAATAACTATTTAGCATATCGTCGCATTTTTAATGGCACTTATTAGTTGTATATGAGAAACAGCTGGTTTTGTAGTACAGTTTTAAAGCGATAAGTATTTATATGTTCATTTAAAGCGACGTTAAAAATTAGTGTCGGGTTTAAAAAGCGACCTTCGCTAAATCACTGTTAACGTTAAAGCGCATTAAAAGTGTTTATAAATCCGGTTTAAGGTAACTCGCTTTCAATTAAAGCAACTTAAGGCACTGTATAAACATGGTAAGAATTAAAAAAGCTGAAAACCCCAATTAAATTTCTAAAAAAAAAAAGCCAGAATTCCCGCTTCCCGCAATTCCCAAATATTTCCCGCTGTTGGCCCTCAGAAAAAGCCAGATTTTAAGGGAAAAAAGCGGTTTTGGCAGCACTGTTTACTAGAGCTGGGACTTTCCGATTTTTTTTCGAATCGATTTAATTCGATTTTTTAAGTAGTGAAAATCGATTAAAAATCGATTTTTTTTAAAAAAGTCTAAATTTGGTTTTAACTTTTATTTTCGAACTAAAATATATATTTTTGTTAGTACAATTCATCATTTATCATTATTTATAAAAAAAAACATCATTTAGAACAAAAATAAAAATAAACAAAGGAAAATAATAACATAACTCAAATTAAAAAACTCATGAAACCCAATTTAAGATGATGTGAATTACAAATTAAAGCTCGCTTTAAATAGAAAAAGGAAAATAATAACATAAATAAAAATAAAAAAAAATGATATTTAATGGTGTGGGATGTTAATCCCTAGACATAAGTACTCCTTTAGCAGCACTAGATTTTTTATAAAAATCGATTTTTTTAAAAAATCGTTTTTTGTCCAACCAAAGAATAAAAAATCGATTTTAAATCGATTTTAAAAAAATCGGTCCCAGCACTACTGTTTACAGTCCGTGTTCTTTGTCCTACCTTCTCTCGAGGTGAACAGTGTCGTTCTGCGTTGAGCCATTCCTCTCCATCGACTTCCGCATCCGCCCGGTCCCTGATGAGTCGGTCTCTGTCGCTTCGGGCCTTTCTGCCCCAAGAGTCCCATTGGCACACATTGACCCGTTCCGCGTTGCTTTTGTTGGCACATTACGTCCTACATGACACATGGAAAATCACAAAACAAAATAATGACACTGATTAATAAATAGACAAAATAATTTTTGTATATGTATAGTATCCAGCAGTCTACAATACCTAACTCTCACAGTCTCTGAAATTGACGGATTTGGTGTCGATATTAGCAGTGCTGATTCAGCAATCTCACTAAAAATGTGTTTTGATAAACAATTTTACACATACTATATGTAAATATGTTTGTATGGCTGCATACAGACGGCACAATGTGGCTATTTTCGAACCATGTTTTATATACTACATATATAACATATACGTATACATATACATATCCCTGTGGTTCGGCTGGTGATGAGGCATCACTCAGTCCTAGCACCGTGGTGCGGCACTAGTAGGTAGCTAAGTCGTTAGGTTCAAGTAATGCAGAGGTGCTAGGGAAATTCTATTCTCGTGATGCATCACTGGTAGTTAACTATGTCGTTAGCTTCAAGTAATGCAGAGGCGCTATGCAAACGCTATACCTGTGGGGCATCACTAGTAGCTAACTAAGTCGCTAGGTTCAAGTAATGCAGAGGTTGCAAGGCACCCGCGATGCATCACTGGTGGTTAGCTAAGTCGTTAGATTCAAGTGATGCAGAGGGTGCTAGGCAAACAAACGATTTGATTTTGGACGTTTTGCTAGGCGCACTTTATCTCCGTTTTATCAAGTTATATTTCAATGACGGACCATGGCGCAGTGGTTAGAGTCGCCGCTTCAGTCTCAAAAAATGGGAGTTCGAATACCCGCACGGACAGAAATGTAAATTTAATTTAAAAATGAAAAAATAACAATTTAAGCATTTTAAGACGCCTATCACATCTCTCTCTTCTAACTCCCCCTTAGCTTCAATCTAAAAAAAAATTCATAAAGTTATCAAAGTAAAAAAAAAAAAATAAATTATAAATTTAAAACCTCATCATTTTTTTTCCTAACGATTATTCAACCCACTTTGTACTAGGGAAGTCGTTAGCCAGTGCGACCCGGGACTTTTGCGGACATGTAGTGGAAAAATTCGTCAGAAAAATACATTGCTGGTGTTCCATGTGGTTCTATTACTCATCACCAATTCGCTAGTCAATTGACTAGAATTTCGCTAGGCCCCCGTACTTCAGGGATACTACATATACATATACATATGCATATACATATGCATATGCATATACATATACATATACGTATACATGTATCCACATAGATATACATATATACATATACATATACATATACATATCCATATACATATACATATACATATACATATACATATACATATACATATACATATACATATACATATACATATACATATACATATACATATACATATACATATACATATACATATACATATACATATACATATACATATACATATACATATACATATACATATACATATACATATACATATACATATACATATACATATACATATACATATACATATACATATACATATACATATACATATACATATACATATACATATACATATACATATACATATACATATACATATACATATACATATACATATACATATACATATACATATACATATACATATACATATACATATACATATACATATACATATACATATACATATACATATACATATACATATACATATACATATACATATACATATACATATACATATACATATACATATACATATACATATACATATACATATACATATACATATACATATACATATACATATACATATACATATACATATACATATACATATACATATACATATACATATACATATACATATACATATACATATACATATACATATACATATACATATACATATACATATACATATACATATACATATACATATACATATACATATGTGCATTCACAGGCAAACGTGTGTACATATTCCACTTCATATGACCCCTTGTCTAATATTCTGCCACCCACCCACCTCTATTATCTGCTGAATTATTTTTACATGCGTTTTTTTGCAAGCAACATAATTGTGATATTTTATCGCGCATGGCATGGACGGATAATGAATAGTCAAAATTATTTCGCCGTAAATTTCAGTTTCCACCGAAGAAAATACCGAACGAATTCAGAAACCGAACAAATTCAAATACCGAACGAATCAGAATATGATGCGAAGGCGCGTGCTAAAAGGGCGACTAATCGTTGGCAACTGTTCAACAGTGAGCAGACGCCACAATAAATGCCATTGATAAGCTAGCGAAGAGTTTCGTGTCGCGTTTAGAGCCGATGTAGTCACAGTCAAGGCGAATTTATATAGGTGACGTTGTCTTATGTACTGGGGGGTCAAAAACTGTTTTCAGCTCGCTCTTTCAGCACGCGCTAGAAAGAAATAGCAAACGACGTTTCAGCCCCTCGAAAGAGCGCAGCTGTGGTGAAAACGCCACTTATAGTAACTTCACCTTGGTCACAGTCATCGGGAAGCTGTTCTCTCGTGTGCGCAGTTTAGCTATGAAAGCTGTCGCGTTATTCTCTCTTAAATCCTACTCGGGTATGCGTACGTGACATGAACACAGTTTATAATTTTGTATATTGTCCTCGCTCGTTCATTTATTAAATTCTTTTTAACGAAATGAGATTTGTTTGTGATTTTTGACTTTGCTTGCGTTTGTCTTTGCAACTTGCTATCCAACTTATGCTTCTGTTTGTTACTGAGATACGTATGCATATGTTACTACTATTTACAGTGGCTCACAGCTTACTTGACCCATTATATTTTTAGCTATCAGTGGTGCCACAGAAATCACTTCCGCTTGAATTTCATTCCGCTGTGCTTCAGAACAATACCCAAAATAATTTTGGTCGAAACGAATCTGCTCTCAATCCGCTGGCATCCGATGCTGCCACCTAGTTTGAATTAAATTTTTGGTGTCAGGGTCAGCGATACCATCATTTTCAATCAGAGAAAAGGGATTCAATTTCACTGGTGATTTCTGTATGTTTTGATTTTATTATTTAAATCAGAAATAATTAGAAATATAAAAAAGGAGCAAATATTTACTAATTATTCTTAGATGCGTGCTTTCATATTTATTATGTCTTCTTCCTATTAATAGATTAATTAATTGAAAAATTTGTATTATGTAAGAGTAGTGAGTCAAACAAGTTCGGAGCCGCTGTGCATGTTAAGCGAATGGAAGGTAAATAAAAAACAAAAAAACCTCTACACGAGTTAAAAGTCTAGTGACGAAAGCATATTCTAGCCCCAAAAATATCTGGTATCCCATTTTGTGACGAGCGAAATTAAGTTTAATATAAAAAAATATTAAATAAATAAAAAAAAAAACAATACCTGAAAATTGTCACTCTGCACCGTGCGTAAAAAGGGGTGAGCTTTTTTGTACATAAAAATTACTTTTTGCGCAATGCTGAATTCCAATTTTCAGGTATTGGTTTTTTTTTTAAATTTATTTAATATTTTTATACCCTGAGCCCATTAAAAATGGGCAAAAAAGGGTATAATGCATTTGGCAGAATGTATGTAACAGGCAGAAGGGGGCGTGGCAGACCCCCAAAAGTATATATATTCTTGATCAGGAACAACAGCCGAGTCGATTGAGACATGTCCGTCTGTCTGTCCGTCTGTCCGTCTGTTTGAACGCGTCGATCTCAGAAACCATAAGAGCTAGAGACTTCAAACTTGGAATGTAGGTTTCTGGATACCGTACGCAGATCAAGTTTGTTTTTATTTTTGGATCGGACAACTATATAATATAGCTGCCATAGGAACGATATATCGAAAATTAAGTTTTAGTATGAAAAGCTTCTTCAATTTTTGAAATATCTCAACCAATCTCACACGATATACATTTGGGGTGGTATTATACATCCTGACCAAATTTGGTTAAAGTCGGCCCACTATATGATATAGCTGTCATAGAGACGCTCTGCCGAAAATCAAGCATATGTATGAAATAGTTTTTTGTTTTTTGAGATATCGTAACCAAACTGTTAGAATATGCATCTGGGCTGGTATTATACATCCTCACCGAATTTGGTCCAAATCGGAACACTATATCATATAGCTGCCATAGAGACGCTCAGTCGAAAATCAAGTTTAAGTAAGAAAAAGTTTTTTGTTTTTAGAGATAGCCTAACCAAACTGATAGAATGAACATTTAAGTTCGTCTCATATATTCTGGACAAATTTGGTTCAGATCGGACCACTATATCATATAGCTGCAATAGAGACGTTCAATCGAAAAGTAAGTGTTAGTATGAAAAATGTTTTGGTTTTTTTAGATATCTTAACCAAACTGATAGAATATGCATTTAGGTTGGTTTTGTACATTCTGACCAGATTTGGTTCAAATCGGTTCCATTTATCATATAGCTGCCACAGGAACAATTGGTCGAAAATCAACTTTTATAAAAGAGTACCTGGGCTCAGGGTATTCTACTGTCGAGCGTGCTCGACTGTAGCCGCACCTCACCGCGAGCGAAGCGAGCCGGGGGTAGGCGAGCGAAGCGAGCAGGGGGCGGAGCCCCCTTGTTTTTTATTAAACTTAATTTCGCTCGATATCAGACATTTTTGCGGCTAGAATATGCTTTCGTCACTAGACTTTTACCTCGTGTTGAGGTTTTTTTGGTGTGTTATCAGAAATTTTTGCAATTGCTTTTGTTTTTGCCATTGTAACTTTATCGTTAATGCAGACAGATAGTAAAATATATATATAATTTTATTTTAATATATTTTAAATAAATTTTTTTTTTTACTTATAAAAAAATTAGGAGGCTCCGCCCGCCGCTCGCTTTGTTGGATTTGCTACAGTCGAGCATACTTGACAGTCGGAGACCCCGTACTTACAATGGAAAATAAAGTTTTTCATACTTGATTTGATTTTCGGCCGATCGGTCCTATGACAGCTATATGATACAGTGTTCCGATTTCAACGAAATTTGGTCAGGATATATAAAACTAAGTTAAATGCATATTTTATCAGTTTGGTAGAGATATCTCATAAAAGAAAAAAGTTTTTCGTTCTAAAACGTGATTTTCGACCGATACAAAAATGCCAATATTCAGTTAATAGAAGTGATGTAAATCCAAATTTTAGATCGAGTTTTATATCGAAATAGAAAATCGCCAAAAATATGTATCGAGTTGTCGATATATCGGAAAATAGTAGATCGAGTTGGAAATATAGAGTTTTAAAAAAAAATTTTTTTTATTTGAAAACGCAATTGTAATCACAAAATTCACTCGTACTTTTATTAGAAATCTTAGTTTTCTTGCAAAGTATTCATGCCTTATTCAAACTTTGATAATTTTGTAGCTTATATATTACGGATTCTTATTAAACATTGAACGACAAAACTTAATTTTAAAAATTAACTACGATGAACAAGCCCCAGTGAGTTGTCGATTTTTCATGGAAATCGATTTAATCAACTCGATAGATCGTCAATAAAAATCATCGAGTTGAAGTACTCGATAATCGCTTTCGCGAAAATCGAGTTGTCGATATTTCGATATATTTTTACATCACTAGCTAATAGGTAATATCTTCCAAACCCCTCAGCCAAAAACGAGTAACTTTACGTTTTACAATATTTTGAAAATAAATAAAACTCGTTAGAGCCGTTTTGTCATAATTCGCCAAAAGTAAGCTAAAAAACCTTATTTCACCTGTAAATTGTTACCTGTTAGCCTTTGAAAATAATTAATTCTAGCGGGAAATAGCGTTTTCCCGCTAAACTAGCCGGAAATTCAAAAAGTGGTAGAACAAACATTTCTAGATTTTTGAAGCGGAATAATTCCCTATCATTATACTTAAGCTTTTTTAGCGCTTTGATACAAACAAACAAACAGACAAACAAACTGACTTTTCATTTTATTTTGAGAAGTCCGCAAAAATTTCAAATTTAATTATCTCTTGAACTAGCTGTCGGACTTGGGTGATCGAGGTATCGATCGACGCGTATTTATGAATTTAAAAAAAAAAATAAAAATTTTTACCAAAAGGGGGCCGTTAGGGTCCATTAGCTGCGATCGTTTAAATTTTGCCCTTCCCACCCTCGTTAGTCATTTGGTAAGTTAGGACTAAACCTTTCGATCGGTATATAACTCGATCTGATCGGACAGTCATAACAAATTTTTCATATTAGCTGTATATATTTCTAGTCGCCTTTCGCACCCTTCGTGCTGATTTCGTCACTAGAGCGAACTGCCGTCCGCAGTGATATTCTTATACTTATATATGTAATCTGAATCTGTTCGTGGCTTATATTTTTAAAAAGCGACCGAATGCGTATGTTCACAAATATTTAGAACTTTCTTTGTAGACGTTATTTGTCTGCCGCCTTTAACGTCAGAGAGTCTGTAGCTGTTGTGTTCGACGTTTAATCAGTTAATTCCATGTATATACAAATTTAAAACCGGACTAAAGCCTTGCCCGACTTCACTTCTTACTTTAATATACCTCAACGAAATTCTTTCTTTTTTTTTTTTTTCAAATAAATTCGGTTTTTTATTTCGATTATTTTTTTTTAATTTTTCCTTCAAACTTAAGCCAATTTTAATTTTAAATTGATGTAACTTATTTTAATTTTCAGTTCCTTTCTAGGAGAATTCGTGTCTTTAAAATGGCTCCCTTGGAAATAATTACTGGTACACTAAACCGAAAATTGCCTTTTTATACCCGTTACTTATAAAAAATAAGTATAAGGGTATATTGTGTTCGTTGGAATGTATGTAACAGGGATAAGGAGGCATCTCCGAAAAGCTACCACACCCACAGTTTTTAAGATAATATAGTTTTTCTTGTAGTCACTGATATCTATTATTATTATTTATTATCCCACTGAATCGCAACACGATCGGACAAGTAGAACAGCAGTTATTGTCTGAAAATGATTCTTTCAGCAATACATGGCAATACATGCCCCCTAGAGTATGCAATAGATTTTGTATTGTTAGAAAATTTTCTTTAAAGTACTTTTATATGTAGTGAAATAAGTAACGGGTATCCTATAGTCGGGATCTCGACTATAGCCTTTCCCACTTGTTTTATTTTTGTAGGTTAAAATTTTTTTTTCCAACTTAATAGTAGGTACTGCCTCCAGAATTCGAAATAACTTCTCCTAGGCGGTCAGTAACTGAAAGAACAAATTTTTGAAGGTAGTTGTGATCTATTTTGGCCCATTCTTCAAAAATTGCATTTTTGAGGTCGGCCAAGTTTTCAAATTGGCGTCCATTGGCATAAACATTAGTCGAGAGTATTCCCCAAACATTCTCGATTGGGTTTAAATCGAGACTACATACAGGCCATCCTAATAAAGCAATTTTTTTGATCGCAAAGTACTGCTTTGTCGCATTGGATACGTAGATTGCTGCGTTTTCCTGTTGAAATATCCACTCGTCCCCCCAGTATATTTGTCCAAACTTTATTAGTACATCGTCCATGAGATTTATGTACATCTCAGAATTCATTCGAGTTGATACGAAACACACTGGTGATCTTCCGTGGTATCCAAATGCAGCCCATACCATTAACGAGCCACCCCCGAAATTGCGTGCATAGCAAGAATTTTTTTCGTCACTAAAAATAAAGTTTTCTCATTCATTTGTCCAAAATCTGTATTTATCTGCAAATAGGAGACGTGCCCTTGAATGCCTGGGCAGGAGCATAGGTTTACACAACATTTTTTCATAGCTTTTGTTTTCATCGGAGCTTAATAATTGCTGAATGCGACGGGGGTGATCTTAAGAGACAGTTTAGCCTTTATGTCCCGTAATCTTGTTGCTGTATTAACAGCCAAATTTTTTATTTGTCGTTTCGTTCGTTCGGACACTGTGGATGGTCGTCCTCGTTTTATTGTTTTTCGATATTCTTCCGGGTTTTTTTTTTAATTTTGATCCGTAGTCTTGCTTATCTCCGCAATATGGGCTATTTCCCGAATACTTTTACCTTCATTGCGCAGATTAAGTATAATTATTTACATAGACTCCGACAACTTCACTCCATTTCCCATTATAACTGTTTTTACGTATCGCTTTGTACTAAATTAACAGTTATTTCGTTGTAAATAGTTTAATTTAAAATGGCAATTAGCTCAACTTTCGTGATTGTGTACCAATAATTATTTCCAACCAGGAAAAAAACACATTTTACAACACTGGACATAAAAAGTCCGCAGTAATACTCATAAAACAAATAAATATAAATTCGTCGTATTTATTGTGAAAAGTACGCAATAATTAACGGACTTTTAATATTTCTGTTACAGAAATCACCAATTTCGCACATAATTTTGGATAATACTTTGATGTGGAATAAGAGGTGGGTGTCGAACTTGGACGATGGGACGTTATTCGAAGCAGTTGGGCTCCTGCCTTAAAATCGATCCAGGATGGGATTGTGGTTATCTTAAAGGCACGAAATACACATACACGTTAAGTAACTGAGCCTCGCATCTTTTCAAAAGTAGGTAGAATTTATCATTTTTGCCTTGCCTAACTGATTTAGCATTATACACCAGCCAAACCACTGAAGTTACATGCTTGAAACTTGGCAACACTAAATTTCTAATTTCATTTTTTTTAAAAACATTTTTTTTATTAATATTTTTTAAAATTAAAAATAAAATATTGGAACATTTTGCATTTTGGTTGTTTTTTTATGCTGCTTTATTATTGTTATTTTTTTATTCTCAACATAAAATTTTGTTTAACAGATGCTAAAGCTGTTATTACCAGCTGCTGTCGAGTGCAAGGGATACTGTGTTAGACTCTATCGCAAGAGACCCGCGATTCATTCCCCGAACGCGCCAAGATTTTATTTTCATTTTATAATAACATTTTTTTTAATTTTTTAAATTTTACAATATTTAAAAATTTTTATGAAAATCGGGCTACTATATCATGGGAACAATCGAATGTAATGTATGAAAAACTTTTTTTGTTTTTTGAGCAATCTCAACAAAACTCACAGAATATGTCTTTTTTATAATATGTTGCACCCTGAAAAAAAATATCGTCAAAATTTAGTAACAAAAACTTTTTTGTTTCTTAAGACATATTAGCCAAACTCACAGATTGTGTAATTACTAATTACTAATTGAGACCGCCTGTTACATCCTGACCAAATTTGGTCAACATCGCGTAACTTTCACTGACTAGTGACGAAAGCAGCACGAAGGGTGCGAAAGGCGTCTAGCAATATATACAGCTAATATGGAAAATTTGTTATGACTGTCCGATCAGATCGAGTTATATACCGATCGAAAGGCTTAGCCCTAACTTAAAAAATGGCATACTAAATCTTTTTCTAACTTACCTGGCTCCCGAGATACGGGGGTGTAAGTGGGAGGTGCAAAATTTAAACGATCGTAGCTAAAAGTTCGAATCAAAAATAAGCGTCGATTGATACCTCGATTTAAATTTGAAATTTTTAGTGGACTTCTCAAAATGAAATGAAAAGTCTTTTCGTTGGTCTGTTTGTTTGTTTGTATCAACGCGCTAAAAAGTTTAAGTGTAATGATGGGAAATTATTCCTTTTCACAAATTTAGAAATGTTTGTTCTACGACTTTTTGAATTTCCCGCTAGCTGAGCGGGTTGCCAAACCGTAAAAGCTACAGATATGTCCTAGTTTAGAGGGAAAACGCTATATCCCGCTTAAATTAAAACCCCCGTAGTTTCCAAACCGTAAAAGAAGTTGGAAAGGTATTTTTAAAGGCATTTAGGTGGACATTTTTTTATAAAGTACACAGGTAACAATTTACAGGTGAAATAAGGTTTTTTAGCTTACTTTTGGCGAATTATGTCAAAACGGCTCTAACGATTTTTATTTATTTTCAATATGTTGTATAACGTAAAGTTGATCGTTTTTTGGTATATGAAACATAAATTTTGGCTGAGGGGTTTTGAAGATATTGCCTATGAACTAAATATAGACATTTTTGTATCGGTCGAAAATCACGTTTTTGTACGAACTTTTTGGTTTTATGAGATATCTCAACCAAACTAATTAAATATGCGTTAAACTTAGTTTTATATATCCTGACCAAATTTGGTTGAAATTGGACAACTATATCATAAAGCTGTCATAGGACCGATCGGGCGAAAATTAGGTCTTAGTATGAAAAACTCTTTTGTTTTCTGAGATATTCTTACCAAATTAATAAAATATTCATTTAAATTAGTTTTATACATCCTGATCGAAGTTGGTTCAAATTGAACCACTATATCAGATAGCTGTCATGAGACCGATCGGGCAAAAATTAAGTCTTAGCATGAACAATTTTTTGTTGTATGAGATATCTTAAGCAAACTAACAGAATAAGCATTTAAGTTTAACTTATAGATCTTGACCAAAGTTGGTTCAAAGCGGACCACTGTATCATATAGCTGTCATAGGAGCGATCGGACGAAAATCAAGTCTTAGTATGAAAAACTTTTTTTTCTATAGTAAGTACGGGGTCTCCGACAGTAGAGTATGCTCGAATGTAGAAACGCGAGGGAAGCGAGCAAGGTTCGGAGCACCCTAATTTTCTTTATAATTAAAGAAAAAAATTAGTTTATGTAAATATGAAAGAAATTCAACAAATATATTTATATACCAGGTGTGCATGCTTTATGTATGTCGTATTGCTTTCAGCAGATGTAGAATAAAACAAGTGGGAAAGGCTATAGTCGAGATCCCGACTATAGGATACCCGTTACTTATTTCACTACATATAAAAGTAATTTAAAGAAAATTTTCTAACAATAAAAATCTATTGCATACTCTAGGGGGCATTTATTGCCATGTATTGCTTAAAGAATCATTTTCAGACAATAACTGCTGTTCTACTTGTCCGATCGTGTTGCGATTCAGTGGGATAATAAATAATAATAATAGATATCAGTGACTACAAGAAAAACCATATTATCTAAAAAACTGTAGGTGTGGTAGCTTTTCGCGATTTGTGGGGGCGGAGGGGGGCGTGGCCAAAATTTGAAACAAACTTGACCTGCTCCAACGCATTTGTGATCTGCGTGTGAAAGTTTGGTTACTCTATCTCTTATGGTCTCTGAGTTCTAGGCGCTCACACAGACGGACAGACGGACAGACACACATGGCTATATCGACTCGGCTATTGATGCTGATCAAGAATATATATACTTTATGTGGTCGGAGAAGCCTCCTTCTGCCTGTTACATACATTCCAACGAACACAATATACCCTTATACTTATTTTTTATAAGTAACGGGTATAAAAACTATACAAGATATCTGCAAGCTTTAACCGTTATTTTGTTGGTTAGACTGTCCACTTGAAAACGACATATAAGTTTCCTTGCTAAGAACCTGATAACATAGTTTTTTTTCGAGTTAACCAAGTCAATCTTTCAGCCAAATTAAGAGCTTTTGCTGTGAATTATGATTTAATTTTTATAACAAAAGACAAAAGCATTGGAAAGTCATCAAGTTCTTATGTAACTTACGGCAATCTTTTTCCAACTGTCAAGACTTGTGAACGTTGCTTTCAACTTTTTAAAAGTGGCAAATTTAATGTTTATTGAAAAAGATCACGAAAATGTTATGTTTGGGTGGATGAAAAGAGAGTGGTGTAATTTGACCTTCTAAAATTCGACAAAAGAGTCAATGCTGTCCGCTACCATAAACTAATAATCGATTTAAGCCACGCATTGAGCAAAAATGGGATTAAACCCAAAAAAATGTAATTTTGCAGATTGATAAAAATCCGACCCATTCAGACAAAATGGTCAGGGAAAAAATTTCTTCGCTTGGTTGGGAACTTCTACATCCCCCGCTATATTCACCAGGCTTAGCGCCTTCCGATCGTCGTTTGCTCTTATCGATGGGACACGTACTGGCTGAGCAGCACTCCTTTACTTTCTAGGATATACAAAAATGGGTCGATAAATGGATTTTAACGAAACGCGAAGATTTCTTTTGGCATTCTTTCCATCAATTGCACAAAATATGGAAAGAGTGAGGGCAAATATTTTGATTCAAAAATCTTTTAAGATAAAGTTACAATGTCAAAAGCAAAAGCGATTGCAAAATCTTTTGATATCCCACAAAAAAATCTCTTCACGAGATAAAAGTCTAGTTACGAAAGCAATTTCTAGCCCCAAAATGTCTGACTTCCATTTTTGTGACGAACACAATTAAGTTTAATGAAGAATTTTAGATAAAACAAGTGGGAAAGGCTATAGTCGAGATCCCGACCATAGGATACCCGTTACTTATTTCAATACATTAGCGATTCAATCCTAAATTAGGATTCCTAATGTCATATTTGCGTTGCCAGAACTAGTTGAAAATTTTAAGAATAATTAGGTTTAACAATACAAAAACTATTGCATACTCTAGGAGGCACCTGTTGCTTCAACAACTTAGGCATGCAATAACTGCTGTTCTACTTGTCCGATCTTGTTGCGATTCAGTGGGATAATAGATAATAATAACAGATATCGGTTATTACCAAAAAATACGTATTATATGAAAAATTGTGGGACGACCAGTTATTCTTGACCTGCTCCAACGCTTTTGTGATCTGCGTGTGAAAGTTTGGTTGCTCTTTCTCTTATGGTCTCTGAGATCTAGGCGCTCACACGGACAGACAGACGGACGGATGGACAGACGGACATGGCTATATCGACTCGGCTGTTGATGCTGATCAAGAATATATATACTTTATGTGGTCGGAGATGCCACCTTCTGCCTTTTACGCACACTCCAACGAACACAATATACCCTTATACTTATTTTTTATAAGTAACGGGTATAAAAACAAACACGAAAATGGGCATTCGGCACTGTTCTAAAAGTAATTTTTACGTACAAAAAAGCTCACCGTTTTTGCATACAATGCAGAGTGTCAATATTCGTATTTGTGTTTTTTTTTTTTCTATTTATATTAAATTCTTTGACCTGTAGCTTCACTCACTCATGTATTGTACTGGCCAAACGGCTCAACATACAAGTTTGAAATTTTGGGACAGCAAAGTGATGACAATTTCATCGGGAGATAAGGCTGCGTTTTAAAAAATTCTGGCAGCAAGTGAGTGAAATTCGAAGTCAAAGTTCGCATTTATTTTGATTTACACAGCAGCGGTTGATCAGCCGGCATGCTTAGTTTTTAGGTAGTGCAGCGGATGGTGTCGTAGACTCACGCGCATATGGTCGCACGCTGGAACCCAGCTCAAACAAGATTTTATTTTTAATTTTAAATTAATTTTTATTAATATTTTTTTTAATTTTACGATATTTTGCCATTTGGTCAAAATCTGGTTACTATATCATATAGCTGCTGTAGGAACAATCGGGTTCAGATTCACCTTTAGTATGGAAAACTTTTCTATTTTTTAAGTTATCTCAACCAAACTCACTACTACTTACTAAATCTATATAATATAGCTGCCATATGAACGTCAGTCTCAAATTAACCTTTAATATGAAAAACTTTTTTAATATTTGCAATTTCTTAACCAAACTCACAGATTTGCTTTTGCACGTCAAATATCAAACTTTTCTGCCAAATCTAACAGCGTGCATACAACTATTGTTATATATATGTTATATTATATACATTTTTTGCTACTTATTACATTTTGAATGAAATTTCCATCAACTAAAATTTTTTAATCTATATACACGTATATAAAGTTGTTAGTCCAACTGACTGATTTAGCATTGTACAGGCCAAACGGTTTGACGTACGACCGTGAAACTTGGCCTCAATATTCTTAAGATAAATTTATCGGGAGATAAGGCGGGAATTTTCTAAAATCGATCTGAAAGCGCGTTAAATTAAAGGTCAAAGTTCCCATATATTTATTTTCTGTTTGCATGTGTTTGTAGTGTAGTAGAGTTTGGTCAGTCATAGCATGCAGTGGCACTGTGCCTTTTTTTAAAATCGAGTATACACATCAAAATACATTTATTTGAGGTGCAATAGGGCAGAAAATGGTGCTTTAGACCCAAATGCTGGGATGCGCGGACTCATTTACCACACCAGGCAAATTTTTTTATTTTTTTTATTAAATTTTATTAATATTTTTTTAATTTAAGGATTTTTTACAATCTGGTCAAAATCGGGTTATTATATAATATAGCTGCCAATGGAACAATCGGGATCACATTAAGTTTAAGTATGAAAATTTTTTTTGTTTTTTAAGGTATCTCAACCAAAGACACAGATTCGCTTTTGAACGCCAAGTCTCAAATTTTTCTTCCAAATCAAGAATTTTCCCGCCATATCTGGCTTTTTCCCAAAGTCCAATTGCAGGGGCCGCTGGCAGCGTGAATATAATTATTCGTTTCTCTTTCAAAAAATGTTATATTATATACATTTTTTTGCTACTTATAACATTTAGCAGAAAATTTCCAAAAACCAACCAAAAATTTTAAATTCTTCTCAAATAACTAATAACACTAGGCAACAAATTTGAACTTTTTGGCTATTACACGAACCAAACCCACTTTTTTGGATAGATTTGGGGCCAAAAACGACGAAAAACATTTTTTTTTTCTATGGTGAAATTTTTTTTTTGAATTTTTTTTTCGCACTTTTTTTCAGAGGTGCGCCCACTTCTGTCATCATTCCTCGTGAATGACAAAACCGATTTTCGGTTGTGTCATTCTCGAGTAATGATGACAAAAGTGGGCCACCTCTGAAAAAAAATACGAAAGAAAAGCCAGATTTTTAAAAAATTCAAAAAAAAAATTTCACCATAGAAAAAAAAAATCTATCCAAAAAAGTGGGTTTGGTTCGTGTAATTTTTTGGCTGTTGCCTAGTGTAATTGATAATAATTGAAAATAATTTTATTCAAGAAAAATATAAGAAGTGCTCCTCTTTTTCACGATTCAATTTGACGAGTGAAGCGAGCCGGGGTTGGTGAGCGAATCGAGCAGGGAGCGAAGTCCCCTAGTTCTTCTCTAAAACCTGATAACTGATAATAATCGCATCGTACGAATGGTGAAAAACGTGGTAGTCTAATTTGTATATAGAAGTTGAGTGTGAAGTCCGATCGCATTATTCATTGCATTGGGTTAATTCGGCAGGTTTTTTAATCAGTAATACCTTCTTTGGATGAGTAATCAGTACCTGCTAAATGACATGATACCTTCTTACAAATAAGACTACTACGTTTTTTCACCGTTCGTAAGAAGCAATCATTATCAGTTAACAGTTTTTTGAAATATTGCGGGCAGAGTCTAAACCTATTTTACCTCTTCTATTTCTTTAATTTGTTTCCTTACCCTTTTATTGAAATTTTCAAAGATTTCTTTTCCTATGAAGCTTCCATGAATCCCAGCGGTGAGTAGGGGCACAGCTTGCTGGACCGGCAAACCAATATCCCCCAGCGGATGGATTTTTCATCCTTATTCTATCCTTAGTTATTAAGTGTTTCAACTTCTCTTTATTTATTTATAAGTTTCTTTTCTCCTTTCTTTTTTTTCTCTTAAAGTTCCTTTTATTCTCAATTTTATATTAGGCTCTAATAACTTCACTGACAATGCAAAGCTGTGATTAGGGGCATAGCTAGCCGGACCGGCAAAAAAAACACCCCCAATGTTTCGGTGTCGGTTTTAGATTTGATTGTAATTTTGTGTAGGCTATTATTTCAAAAAAAAACTTTATTTTTTTACCTATGATAATGTATTTGAGGCAGCTTTGTATTTGCCTTCGTGAATAAATAAATAAAAAAAAAAGTTTCCTGCTAAATGTTATAGGTAGCAAAAAATGTATATAATATCACATTTTTTTAAAGAGAAACGTCCCTGCAATTGGACTTTGAGAAAATCGTCAGACTTGTCAGAAAAAAAGTCAGATATAGCGGGAAAAATCTATATTTGGCAGAAAAATTCGAGACTTGGCGTGCAAAAGCTAATCTGTGAGCATAGGCACTTAGCTCGCTGGCTAACCAAACGCTGCTATATGTAAATCAAAATAAACGCAAACTTTGACCTTGATTTTGACGCACTTGCAGGCCGATTTTGGCAAATTCCCGTCTCATCACTTTTATCACTGCTAAACTTATTATCGCATCTACCGAATCTATTCACTCAAGCAATTGTTCATTTAAAATTGCTTGTAAATCAGTGGTGGGCAAGTTTATCGAATCGTTATCGGTAGCTCACACAGACAGTGTTGCCAGGTTTTGGGCGCCCGCATAAGCTAGATTCGGAGAAAAAATAAGCTAAAAATAAAAAAAACATGCCGAAAAACAAGCTAAATGCATTTGGAAGATAACATTCAAAATTATTGGGTTTTTATTTAAAACAAATTTGTTAAAAGATTATCTATTTCAGTATTTTCATCCTGACTTAAATATTTTTCGTTTGATTGAATCAAACTAAGGTATTTTTGTGGCAACTTGTAGTTGTGGCAAGCTTCCCCATGTCTGCGCAATCCATATCTGTAAAATTAAATAATTTTATTAAAAAATAAATAATTCAGATATATGAAAACAAACATACCTTATACTTAGTATTGCATTTAAAGTTTTTAAATGCATTTTGTTGCGCAACTTTGTTTTAACCAGGTTCATTTGGCTAAAATCGCGTTCCACTTCCGCATTTAACCACGGTAGTGAAAGCATTTGAAGTGCAAAGAAGGCCAGGGACTCAAATGGATGATTATTTCCAGCATCTTTGTAGGAGAGCACCTTTGCCCAAAATTTCGAGGTATCATTAATATGCTCCCATTTAATAAGATGTATCTTATCAATTTGGGATTTAAAATGATCAACGTGTGAAACGTTATAGGAAAATAAATTGACGATCATATGAATAAGTTCACGTTACAATCGGCAATAAAGAACCAGCTCCGATATTATAATGTCCTATAACATTTTAAACTTTTGACTCGTTGATGTCAAGAATTCATTTATTGTTAGAATATGTTACATGAACTTTAAAATATGCTAGATTTATGGCTATAAACTATTTGCAAATTTTTTAAGCTATTCCGTTTTTAAATATGCTAGATCTAGCCTGAAATAAGCTAAACTGGCAACACTGCACACAGACACGAGACGACGAATGCCGAATGCGTGGTCGGTTGCTGCTGCGAACCAGTGTTGCCAACTCTTCGGCTCATAAAAAAGCTAACTTAGCCTTCGAAAAAAGCTAGAAATAGCCAGATTTTTTTTTGGTACCTAAAAAAAACCGCTTGAGTAGTGAAAGAAGTCAGAATTTTTTTAAATTTCGTCCAACATATCCTTTTCTGCAGCTGAACTTATGTAGGACTGATTGGTCCCTATCTTATTTAAACAAACTGCTGGCACTTCATAGTCATGACAGCATTTGTTTTCGCGGCGTATCTACAAATATGAAATTCAATGTTACTAAGATTATAAAATATAAGCTGAACAGATAAAATACCTTGTGTAAAATTGAGTTTACTGTCTACACGGCCATTCTGTTTCTCAGCTTAGTTTTGACATTGGTCATTTGACTAAATAGTCTTTCCACCTCTGCGTTTGACCATGGCAGCGATAAAAGACTTAGCGCAAATGATGCCAGTGCCGAAAATCTTTTATTTGCTGCTGCATCCACGTAGTTGGACACTTCGGCCAAAAAGCTTGTGGTATCCTGTTAATTTGACCACTTTATAAGGTGGACGTTGGCTTATTGAAACAGAATCTCTTCAATTTTGGGCTGATTCCACCTTGAAGTGCTCGAGAATGTCCGCCTCTTGGCACATAATAGTTGTCTACAGAAAAATAGCTATAATTCCCGCTAGCCGCTAGTTTAGAATTTATCCCGCATTTGCCAATTGCAACCCGCTAGATCTAACGGGGAAATAGCTAAATTGGCAACACTGCTGCGAACGTACGCTTGACGTCAGTGCACAACTTGCCTTCAACGAGAGCACAACCCGGTCGCTCGATGTCTCAAGATAATTTTTAACTACACTCAGAGAAAAAATTAAATGCATGCAATATTTCGTTTTTTAGGTATTTTCTTCCTCCTATGACAACCCAACTAATGCCTCTTAACTTAAAAATCGAAATAGTGTCCAACTCTGTGGTCAGACATCAAGAATTGGAGAATTAAAAGCAAATAAATCATTTTTTTCTAAATAGAGCTTCTCAACTATATCTGGCAGTGCATATTTATTGCTTTTTAACGCAAGCGCACGCATAACCTCCCCTATTAAACTATTAAAGCTACAGCATTGAGACTTGGCACACAGGATGGGGGGACGAGTCCTGAGGTGTGCTGAAAATTTCATTGAGATCGGGTTATAAACAGGGAAGTAGTTTGAGAAAATATGATATATGGAGAAAATATAATCACCTGGATCTCAGAGACTATAAGAGATAGAGATTCCAAATTTGGTGACAATACTGCTATGTTGCGCACGCAGATCAAGTTTATTTTAGAATTTTGCCACGCCCCCCAATTATCCTGTAATCGACAAAAAACTAAAATATCCAAATACAAGGCCAATTTAATAGGTACAGATGTCAAAATCTGCACACACACTAAACACAATTTTGATAATGCATCCTGGAAACTGCATTGCAATCGGATAACAAATACAGAAGATATTAAATCAAAACTTCACATTTCTCATGCCTACGTGCAGTGGCCAGATTTTGGTACAAAACTTGCAGCAATGCATGCGATTTGTGGGTACATTGGACTCGGGATCAAAACAACTCTTTGTTTTGAACCAAATTATTTATTATTATTATTATTTTTATTTTTTTATTTTTTTTTTCATTGCATTAAATTAATTACATATTAATTAATAATTACATACTTTTTAAATGAATACTTTACATACTTAATCAATAATTTTATGTGATGCACATTTTGCAATCAGTACCATGAATTAGCAGCAAAACGAATTTGGTTCTATAAATAGCTTTATTTGCACATGTATGTATGTGTGTATGTAGGGCTTCTCTTCTAACGAGCGAGACATAATTGAAACAAAAGAAACGTGCAAAACGTACAACGAAAAAAAATGATATACATTGATATTGCCACATGCAAATATAATGCTCCGATGGCTCTGATGATAGAGCCGCGTATTTCGATGCGATGAGTCGAGAGTTCGAATCCCGTTTCAATCTTGCCCATGTGCAACTTTTTTTTTTTTTTTTTGTCAACTATTTCCTTTTTTTTTGTCAACTATTTTCTTTATTACAATTTGTACTTTTTTAACAACTTGTATTTTCTTTGATTTTGTGAAAAGAGTAACTAAATATATATATATAATATAATCTGTATTTTATTATTCACGTATTGTATTATAGTTAGTATTAATACCAGTTCTGTCACAGACTAGCACCCCTAACTGTAGGCTATAGGATAGCATATAGTCTGTAGAATTTTATGTTGACCATATTTTACTGAAATTGAATTAATCGGTTGTGAACGTTTGGGTATCGAGCAAGTTACTGTCGAGTGCGCTCGACTGTAGACATACCACACCTCATCGCGAGCGAAGCGAGCCGGGGGTAGGCGAGCGAAGCGAGCAGGGGGCGGAGCCCCCTTGTTTTTTCTCTCAAACCGACAAGACCGTCTACAGACGGTCTTCAGCTTTTCGCGTTTTAAGAATACTTCTAGTTGCATTTTGCAATTTATTTTTTTTATAAAACATAAGAGAAAAATATTACCTACTAGCCGTGTAATGCCCAAATTGATAGACTTAGTCATTATTTTTGTGTTGTCGATTGAAATTGCAATTTATTTTGTCATAATTATATTTGGTATTTTTCACAATTTCAATGCTTACCGAAATTCTGTAAAAACAAGGGGGCTCCGCCCCCTACTCGCTTCGCTCGCCTACCCCCGGCTCGCTTCGCTCGCGGTGAGGTGCGGCTACAGTCGAGCACGCTCGACTGTAGGATACCCTGAGCCCAGGTACTCTTTTATAAATGTTGATTTTCGACCAATTATTCCAATGGCAGCTATATGATATATGGAACCGATCTGAACCAAATCTGGTCAGAATGTACAAAACCATCATAAATGCATATTCTATCAGTTTGGTTAAGATATCTCAAAAAACAAAAAACTTTTTCATACTAAAACTTGATTTTCGGCAGAGCGACTGTATGACAGCTATATGATATAGTGGGCCGATTTGGACCAAATTTGGTCAGGATGTATAATACCACCCCAAATATATATCGTGTGAGATTGGTTGAGATATCTCAAAAATTAAAGAAGCTTTTCATACAAAAACTTAATTTTCGATGTATCGTTCCTATGGCAGCTATATGATATAGTTGTCCGATCCAAAAATAAAAACAAACGTGATCTGCGTACGGTATCCAGGAACCTACATACCAAGTTTGTCTCTAGCTCTTATGGTTTCTGAGATCGACGCGTTCAAACAGACGAACAGACAGACAGACGGACAGACAGACGGACATGGCTCAATCGACTCGACTGTTGATCCTGATCAAGAATATATATACTTTTTGGGGTCTGCCACGCCCCCTTCTGCCTGTTACATACATTCTGCCAAATGCATTATACCCTTTTTTGCCCATTTTTAATGGGCTCAAGGTATAAAAACGGTTCATTGGAAAATAATCATATATTTTTTTAATCGTCAGAAAATCAATTCTTCATACATTAAAAAAATATAATCGAGAAGAAATATTTATTTGTTTTCCATTTATATTTAAAAAACCGAAGACCGTCTACAGACGGTCTTACCCGTTAGAGGGTTAAGTTAGCTTTATACATCCTGACTGAAGTTGGTTCAAATCGGACTACTATATCATATAGCTGTCATAGGACCGATCAGGCGAAAATCAAGTCTTAGTATGAAAAACTTTATTTTTCATAGTAAGTACGGGGTCTCCGACAGTCAAGTATGCTCGACTGTAGAAACCACTGTATAATGTGGGCGCACCTCGAAAAAGGTAAATAAAAATACAAAATTTAAAAGAAAATCTAAAAAAAACAAATATCGGTTTCGGTTCCGGTACGTCCCGTAACAACTGATTCGGTAAACGGTTCTATTTCGGTTTTTTCTTTTAGGTTCCGGTATCAGTACCGGTACAGCAATTAAATTAAAACAAACAAGGGGGTCCCGCCCCATGCTCGCTACGCTCGCCTACCCCCGGCTCGTTTTGCTAGCGGCAAGGTGTAAAAGGCCTACAGTCGAGCTCACTCGACACTTATATGCTCGCTACCCACATCTTCGCGGCAGTTAGATCTAATGACCATTAATTAAATAAATAAATATTATTTTTTAAATACTCAAAAAACTTCAATTCGTATGAAGGATACATTTAATTGACACTTTTCACTTTTAGTGCCGGTTTTTCAATGTCTATTTAAGGGGTTTGATAACTATACGTGTACAAAAGATATTTTTACGTAAAATGTATAGCTGTCATAGGACCAATCGGTCCAATATTAAGTCTTAGTATGAACAACTTTTTTGTTTTATTAGATATCGTATCTGTTGGAGATTATTAATGCGCAGTAGAATTTGGATAGGCTTGTTGCCGATAGACTTTAAGAAAATATGACTGCTTCGATTAGAAGTAAGTGAAACACTTCTTTATTCCAGCTTGTGAACAACAGAACAGAACAGAATATGACAAGGTTGACATCTTGTTGCAGTTGAAAACATTGCCAATTCAACACTTCTCTTCAATGGGTGCAACTTAATTATTTTTTTCAATTTTTTCATTGGCTTAAACCAAGCAAATTAGTGCATTTCTTATGACTATCTTTTGGCAAATTCTTTGTCAATATATCTGCTACCATTTCTTTAGTTGGGCAGTATTTGAAATCAATTAACTTATCTTCAAAACAATTTCGTATATGGTGGTACTTAACATCTATGTGCTTGCTTCTAGCGTGATAAACTGGGTATTTAACAAGGTTTATCGCGGTAAGGTTATCGCCTTATATCAATACAGAATTTAGATTAAATTATAAATTCATTTCATTAATTAACTTGCTTAAATAAATTGCTTCCTTGGATGCTTCAGACATCGCCATGTATTCGGCCTCATTTACATTTCGCTGTGACAATTTGCATACTGAATGCAATATTTCTGGACGTGATGACAGCGCAATGTACATGAGGAATCCAATAATTGATTGGTACTCCGTCACGTCGACCTTTCTGCAGCTCTCAATACTGCAATTGACTTTGAAATTTGTTTCCAATGTTCTTATGCCCATCTCGTTAGGAAAACTACCAATGTGGTTGCGCTGACCCATTAGTATTGTTCCAGTTTCGCCTTCTCGTTCGATCTCAAGACCCAAAGAAACAGGACCCTTGTCGGCTACCGGAAATGCAGAGGTAATTGCTTTTTTAGCTTCTAGCATCCCACCAAGATCTGAGCATGCCAACAGCAAATCATCAATGTAAACAGCTATACGTCGATATTCTTCTTCTTCGACGTCTTTGTGTACAGACACGGCTCGCTTGCGCATGCCCTGTAGCCAATATTCTTCAGGACTTTGTCCAGTTAGGTATTCCAGACACGTCCCAATTGTTTCAAGCCATAGAGTGACTTCTTCAGTTTCAGCATGCTTTGTGATCTATCGTCGAACTGCTCAGGCTGCTTCAGATAAACGATCTCCCCAAGATCACCGTTCAAATATGCTGTTGATACATCCATTTGATGTACATGCAACTCATATTCGGCTGTCATAGCCAACACCATACGTATCGTTGCATATCGCACCACTGGCGAATAGGTTTCCTCGTAGTCAATGTCAAACTTCTGGCTGCATCCTTTGGCCACTAGTCTTGTTTTCTAGCGTTCGATTTCGCCGTCCGAATTGCGCTTCAGGGTAAACACCCACTTGCATCCTATTGGCCTTTCGCCTTTAGATAACTCCACAACTTGCCAAGTTTGATTTTTGAATAGAGCCTTGTACTCCTCTTTTATCGCGCACATCCATTTATGAGCCTGTGGACCTGCCATGGCTTTATCAACGCTAACAGGAATCAGTATGCTGCTTACTGGTCCAATCTTGACTGCATCGTCGTCATCATTCTCATCAGCACTTGTTGTGCTGATTGTTGTTGTTGTCATCAAATTGCTTGTCTCGCTTCTCAGCTAGCTCATCCTTAGGATTCTTCTCGGGATCGTCTTTCAGAACATCATTGTTGCGATCTGGGTTAACCACAACCTCCAGATTCACATCAGCTTTATGTACGCATTTCTCAACGAAATATACATCGAGACAGACTTTAAATTGTGCCTGAATATCAGCACATTATATATTCTTTGCCTCTTTCTTGGAACTTCTTCTTTTGGCTTTTGTCCAATGCACTATGGGCGATTTTTCGGTTAAGGCGGCATAAAGTCCAAGATTTCATGGTAACATAATCAAACAAGTGGGAAAGGCTATAGTCGAGATACCGACCATAGGATACCCGTTACTTATATCTATACATTATCGATTCAATCCTAATGTCATATATACGTTCCCAGAACTAGTTGAAAGTCTTAAGCATTCTAATAAGGTTTAACAATACAAAAACTATTGCATACTCTAGGGGGCACCTGTTGATTCAACAACTTAGACACGCAATAACTGCTGTTCTACTTGTCCGATCTTGTTGCGATTCAGTGGGATAATAGATAATAATAACAGATATCGGTTATTACCAAAAAATACGTATTATATGAAAAATTGTGGGTGAGGTGGTTTTTCGCGATTTGCGGGGGCGGAGGGGGGCGTGGCTTAAATTTGAAACAAACTTGATCTGCGTGAGGTATATGGAAATCTGTGTGACAAATTTGGTTATTCTATCTTTTATAGTCTCTGAGATCCTCGTGTTTATACAGACGGATGACCAGTTTTTCGCGAATTACGGGCGTGGAAGTAGGCGGGTCCAAAATTTAAAACAAACTTGACCTGCTCCAACGAATTTCTGATCTACGTGTGAAAGTTTGGTTACTCTATCTCTTATGGTCTCTGAGATCTAGGCGCTCACACGGACAGACAGACGGACAGACGGACAGACACACATGGCTATATCGACTCGGCTGTTGATGCTGATCAAGAATATATATACTTTATGTGGTCGGAGATGCCTCCTTCTACCTGTTACGCACATTCCAACGAACACAATATACCCTTATACTTATTTTTTATAAGTAACGGGTATAAAAATGGCTTCATTTATTAAAAGTAGATACTTCAGTTAGATTACAAAATATTTTTTTGTCGGTTGGGTGGCAACCCTTTTCTTGTGCCAGCTCTGCAAAGTCAGCTGATTTTTCATATAATGTGCTTGTGAAATTTGGCGCCCAATGTATGGTAACTTATAAAAGCTAATAAATAAGCAAAACTGTTAAAAGTAAAATAAGTTTGATATGGATAAATATTCTTGAGGTATTTAAAATATATATCTGCTGTCATAAGTTAATTTATATGTATTGTGTTGTTGATGTCCACTGTTATTGTTAGTATACATTTTCATCAAAAATCTTACCAAAGAAGTAGTGTTCCGTGGATTATTACTTTTGTGGTGCACGCTGGTGTAAGCAACTAAAGATGACAAGTTTTTTGTTAAGGTCTATAGTCTATAATGTAATTATCCTTTTTTGCTCTTCTTCGAATAAATCACATCTAAAAAATGTCATTTTGCTTGTACAAATTCAGAGGCGGGAAGTAACGGCGTGGTCCAACTTAAATCTAGTTTAATATAAGTAATATTAGTACAAAATTTCAAGTGCATATCTTCACTTTTAGAGCTTTTGCCAATATGTCGAATTTTTTTTTAAATTCACATGAACATAGCGGCTTTTATTATCGATCATTGTAACAAAATATTTGCTGCCTGCTATTGATGCTTTATTCATGGGCCCGCAAACGTCACTATGCACAACTTCCAATAGCTCTTTGGCTCTCGTTTCAGATTTCACAAATGTCTTCACATGGCACTTATTCTTCATACACAAAATGCACTGCACATCATCAGCTGTTTTAGCAGAATCAAAGGCTAATCGTCGAACCATAATTTTGCTTTGCAGTTCTCGCAAAGTTTGTATGTTCAGATGCCCGTAACGCTCGTGCCATTTCATCAACTCGTTAGTTTTATTACTGAAACATGGCTTCTCGTTATTTTTTATCTCACACATTGAGTTTCTTTGCCTTTAAAATCATGCCATTAATCGCGCGATTTTTTTAAAACAAATTTTAGTCTACGGCTCACTTATTGACACACCAGATAGAAGAGTAGATTTGGTAAAGTTGAATGGAAACTTTAAAATTAAATTAAAAAAATTCTAGTTGAGTCGTGGAACTTATATTGATCTCTAAATTTATGATAAATCGCCCTCTATTTGAGTTTTTTTTCAACTTTCAACACTACCCAAATTATATATATCTTATATTGTATAAAGTGAGCCGTAGACAAAAATTTGTTTTAAAAAATTTTTTTTTTTAATTTTTTTTCTACGGCACACTTATTGATATACCAGATAAAAGAGTAGTGTTGTTAATTTTGTATGGAAACTTTAAAATTAAATTTAAAAAAATCTAGTTGAGTCTTGGAACTTATTTTGATCTCTAAATTCATGATAAATCGCCCTCTATTCTAGATTTTTTTTTCAACTTCCCGAATTATATATATTACATATTGTATAAAAATCAATAAAATATACAAAAAAAATTGGGATTTTATTTTATTTTTGAAATTGGGGTGTTATTTCATTATGAAATATGAAATAACACCCCAAAATTGGAGCCTGAATTCATTTTCTCTTTTGGGGTCTTATTTCCTGCAGCCCATCCGTTTATCACTGCTTTGCCCACAGATATAAAATTAAATTGCAGCTCCGGTACGAATAGCACATTATTCAGTGTAATTTTGTAGCCCACTTTGCTGTTTTTTACCACTGTGCCACGACCTTGCGCGAAAATTTGTTCATTTCCAGCCAATTCGATTTCTTGCTTGTGTTTCTCAAACACATCGAATAAATCTCGTCGTGCACACATATATGCTGTGGTACCACGATCCAAACACCAAGCACCGACACAGATTTCATCACTCGTTGCTTTTCCAGTGAATGATCTAGCTGCTTTTGTTGTTTTCTTGTTCGCTTTCCTTTTTGCAATCTGCTGTACCTTCTCTTCGGCATTTTGCGGCAAAATGTCCCTTCTTTACACATTTCCAGCATTTCCCGTCGTTCTGCTTACTTTTCGTAGCTCCGTTATTCTGTCCATTTCGATTTTTTTCTGACTGCCTATTACTTGTCGACTTCACAGCAAATGCCTGCACGCTAACTCTTTGCTCGCTGTTTTTTCGTCTTTCTTCCGTTAGCTTCAGCTTTATGACGGTGAAGGTAGGCAAGTCGTCGCGCGCTTCCAGCGCAACAACGAAATTTTCGTACGACGGCGGTAGGCTCGCCAACAACATAATGACAAATAACTCCTCATTTAATGAAATTCCAATTTCTGCGAGTTTTTCCACAATGTTTGAGAACGCCAAAATGTGTTGCTGTACACTGTCTCCTTCTAGCAAACGTTTATGTAGCAACTGTTTAAACAGTGTAACCTTGCGAACTTGACCTGATGGCTGATGCAACGTTTTTAGTTCATCCCACATCTCCTTCGCATAGCTGCACTTTTTAATTCCGCAAACTTGTGATGTGCTAACCGACAAAAAAATAACTGCCATTGCTTTATCATTTTGTCCTTTCCACAATTGAAATGCCACGCTCGCTTCATCTTCAGGCTTTATTTGTTCACCAGACACAACTGTCCACAAATCTAAATGGATCAAAACGCTCCGCATGAGCACACACCATGTGTCATAATTTGATTCATGCCATTCACAGATAGTTGGCAGTCTCAAATATTTTTTAAATGGAATTAAAAAATTTTAATACAAAATGTCAATTTTACGACTCATTTTCCAACATAAGTGTTCTGTGATCTGTCATCTTTATGTCCTTTTCAGTACAGCAAAATCGAATATATATTTAATATTATTGTAAAAAAAACTTAATTTAATAATATTGTCATGATAAAATATCTGTACATTTGGTTATTTTGTGATCTGTCATCTTTATGTCCTTTTCAGTACAGCAAAATCGAATATATATTTAATATTATTGTAAAAAAAACTTAATTTAATAATATTGTCATGATAATATATCTGTACATTTGGTTATTTTGCGAAGTCTTAATTCTGTTGAAAGGGAAGTTTGAGGACCAGAGGAATAAGAGAACAGAATGGAAGTTTGTTAGCTAAATTGGAGAAAAGCATATTTTAAGTGGCTACAGGGCATTAACGACAAATCGCATGGCAAATCGGAGCATATAATGAATGAAAGAACGTCCATCATTTGGCTAAACTCAAATTGAGGATCATTAGTCTCTTCATCATCTGGACCAGACTCAGACTCAATAAATTATATTTTTTGTTGATGAGACACTGTTTTAATTTAAGATTCCGTCGAAGATTAGGCCGATTTTTAAAAATTTTATTCAACTCACGGGCGATATTGCGTTACGCCCACGGGTCTTACTTCACACTTGTCGCGGGCGTTATTGCAATTTAAAAAGTGAAATAATGTCCAAAGGCGTTATTGCTCAATATTTTAAAGTCAAAGAAATTCCTCGTTTTTTGACATTTCACATATATCTGTAATAAAAAAAAATATTAATTATTTAAAAAAAATTGACATTCGGAACTGCGCAAAAAATTTGCGCACAGTGCAGAATGCCAAATTCTTTGTTTATAATTTATATTTATTTATTTAATATTTATGCGTATTATTTTAATTTCGTTCGTCACAATATTGTGTTACTGACACGGTTGCCACACTTGTCGATTTTGCGCCAAAACTGGCTCTTTTTTTCCCCTTTGCGCCATTTTTTATTGGAATTTGCTCTTTTTTTGTTTAATCAAGAGTTCCTTGAAAACTATTAAGAATGTAATTTAGATCTAAATTTTTTCTCTACCAACAATATAAATGTACACTCAGAAAAAAAAAGTTATCAGCAATAATTAATTTGTGAAACGAATGATGCTGCCAACAATTTATTTATTATTCATACATTAATCACTATTCATTCATTTAAGACGCTATCTCCAATTAATTCTAATTATTTCGGACAACCAGAGCAGAAGCTTACGTAAAGAGCTCGGCCGGCCGGCCGGTTAACTGCTTGATGAACTGCTTCCAAGCCTTTTTTTACCAAACCTTTTTTTTATTTCATTTCGTTTTTAATTTAAAAAGACCCTAAATTGTTCATAGTCTAATACCACTTTGTCTCAATATACTCAATATGTTACTATTTTATTCCCTTTCGATCGTAAAAAAAACCCAAATGTTTAAAACATTTCAGAAACAAACGTTCATGAACAGTGAACAAAAGATGGCACGCTGCACACTAGGGGCCGCAGGCCGAAAAGCTTGGCAAAAATCATTTTTTCGCTGAAAATGATTGTAAAAAGTTATACACGCATTCGATAAGAACCCAAATGGATTTGGAAATTAGATAAAAATTGTGGGTGTGGGAGCCTCTCAAAGTCGGCCCCAGTCGGCTTTAAACTTTAAACTTTAGATAAGTTTTGCCTCCAATCTTTATTTTTTTAGTTTCATCTGAAAAGTATATTCATTTCTAATAAAATTCTGAAGAAATTTGTCTCTTCACATGTTCACTTTTTTTATCAGGAGTTAAAAAAAAGCTCTAAAATAAGGCTTTTTTAATTTTTGATAGAAGATAACAAACTCCCGCCACATCATGCCATTATAACACAACTACAGGTCGCTTTGGTAATCAATTCTCTATCGATCTTATATAGATTTGTCTGTATTCATCTGCATTTGCGTCAATCAAGTCAATAAAACTGATGCAACCTCGCAATAAAATTGTGATAAAAGAGGAAGAACGCAGGGCAATTGCATACTGCGTCGAGAATATAAAATTATTTTTTATATTGAGAATTTTTTTTTTTTTAATTTTGATTTATATATATTTTGTTCTGTCTTAGTAATTTTATAAATGTTATTTTAATCTGTTAAAGTACGTACTCACACCGAAAACATTCCGTTCGCTATGCCAAACTTCATATAAAGAAAACAGTGTCGGAACGCAAGATAAATTATCTCGCTTCAGTTCCGCTAGTGCGGTACTCACAAAAGTCATGAAAAAATGAGTTGCCAGATAAGGTGCTGTTGAAAATGAATAGCAGTGTGCATTTAAATAAGCATACATATAATCTGGAAACTCTGTATAAGTATAGTACTCATTTGAATTATGTACTCGATCCTTTTTTCTATAAGAATTCACTCTTTATTAAACGTTTAAAGAACCACTTCGTTTCACTCTGGTTAGTGCAAATATATACAACATATGGGCTAATCCTGCGTTACGCACGTTACATTCGTACGCAAACTTGTACGCTTAAATTGACACATCTGGCGTGTACATTGATATACTCATTGGAAGTACTTTTAAACTTATTAAAAACTAGGGGGCTACGCCCCCTGCTCGCTTCGCTCGCGGTGCTACAGTCGAGCATACTCGACGGTCGGAGACCCCGTACTTACTATGGTGAAAAAAGGTTCACTTACAATACTAAGTCTTGATTTTCGCACGATCTGTCCAATGACCGCTATATTATATAGTGTAACGAATTGGTCCAACTTCGGTAAGGACGTATAGCACTAACTCAAATGCATATTATATCAGTTTGGTTACGATATCTAATTGAACAAAAAAGTTTTTCATACTAAAACCTGATTTTCGACCGATCGGTCCTATAACAGCTATACGATATAGTGGTCCGATTTAAACCAACTTCGCTAAGGGTATACAAGACTAATTTAAAAGCATGTGGTAAAAGTTTGGTAACGATATCTTCTACAAGAAAGTTTTTCATACTTAAACTTGATTTTCGTCCGATTCCTCCTATGGGAGCTCTATGATATAGTTGTCCGATTTGCACCAACCTCGGTCATGAATTAAAAGAATAACCCACATGTAAATGCTGTTAGTTTGGTTAAGATACATATCTTATAGACTTGATTTTTTCCAAGCGAAATGTTCATTTCCGAGTTTTTGTTAAAAGAACACACATGCATATGTACAAAACACATATATGTGTGTTTAAAATGTTAATGTACATGACAAAACAATATTATCAAAAAACCAAAAACAAAAAATTTTAACAAAAACTATAAAATAAAAAGAAAATTGTTGATGGAGACGGGAATCGAACCCACGACCTAAATTTAAAGAAAGCTTAAAACTTCGGTGGCTCAACCAATTGAGCCATACACGGTGTTGTGTACAGGATGCCCAAGTGCCATATTGGTTTTACAGTACTCTATTTCATAATTTTAAAAATGTTTAATAACACTAAATGTTAATATTATATGTTATCATAACATTAATAAATACAAATTGAATGTCCAAGCAAAATTATTGAATTAAAAAACACGCGTCGCTTGCAGGGTTCGAACTCACGACCGGTTGATCAACCATATTCTTAGCGCTTTGACTCATCACACTACGCCACAAAAGCCCATGACTGATCAGACGCCAATTTGTTTTATAATATGTTAACTCAATTTTCATGTTATCAAGTTACCCAAATTTTAATAACTGCCAACGCTCCATCATCGAAACAATAAAATTTATATCTTGAATATCTTGGCTATTTACTGTCCGATCGGAATGAAATTTTAAGCAAAAATCTAGTTTTCTCTTCGTCTATGTAAATTCTTGAATCTCTAGCTTTTAAATTGCTCTTATAATTTGGGTACGAAATTTTCTATGTCAATTTTTAGGCGTGGCCAAATTTTGAAACAAACTTGATCTGCTTGCAATATAGAGGAACCTACATACCAAGTTTGGTGTCTCTAGCTCTTATAGTCTCTGAGATCTAGGTGTTCATACAGACAGACAGACAGACAGACAGACAGACAGACAGACAGACAGACAGACAGACAGACAGACAGACAGACAGACAGACAGACAGACAGACAGACAGACAGACAGACAGACAGACAGACAGACAGACAGACAGACAGACAGACAGACAGACAGACAGACAGACAGACAGACAGACAGACAGACAGACAGACAGACAGACAGACAGACAGACAGACAGACAGACAGACAGACAGACAGACAGACAGACAGACAGACAGACAGACAGACAGACAGACAGACAGACAGACAGACAGACAGACAGACAGACAGACAGACAGACAGACAGACAGACAGACAGACAGACAGACAGACAGACAGACAGACAGACAGACAGACAGACAGACAGACAGACAGACAGACAGACAGACAGACAGACAGACAGACAGACAGACAGACAGACAGACAGACAGACAGACAGACAGACAGACAGACAGACAGACAGACAGACAGACAGACAGACAGACAGACAGACAGACAGACAGACAGACAGACAGACAGACAGACAGACAGACAGACAGACAGACAGACAGACAGACAGACAGACAGACAGACAGACAGACAGACAGACAGACAGACAGACAGACAGACAGACAGACAGACAGACAGACAGACAGACAGACAGACAGACAGACAGACAGACAGACAGACAGACAGACAGACAGACAGACAGACAGACAGACAGACAGACAGACAGACAGACAGACAGACAGACAGACAGACAGACAGACAGACAGACAGACAGACAGACAGACAGACAGACAGACAGACAGACAGACAGACAGACAGACAGACAGACAGACAGACAGACAGACAGACAGACAGACAGACAGACAGACAGACAGACAGACAGACAGACAGACAGACAGACAGACAGACAGACAGACAGACAGACAGACAGACAGACAGACAGACAGACAGACAGACAGACAGACAGACAGACAGACAGACAGACAGACAGACAGACAGACAGACAGACAGACAGACAGACAGACAGACAGACAGACAGACAGACAGACAGACAGACAGACAGACAGACAGACAGACAGACAGACAGACAGACAGACAGACAGACAGACAGACAGACAGACAGACAGACAGACAGACAGACAGACAGACAGACAGACAGACAGACAGACAGACAGACAGACAGACAGACAGACAGACAGACAGACAGACAGACAGACAGACAGACAGACAGACAGACAGACAGACAGACAGACAGACAGACAGACAGACAGACAGACAGACAGACAGACAGACAGACAGACAGACAGACAGACAGACAGACAGACAGACAGACAGACAGACAGACAGACAGACAGACAGACAGACAGACAGACAGACAGACAGACAGACAGACAGACAGACAGACAGACAGACAGACAGACAGACAGACAGACAGACAGACAGACAGACAGACAGACAGACAGACAGACAGACAGACAGACAGACAGACAGACAGACAGACAGACAGACAGACAGACAGACAGACAGACAGACAGACAGACAGACAGACAGACAGACAGACAGACAGACAGACAGACAGACAGACAGACAGACAGACAGACAGACAGACAGACAGACAGACAGACAGACAGACAGACAGACAGACAGACAGACAGACAGACAGACAGACAGACAGACAGACAGACAGACAGACAGACAGACAGACAGACAGACAGACAGACAGACAGACAGACAGACAGACAGACAGACAGACAGACAGACAGACAGACAGACAGACAGACAGACAGACAGACAGACAGACAGACAGACAGACAGACAGACAGACAGACAGACAGACAGACAGACAGACAGACAGACAGACAGACAGACAGACAGACAGACAGACAGACAGACAGACAGACAGACAGACAGACAGACAGACAGACAGACAGACAGACAGACAGACAGACAGACAGACAGACAGACAGACAGACAGACAGACAGACAGACAGACAGACAGACAGACAGACAGACAGACAGACAGACAGACAGACAGACAGACAGACAGACAGACAGACAGACAGACAGACAGACAGACAGACAGACAGACAGACAGACAGACAGACAGACAGACAGACAGACAGACAGACAGACAGACAGACAGACAGACAGACAGACAGACAGACAGACAGACAGACAGACAGACAGACAGACAGACAGACAGACAGACAGACAGACAGACAGACAGACAGACAGACAGACAGACAGACAGACAGACAGACAGACAGACAGACAGACAGACAGACAGACAGACAGACAGACAGACAGACAGACAGACAGACAGACAGACAGACAGACAGACAGACAGACAGACAGACAGACAGACAGACAGACAGACAGACAGACAGACAGACAGACAGACAGACAGACAGACAGACAGACAGACAGACAGACAGACAGACAGACAGACAGACAGACAGACAGACAGACAGACAGACAGACAGACAGACAGACAGACAGACAGACAGACAGACAGACAGACAGACAGACAGACAGACAGACAGACAGACAGACAGACAGACAGACAGACAGACAGACAGACAGACAGACAGACAGACAGACAGACAGACAGACAGACAGACAGACAGACAGACAGACAGACAGACAGACAGACAGACAGACAGACAGACAGACAGACAGACAGACAGACAGACAGACAGACAGACAGACAGACAGACAGACAGACAGACAGACAGACAGACAGACAGACAGACAGACAGACAGACAGACAGACAGACAGACAGACAGACAGACAGACAGACAGACAGACAGACAGACAGACAGACAGACAGACAGACAGACAGACAGACAGACAGACAGACAGACAGACAGACAGACAGACAGACAGACAGACAGACAGACAGACAGACAGACAGACAGACAGACAGACAGACAGACAGACAGACAGACAGACAGACAGACAGACAGACAGACAGACAGACAGACAGACAGACAGACAGACAGACAGACAGACAGACAGACAGACAGACAGACAGACAGACAGACAGACAGACAGACAGACAGACAGACAGACAGACAGACAGACAGACAGACAGACAGACAGACAGACAGACAGACAGACAGACAGACAGACAGACAGACAGACAGACAGACAGACAGACAGACAGACAGACAGACAGACAGACAGACAGACAGACAGACAGACAGACAGACAGACAGACAGACAGACAGACAGACAGACAGACAGACAGACAGACAGACAGACAGACAGACAGACAGACAGACAGACAGACAGACAGACAGACAGACAGACAGACAGACAGACAGACAGACAGACAGACAGACAGACAGACAGACAGACAGACAGACAGACAGACAGACAGACAGACAGACAGACAGACAGACAGACAGACAGACAGACAGACAGACAGACAGACAGACAGACAGACAGACAGACAGACAGACAGACAGACAGACAGACAGACAGACAGACAGACAGACAGACAGACAGACAGACAGACAGACAGACAGACAGACAGACAGACAGACAGACAGACAGACAGACAGACAGACAGACAGACAGACAGACAGACAGACAGACAGACAGACAGACAGACAGACAGACAGACAGACAGACAGACAGACAGACAGACAGACAGACAGACAGACAGACAGACAGACAGACAGACAGACAGACAGACAGACAGACAGACAGACAGACAGACAGACAGACAGACAGACAGACAGACAGACAGACAGACAGACAGACAGACAGACAGACAGACAGACAGACAGACAGACAGACAGACAGACAGACAGACAGACAGACAGACAGACAGACAGACAGACAGACAGACAGACAGACAGACAGACAGACAGACAGACAGACAGACAGACAGACAGACAGACAGACAGACAGACAGACAGACAGACAGACAGACAGACAGACAGACAGACAGACAGACAGACAGACAGACAGACAGACAGACAGACAGACAGACAGACAGACAGACAGACAGACAGACAGACAGACAGACAGACAGACAGACAGACAGACAGACAGACAGACAGACAGACAGACAGACAGACAGACAGACAGACAGACAGACAGACAGACAGACAGACAGACAGACAGACAGACAGACAGACAGACAGACAGACAGACAGACAGACAGACAGACAGACAGACAGACAGACAGACAGACAGACAGACAGACAGACAGACAGACAGACAGACAGACAGACAGACAGACAGACAGACAGACAGACAGACAGACAGACAGACAGACAGACAGACAGACAGACAGACAGACAGACAGACAGACAGACAGACAGACAGACAGACAGACAGACAGACAGACAGACAGACAGACAGACAGACAGACAGACAGACAGACAGACAGACAGACAGACAGACAGACAGACAGACAGACAGACAGACAGACAGACAGACAGACAGACAGACAGACAGACAGACAGACAGACAGACAGACAGACAGACAGACAGACAGACAGACAGACAGACAGACAGACAGACAGACAGACAGACAGACATTGCTATATCGACTTGGCTATTGATGCTGATCAAGAGTATATATACTTTATAGGGTCTGCCCCGCCTCCTTCTGCCTGTTACGCACATTTTCGTTAAAACGTTTGTTTTAATTTACTTTTTTACTTTTTTTAAGTACGGGGTCTAAAAAAGCTTGACTGTTTTTGAAAAAAAAGTTGTGCTTGCTTAAAGTTTCGTTACGCCCGTTACAAAAAATGGAAGTCGACTTGAGGTTTGTGTGCATTTGCTCATTTTGTAGCGAATAAACCAAAAAAGTCCAAAAACATAAAATTATGTGGACTGAACAACCATATCAATTCAGCTGAGAAAATAAAAGTAGTCCCGCTAATAATCAAAATTTTGTCTGTTACGGACGTTACACTTTTTCCATCAAGCCAAATTGTGTAAAGGTAAAATATTTATGTATTCAAAAGTCTTAATAAATCTATTATTTATTTATTAAGCAATATTTCATTATTATTATATAAGTTTAAATATTATTATTGAAGTTTTCAACATTTTATCTTATGCTTTATTGAACCAGCTGTCCGAGCTACTTTTATTGAATTATCATTGGCATAGCCAGAAAAATAATGATTCGAATGAATACCTGAATATTTATTATATTTATCCACTTTTTTGAAATTTTGCCAGATGAAGTCCTAAAATAATTTTTAGTATCGTAAATTAAATTAACGCCTGCATAGAAAGGCTAGAAACAAAAAACTGAGACCCATGAAAAAAAACTTAAATTAATATTGGCCATTAATATTTTTCAAAAAAATGTGTAATTAAGGTATTTTTTTTTTCATCAGATTAAAGTGCATAAAAAAATTCTGTTATAAAGCTAGATTTGAAAGCAAAATTATTAAAATTCATTCTGTAAAATTGAAAATACACTATTTTCCGTTACAGACGTTACACGCTATGGACACATTTTTAGTTCAAATTTTGTATATGTATTATTATTATTAAACCACCGTTAAACCATATTGCTATATATTTTGAAGCTTGAAGATGTATCCTATTATTCCTCTAACCAACATTTGCATTTTGGGCAACTTTGAATAGCCCTTGCTTAAAAATGTTCAAATTAGCCCATATATTCTAACATTGATTACACTAGGCAACAAATTTGGCTTTTTGGCTATTACACGAACCAAACCCACTTTTTTGGACAGATTTGGGGCCAAAAACGACGAAAAACATTTTTTTTTTTTATAGTAAAATTTTTTTCTTAGAATTTTTAAAATTTGTCTTTTTTTCGCACTTTTTTTCAGAGGTGCGCCCACTTTTGTCATCATTACTCGTGAATGACAAAATTGATTTTCAAAAACTTTACATTTTCGGAAAGCTAATAAATATATCTAGAATTCATTTCTACAAAGTTTTAGATTTTAAACTAATAGTTTAAGAGACATCAATTCTTGAATTAAAAAAATGATGAATTTTTTAAAGCTTTTTTTTACTTTAAAATTCGAGGAAATTTCGAAAAAAAATTTATTAATTTTTGTCTTAAATTTTAATTGCATAGCTGCATTAATTATGCGTCGTTTAAGATATGTCTTATCAAAATCTGAGGAGAGACAGCGATATAATATTTTTTTTGTCTCGGCATGTTTTTGTCGAATTTTTAGACTTTCTTGTAGAGTGGCATAACCTTTAGTATGAAAATTTTTTTGTGATTTTTGAGATATCTCAACCAATTTTACACAATATCAATTTGTTATTCGATTCGATCGGTTGTGTCATTCTCGAGTAATGATGACAAAAGTGGGGCGCACCTCTGAAAAAAAGTACGAAAAAAAAGCGAAATTTTTAAAAAATTCAAAAAAAAAATTTCAAGATACAAAAAATAAATAAATATACAAAAAAGTGGGTTTGGTTCGTGTAATTTTTTGGCTGTAGCCTAGTGTAATTGATAATAATTGAAAAGAATTATATTCAAGAAAAATATAAGAAGTGCTTCTCTTTTTCACGATTCAATTTGACGAGTGAAGCGAGCCGGGGTTGGTGAGCGAATCGAGCAAGGAGCGAAGTCCCCTAGTTCTTCTCTAAAAGCTGATAACTGATAATAATCGCATCGTACGAATGGTGAAAAACGTGGTAGTCTAATTTGTATATAGAAGTTGAGTGTGAAGTCCGATCGCATTATTCATTGCATTGGGTTAATTCGGCAGGTTTTTTAATCAGTAATACCTTCTTTACTTCTGATGGATGACAGACAGACAGACAGACAGACAGACAGACAGACAGACAGACAGACAGACAGACAGACAGACAGACAGACAGACAGACAGACAGACAGACAGACAGACAGACAGACAGACAGACAGACAGACAGACAGACAGACAGACAGACAGACAGACAGACAGACAGACAGACAGACAGACAGACAGACAGACAGACAGACAGACAGACAGACAGACAGACAGACAGACAGACAGACAGACAGACAGACAGACAGACAGACAGACAGACAGACAGACAGACAGACAGACAGACAGACAGACAGACAGACAGACAGACAGACAGACAGACAGACAGACAGACAGACAGACAGACAGACAGACAGACAGACAGACAGACAGACAGACAGACAGACAGACAGACAGACAGACAGACAGACAGACAGACAGACAGACAGACAGACAGACAGACAGACAGACAGACAGACAGACAGACAGACAGACAGACAGACAGACAGACAGACAGACAGACAGACAGACAGACAGACAGACAGACAGACAGACAGACAGACAGACAGACAGACAGACAGACAGACAGACAGACAGACAGACAGACAGACAGACAGACAGACAGACAGACAGACAGACAGACAGACAGACAGACAGACAGACAGACAGACAGACAGACAGACAGACAGACAGACAGACAGACAGACAGACAGACAGACAGACAGACAGACAGACAGACAGACAGACAGACAGACAGACAGACAGACAGACAGACAGACAGACAGACAGACAGACAGACAGACAGACAGACAGACAGACAGACAGACAGACAGACAGACAGACAGACAGACAGACAGACAGACAGACAGACAGACAGACAGACAGACAGACAGACAGACAGACAGACAGACAGACAGACAGACAGACAGACAGACAGACAGACAGACAGACAGACAGACAGACAGACAGACAGACAGACAGACAGACAGACAGACAGACAGACAGACAGACAGACAGACAGACAGACAGACAGACAGACAGACAGACAGACAGACAGACAGACAGACAGACAGACAGACAGACAGACAGACAGACAGACAGACAGACAGACAGACAGACAGACAGACAGACAGACAGACAGACAGACAGACAGACAGACAGACAGACAGACAGACAGACAGACAGACAGACAGACAGACAGACAGACAGACAGACA